>CM047425.1:27531882-28131882 GCA_026168455.1 Theocolax elegans
CAAATAATTATTTCACTAATTGTCGTCCCAAACAAAAATTTTTCAGCGAAATATATTTATTTTATCCTAAAAAGGACTAAATAAATAATTTATGTTGCTACCAAGTTGAAATAATTTATCTTTCCCTTTTTTAAATAAATTGAACGAAAAGGAAATGAAAATTTAATTATTTAACTTGCTAACAAGTCTAAACAATTAAATTTATACACCGAATAATTTTACTCAAACACACCAAAAAAAAATTATAACCAATTATTTAACTAACAAACAAGTCTAAATATTTGGTAAAAATGTGTGGAGATATAATTTAAACACACAAAAAGAGAAAAGAAAGTTTTTAACATGTATTAAAATTTCACAGCAAATAACGAATACGAAATATTAGGTTAAATGCCGATCATTAAAATACATGCAAAAATATTCAATTATTTAACTCACTCTCGAGTCTAAATAATTATATTTTACAACTCTCGTATCTTTGCGGAACAATCACACAAAGATACTTAACATTAATTGTTTAACTTGCAACAAGTCTAAACAATTAACACGAGTTATAAAAAAAATTTTCTCACACAAAAAAAAATTTCAAAAATATAATACAAGTATCGTGAACAGTAATACTCAATAAATACAAAATATTAAATTAAGTAATTACTGTCAGACAATTGTAATACAAAAATAATTTTAATTATTTTACTCACACACGAGTTTAAATAATTAATATTACAACTATTGTAACTTTGCGGCTGATTCACACAAAGTTACTTAATGTTAATTATTTAACTTGCAAACAAGTCTAAACAATTAACAATAGTTGTAAAATATATTTTATTCACACACAAATAAAATGATATAACATATATTATAAATATAAATAGTAATAGATAATAAACGAATATTAAATTAAAATTACTACTATTATAATATATGTGGGTCAGGGAGGGGAGAAAGTAACAAAGAAATTTCTCTCTCGAACTCAAAAAAAAACCAATTGAATTGCCGCGTCCCGTATATAAAGATAAATTAAATATTTAATTCAAAAATTTTCTTTAAAAGGGAGGGGGTGGGGCAACTACCTCTCCCGAAAGGATCTATTTGAAAACACTCTCACACCATAAATCTCAAATAAATCCCGCGCGGGAACGAATTTATTTTATTAAAACGAAATAAAATAATTCGCCGCAGTGGTTTCTATCGGCGAAACCAGCTGCGAAGACTTATACACGCGAAGGGGCTAGGCGATCGCGCTATCTCTCTCACTCACCCACCTATAGCCCGCCTAGCACCTTATTCCGATTCCCCGCGACTAGGGATTCTCTCTCTCTCTCACTCCCACTCACGGGCGCAATCGGAGAGAGCCGATGATGATCGGCTCTCGCAAAGTCTTTCCCGTTCGCTATTCGGGGGGGATTCTCGCTGCCCGCGATCCGCGGCGCAAGCTACTCTCTCCCTACTTTGCCGCTCCCATACAAGCTAGGCAAAGTTCTCCCGTCAAGCTTGCGATCGAGAGAGACCGATCTCGGTGAGATCGGGCGCTTCCGGCTGAACACGGTCGCGCGCGAACTCTCTCTCGATATACCGGTGTATGCCTCTCCTCGGATACCCGAGCAAGAGGGGGAATACTCCGGTATAGAGACGCGTCTCACACGCCGTCTCTCGCGCTCTCTCTCTCTCTCTCACTAACTCGAAATACACTCTCTCTCTCTCTCTCTCTCTCTCTCTCTCTCAAAACTCAACCCGCTCACGTTTCGCCGCGACACTGCTCGCGCGCGAAAGATGGCCGACAATTATTCTTTAATTTAAATTTAACATCGGTGAGGACGAAACCGAAAGTCCTGTCACGGTCGCCATTTGTGACGTGGTATTCGCGCACCCGATCTAATTTAATTAATTTTAATAATTAGAATTAATCGTTGGGCCGCGTTGCCCAATACCGCGCACACAATTAATTTATTTATCCGCGAACTGCGGGCTGTCGCCAGGAACACGAGTTCGCTGGGACGATCGGTATGGAGGATTCGGGCGATCCTCCTTGCCTCGACACGATTGATAAAAATTAAAGGATGTCGGCGGGAGCGGGGAGAATAAAATAAACACTCTTAATTAAAATAAAAAGAAATAAAACATTTATTTTAATTTACATTAACAATTGGCCATCCAGGCCTCGTGCCGCGACAAAGGTTGTTTCGCGCGGGCGGAGGTATCGGGAGCCAACCGGATCGAGATTCTCGCCTGCGGTTGACTTGACCCCGATTTCCGCTATTCGGGTACCGGCGTACCCGAATACACTCCCGAGGTCTCACACACACATACACTCTCGGGGTAATGGGGGGAACGCGCGGTAGTATAGAAAACACTTACCGGGATTCGCCCCGTGGATGGCCCAGCCGATCCTTGTCCCAGTGTCCTCCTGGGCAACGGAGGACCTACGTCGGCTGCGGTGGTGGAAGGCGGCCCTGTGCCGCGGCGAGTGCCTCGCGAACCGCGTCCGCACTCACACCAACACTCCCGTCCTTTACACACACACCAAATCACTCGCGGCTCACTCACGAGGATGTCCGGGTAGCCGATGGCTTTCGCGCCTCACGCGCCTTGTCAGCCAGAAAAACTCTCGATCGGTCCGGATATAGTTGTCCGCCTCGAGCGGCGGATCGGGACATACTACTTAGGCAATCGCCTAATTTTCGAAAAAGGGATGAGAGTGGGGAACACACACACACTCGCGCTCTCATCCCTACGTACCATTGCGCGCGTAATTGTACACTTCGATCGACGTAAACAAATGTCGTCGGTTGGCCTTGACATACCAAAGGCTCCGACGACTTACATTTAACAGAATTTAAATGCTTCGTTTGCCGCGAAAAGATTGTGTGACGATTTCCGTCACAACATCTATAAATACATTTTAAATTTATTATTAGAACATAAATGTATATACAAAATAATAATTCTGCATACTATTATTACAATTCTAATTTTTATTATTATTATTTTATATAATAACAAAAACCACCAGCGGTGCTAGCACGAAGCGCCAGCTATAGCTCAGCCTCCCTAGTATGTAATGTTAATATTATATCTGAAGAATGACAATCCCAAGCCTGTTTAATAGCAGAGGGAAATGTGATAAAAATTTCCAAACCATTTAAATTTCTACAAAAAACAATTGTAAGACTAATTCAAGTAATTTATGCTGTTCTTTTAAATGATGGAATCAGAAAATAGCCAGCGAAAATTTAGAGTTTTTTTAGAAGTTTTGATTCCTTTTTGTTATTTAATGTTTCTAATTTCGATTGTATACATTACGATCAAATTTTTTTTAATGTAAATAGGTGAAAGGCACCATCAACACATAACCATTTAGTATTATTGTAACGATCGTGCCTGGAATGTAAAAGCATATATAGCTTTTACATATTTCGGCCCCACTAGTTACACTTTAGAATAATAGAAATATAGCATTTTACACTACTCAAAGTGCAATTTTAGTTATTTACTCTCTTCAAAAGAGGAATTCTATTAATTTAATCTTTTCGAAAATAGTAAATTGACATTTTTATACTTTTTAGGTGCAGTTTTTACACTTTAGGATTTAGAGTGCAAGCGAAAAAATACATTTTTAAATGCACATAATTTTAACTCATAAAAAAAAATAAAAAAAAATAAAAAAAAATTTTCAATCCGCGGGAATTGAACCTTGGATCTTCAGCTCCGAAGGCTTGCTCTCTACCAACTGAGCTATTTTGTTGTTCCTGTCATTAAATTAACTTTAGGTTATTAATTTCGGAGCATATTTTGATAGTAGTTTATAACCAAAAGTTAATTTAATGACAGGAACAACAAAATAGCTCAGTTGGTAGAGAGTAAGCCTCCGGATCTATAAATCCAAGGTTCAATTCCCGCGGATTGAAAATTTTTTTTTATTTTTTTTTATTAGTTAAAATTTTGTGCATCTAAAAATGTTTTTTTTCGCTTGCCCAGGACATTTTTTAAATTTCTATATGAAATATATTTTTCAAAGGCATTTTCAACATTGCTCAAACGTTATCACAACGTTATTTCCACCTATATCGGCAACTTACATAAATCTTAGTAGACATATCCTAGGTTGTAGCAACGTTGCTCCAACATTTCAACAACTTTTATAACAACGTTGTAACGTTGTCAAAACAACGTTGCTACAACTTTGTGTGCTAGTAGGGATACGTATACTACTAGTCGCAAGCCCCCACCCGTCGGTCGAACTTATCGCCAGACGATAACTTCGGAAATACCAGGCGCCAAGTTTACGCTAGGCATAAACTATTCACCAGGCGAATCCCCATGCATACGCCTGGTGTTCCCTATGCATTCGCCAGGCGTATATCTAAGCATTCGCCAGGCGTATACCTATGCATTCGCCAGATGAATACCTATACATTCGCCAGACGAATACCTATGCATTCGCCAGACGAATACCTATGCATTCGCCAGACGAATACCTATGCATTCGCCAGACGAATACCTATGCATTCGCCAGGCGTATACCTAAGCATTCGCTAGGCGTGTTCCTGTCTATTCACGAGGTGTATATCTATGCATTTACCCGAATTCATCAGCATTCACCAGCAATCGCCAGTATTCGCTAGCATTCACCAGGATTTGCTAGCATTCACCAGCATTCGCTAGCATACACCAGCATTTGCCAGGAAGTGCTAGCGTTTCCATAGTTGCGTATCGAAATTTTTATAATTTTATTCTTTTTCTAAAGAAGATTTTTTATCCCTAATTGGAATCAGCATAAATAAATTTTTATTTACCAAAATTAATATATATGTATGCGTGGTTCTCTGTGACATCATAGCTGAAAAAAATAAATTTTGCTATAACTGTGGGAATAGGTTTTAGAGGTACCCAGTAGTTCTCCTGAATTTTTTAAGATTTTTTCGGGGCAATTATTTTAAGTTACAGAGAGTCAAAGTTGACATTTTAGCACTTTTTTGCATTACATGCCCATTTTCATGAATTTGTAGCTCCTAGGGGATGCATTTTTGACTAATTTTTCAGTGCATAAAACAATTTATGCACTCACCTCGGAGTGGTAGGAAAGTATCTCCACTTATTTCAGTATCCATCTAATCTCCTGTAAGCTGCTAAAAATACAAATATTATATAAATATAAAAAATTAATTTTTAATCATTTATAATGCTGGATTTTTAGTTTTACAACCCTTATAAGAATTATAATACTAATCTGAAGGATTACTATCAATATATAAACATCTTTTAATAATGTACTTCTGAATTTATGTATTTAGTACAAAAAATATATAAACAAATCAGGTCTGAGATTATAATAAGTAATATGATTACGTGACAGTGATAAGTTTGTGAAATTGAAACAATGCATTGCTGAATAATAATAATAATAATATTGATACTTTTATAGTAATCCTACAGATTAGTATTATAATTCTTGTAAGGGTTGTAAAACTAAAAATCCAGCATTATAAATGTTTAAGAATTAATTTTTTATATTTATATAATAATATTTGTATTTTTAGCAGCTTACAGGAGTTTAGATGGATACTGAAGCAAGTGGAGATACTTTTCTACCACTCCAAGGTGAGTGCATAAATTTTTTTGCAATGATCATGCTAATAGATTCATCGTTATAAGGCAACAAATATACATTTCTATTAATATTTCGGGCACTTTTCCCAGATATTTTAACCATAAGTAATCTATATGATTTATACCCACTCTGGAAATTTATAGGCAGTTTATGACTATAAAAAGACATCTTTTAGACAGTATTAGGTTGCCAGAGTCCGGAGCAGAATTGCTGATTTTCACTATTTAAGGTTTAAATGGCTTACAAGAGTGTGACAGCATACATTTATGTCTTTAAAAGTATCTTTAATGAAAAGTTCAGAAAATTTTACAAAACAAGTCATAGTTATGTTTTTAGTGAAAAATGCATCTCCTGGGAGCTACAAATTCATGAAAATGGGCATATATTGCAAAAAAGTGTTAAAATGTCAACTTTGACTCTCTGTAACTTAAAATAATGGCACCGAAAAAATCTGAAAAAATTCGGGAGAACTACTGGATACCTCTAAAACATATTCCCACAGTTATAGCAATATTTATTTTTTTCATTTTCGATGTCACAGAGAAACACGCATATACCTATATATTTACTTACAAAAAATTATAAATATAAGTAACCATGGAAACGCAAGCACTTCCTGGCAAATGCTGTTGTATGCTAACGAATGCTGGTGAATGCTAGCAAATCCTGGTGAATTCGGATAAATGCATAGATATACACCTGGTGAATACACAGGAACCCGCCTAGCGAATGCATAGGTATACGCCTGGCGAATGCATGGGTATACGCCTGGCGAATGCATAGGGAACGCCTGGCGCATGTATGAAGATTCGCCTGGTGAATAGTTTATGCCCAGCGTGGTCTTGGCGCCTGGTGATAAGTTCGAACGATGGATGGGGGCTTGCAACTAGTAGTATACGTATGCGTATGAGCGTGGGTATGCCCTTATGAATGATTCTAGTAGCCCAAACGCGCGTTAGGGAAGTCCGATGGAATAATTAGATCGTTTCTATTTTTACTTAAAATGCCAGCGTGATATGTAATGGCTGGAAATGAGCACCATAGTGCTTGATACATTATAGTACCTTAATTAGGGAGTCTTTTAAATTTAAAATTGGTTTTATTTATGTAAAATAGCAAGGACTGCTCGCGTTAATTATAATATTATTTATAAGTATTGATTGTCAATCGTTGCATTTGTTACAATAATTTTATTTTCTACGCAAACATAACTCAAGCTTTGATGTTATTTTATAATAAAATTTATAAATATCGTAATCCGAATGCTTGACTAAGAACATGACTTTCATTTCTTTTTAATGCTTTAAACACTATGCAATGAAACAATTCAACTACTGCATTAAATTTTTAGTGACTACAAAGTAAATATTGTTTTCTTTTTCCAGATGGACACAGTGCATCTTTGATTTTCATGTGATCGTGTAATTATAAATCAAGTTCGAGGCATCGTGAACTTATTGACGCTTGAAGCTTTGTTGGGTATAACATGGTATGGTTTAAGTGCAAGTTCTGTAGCTTTTAACTAACGCAGTTTAATTTAAACTTACTAAATACATTGCTACATTTGCATGTATCTTAAACACACCGGCATAGTTCACAACAAAGAAATAAACTTTAATTTTGATACTTCTTTATATTGATAAAATGCAGGCTACTACCTTAAACTTACAAGGGAAGTACATGACCTCTGGGAAACGGATTTCATCCTAACTTTGGTATGTCTTTTATAATATAAAAATATAAAGAAAGCCAAGTTATCTCTTGCCAATGGTCACTTTTACGGAAGTTATTCGACATCCAATAATAATAGCAGTAAAAATTACTTCCAATTCGGTCGCTTATAACTCGAAAACAAATAAAGATAAACAATCGAACCAAAAACCAGAAGAAAGTTGAGTTCAAGTAGATATGGTTTGAAAAAAATTGCTTAATTTGAAGCAAAGTTATGTAGAAAATAAGAAATTAAAGATTATTAGGCCAAAATTTAATATGAAAAATTTATTGTTTCTTTTGGCCTAATAATCTTTAATTTCTTATTTTCTACATAACTTTGCTTCAAATTAAGCAATTTGAGCTTCTTTTTTTTCAAACCATATCTACTTGAACTCAACTTTCTTGTGGTTTCTGATTTGATTGTTTATCTTTATTTGTTTCCGAGTTACAAGCGACCGAATTGGAAGTAATTTTTACTGCTATTATTATTGGAAGTCGCATAACTTCCGTATAAGTGGCCATTGGCAAGAGATAACTTGGCTTTCTTCATATTTTTATATTATAAAAGACATAGCAAAGATAGGATGAGATCCGTTTCCCGGAGGTCATGTACTTCCCTTGTTAGTGTTTACTCGCTCATCAATTTTTTAAGCAGTTCAAGATTATACAAGCAAGCAATAGTGGATAAAGATTTTCGCAACTGAAACGTTCATTGCAGTGCTTCTACCTGCTGCAAAAGTGTTGCATCTCTCTAGATTATCAACAAAGTTTAATAATAATATTAGTCCGCACGTACAATTTGATTTCTATTCTAGAGTTACTCGGACGAGAAAATCTAACCTAAAAACACGGGTTTTACAGTTACTGTGAACACACTATATTTCTATGAATACAAAAACTTTATATAAAAAATATAAATTCAATTTTTAACATCCTAATAATAATGTACAAAAGACAATGAAAAACTACATTTAAATACTAAAATAACACAATATAGGATATTCCAAATGTTCCGGATTCCAGGATAATTCACAGGGTATATTATTTTGTGTAGGTGTCGAGGTACATCTATATTATATTAAACTGCTTCCATCAAAAACCTTTCTCCCTTTCTGTGACGTCAATCTATTTGTATGACGTAATTGTCGAAGTGACGATATTTTTTGACAAATCGATGTATCACATGTTTTTTGACGCACTGTTGGGGGTTAATGTTTTTAGTTGCTTTTTTAAAAGGGGTAAAATTTGAAGGGGGAAGGGGTTGTGGTATGGGGTGTACCCTGACCACCTAGACATCGTCTTCAGGAAGTGACAATTTTTTTTGCATATTCAAGCAGGGTGGCACACTACTTACCAGTAGACGATGTCCAGATGACCCGGAGGTCACCCTGACCACCTGGACATCGTCTTCAGGAAGTGACAATTTTTTTTGCATATTCATGCAGGGTGGCACACTACTTACCAGTAGACGATGTGCAGATGACCCGGAGGTCACCCTGACCACCTGGACATCGTCTTCAGGAAGTGACAATTTTTTTTGCATATTCAAGCAGGGTGGCACACTACTTACCAGTAGACGATGTCCAGATGACCCGGAGGTCACCCTGACCACCTGGACATCGTCCTCAGGTAGTGACAATTTTTTTTGCATATTCAAGCAGGGTGGCACACTACTTACCAGTAGACGATGTCCAGATGACCCGGAGGTCACCCTGACCATCTGGACATCGTCTTCAGGAAGTGACAATTTTTTTACATATTCAAGCAGGTTGGCAATTCAAAAACTTTTAAAGGCCGATTTCATTTCTAAAATCTCGGTAGTCTAAAGGTTAAAATGTAAAGTTTCCAAACCGAAAATATAAAAATGTGATTTGTGTTAATAGTACTTTGAGTAATAAATACCAAATACACTATAATTTTTTTCCCTTGAATGAGAATAGAGTACAGTCTTGTTTCCAAAACTTTCTTTTCTAAATAAATGCAAGGTTAAGAAAATACTCATTAGGTATAAAGGAATAGATACATTCCTACCCAGACAGCACTTCATATTGCAGCGATATTGTTGGAATAATGTCATAATGCTACAATATTGTCAACATACATTGTCTGATTTTAGTATTTTATTAATTAATGAACGCATTAATGAGGATAATAATTTAAGCTAAAGAATTGTTGTATTGTCTTATGTTTTGACGAAAATTCGTACTATATTTCGAATTACCTATAACCAAATTTTTTAATTCTTTTGGATAAGTGGGTGAAAATCATCTAACGTGCACAATTGTGTAATAGTGAAATATATCCCATTATATCATATATGAAATTACGAATAATATATTCTAAGTACAATATATGTAATTTAATGTAAGTCAGCCGTGAAACTTGATTAAAGTTGATTTTATTGCCAAGTTTAAGTTGCTTAAAGTTTGAAATGTAACGTCCCCTGGCTGTAAGAAGGCCATAATCGCATATTAACTGGTGCGATTATAGGCGTATTTCTTTATTTCAAAAACGGGTTCAAAACTTAATTGTTCATTTTGATAACCACAATTAAAATCAAGTTGAAAATCTGAACATTTACTGATTTTTGAAGTGCACTTGCTGAACTTTGTAACAAACTTGTTATTAATAATAGCTGTGTTATGATTAAAGTCTTTAAAATTAATTGTAAACATAAAATATTTTTCTGACCAGGTGAAATTGTTAACTTTTGGTTTACTTTAGAGGTAAAAATTTTATTTTTAATATTTCATGATGTTAAGCAAAAAATACGGGCATGTTTTTGTGGTAATTCAGCGGTTACCTTTTTTAATGTAATTCCTCTAGTAGAGTATAATTGGAAAACTAATAAATTTTTTAAAACCAATTCATAGAGTAAATTTCAGATAAAGTAACTACATAAAAACAGTATTATTCCGATGTGGAAATTTTGAATGTTAACGTAATAAAATTTAGAAAACAATCTATGTAATCTCCCCTGGCATGTAACCTCCCCTGTCCAAATTTCTTTTATAACAAATAATCGATGCTGATCATTACATGCTTTACTGTTTTGACTAAAAATAAACATTATTTCTTAACAATTGTTTTGTCCATTCAAAGGAACTATGCGAGTCCATCAATGGAAATGGAGTAGATGTGAGCCCAAAAAAATTAATTTTAATGAAGTAAGTTGTTACGAATGTAATTTGAATAGACAATGTGAACATTATCAATTAGGGTCGATCTCGTACGAAAATAAAACTCAGAAAAAAGGTAAAATTGTTATTTAAGATAAAAGAAGTCACTACTAAAAGAAATAATAAAAATATATAATTTATATTACAAATATAAAAATTATGTTAAATTGATTATATGGAAACATTGCATATATTTTATAAATGGAAGAATTTGTTAATTAATTTTTTTTATTGTTATTATCAATTAGGTATAATTATATTCAATGTATACTCCATAAAATATGTTTATTAAAACTTTCTATCCCTATTACAAAATCTCACGCGAGAAATTGATTTTTTATTATTTAGCAAATTTAAACACCTCTCCAATTGAAATATCACATGAGATTTTGGCATGAAATCTCACTTGAGATCTCACGTGAGATTTTGTATTAGGTATGTATTCAAGATGTTTATGTTTTATATATCAAAATATATGTAATTCCCCTGGAATGTAAAAATGAAAAATCTTCAATACGTTGAGTAAATCAACTGATCCTGTATGCCCACTGTAAACAGGTACTCTAGAAACTGTAATTGGTCCAGAGAAACCAAAGATGTATAATTTTTTTCATTTTGTTTTCTTGCATATCACAACGTCAAATGTTCACGTTAGATGATTTTCACCCATGTAGGATTGTCAGGTAGCATTACTTTACCCATTTGACAACAACTTGAAAATAATTTATTTTTATTATATTCACATGAAAAATGTTTTGCATGGCAATATTTACAAATTTCAGACATTGTACCTAAATAATTTTCAATTATTAAAGATTCATTAAAATAATTATTTGCTATTTTACCATCATACATATTATTTTTTTTTTTTTTGTTTACTCTTAAGTTCTGCAATAACCCCGCGTAAAAATATAAACTATTGCCACTATATTGCCGAGCAATGGGCAATAGCTATTGCAAACATATTGCCAATATGTTGCCGCGACAATTGGCAATGTATTGCCAACATATCTCCAAAGGTACAATCGCCCATATATTTACCAAATATTGGCAATAGTTACTACCTTACCTTTTGTAAACTATTATCAATATGTTGGCCATAGTTCATAAATTTAAAAAAAAATAAAAAAAAATATTAGCCAGCCGCGTGAAAGTTTGGTTAAAAAATTTCTAAGTCCAAAATTTTATGAATTCAACTGTTCTTTATAGCCTGAAATTAACTCTTAATAACAAAATAACAAAATGGCTCAGTGGTAAAGAGTCAGCATTCGGATCTAAAGATTGAAGGTTCAAATCCCGCGGCTGGCTAATATTTTTTTTTATTTTTTTTTTAAATTTATGAACTATGGCCAACATATTGATAATAGTTTACAAAAAGTAAGATAGTAACTATTGCCAATATTTGGTAAATATATGGGCGATTGTACCTTTGGAGATATGTTGGCAATACATTGCCAATTGTCGCCGCAACATATTGGCAATATGTTTGCAATAGCTATTGCCCATTGCTCGGCAATATAGTGGCAATAGTTTATATTTTTACGCGGGACATCTAATTTTTTTTTTTAAATGAGGAGTAGCATTTTCATTTATTGACTCATAATCATGAACTTGAGTTTTTTAAAAAGAGTTAAAATAGGGTAAGGTGAGGGAATTAAAGGAGGATGGGTAGTTGACTTGGAGGTCATCCTGACCACCTGGGCATCGTCCTCGGGAAGTGACATTATTTTTTTGTTTTATAATTTTTTTGTTTAATTTCATTTTCCCTCTGCGATTACAGGCTTGGGACTGACATATATTGTTCATATATTTTGTTCAGTTCATATATTTTGTTCAATATATATTGTTCATTTATTTTGAAATTTTGAGTGCTACTCTTTAAAGGTGCGGCTTATATGTATATTTGTAAATATTTGAATTAAGTGTGCACTTTAGATATGATTTTTTTTATTAATTAATTTATTTTTAACGCTTTGTTAAAAACTTAGCAATATTAGCGCTACGCTTTAAAGGTGCTGCTTCAATTTTTGAATTGTTCTATTGATGATTTATTTTAAAATTTTGAGCGCTACTCTTTAAAGGTGCTGCTTATATGTATATTTGTAAATATTTGAATTAAGTGTGCACTTTAGATATGATTTTTTTTATTAATTAATTTATTTTTAACGCTTTGTTAAAAACTTAGCAATATTAGCGCTACGCTTTAAAGGTGCTGCTTCAATTTTTGAATTGTTCTATTGATGATTTATTTTAAAATTTTGAGCGCTACTCTTTAAAGGTGCTGCTTATATGTATATTTGTAAATATTTGAATTAAGTGTGCACTTTAGATATGATTTTCTTTATTAATTAATTTATTTTTAACGCTTTGTTAAAAACTTAGCAATATTAGCGCTACGCTTTAAAAGTGCTGCTTCAATTTTTGAATTGTTATGTTGTTGATTTATTTTTTTTTACCTCCGGGTCATCTGGACATCGTCTACTGGTAAGTAGTGTACCACCCTGCTTGAATATGCAAAAAAAATTGTCACTTCCTGAACACGATGTCCAGGTGGTCAGGATGACCTCCGGGTCATCTGGACATCGTCTACTGGTAAGTAGTGTGCCACCCTGCTTGAATATGCAAAAAAAATTGTCACTTCCTGAAGACGATGTCTAGGTGGTCAGGGTACACCCCATACCACCACCCCTTCCCCCTTCAAATTTTACCCCTTTTAAAAAAACAACTAAAAACATTAACCCCCAACAGTGCGTCAAAAAACATGTGATACATCTATTTATAAAAAAATATCGTCACATCGACAATTACGTCACACAAATAGATTGACGTCACAGAAAGGGAGAAAGGTTTTTGATGGAATTTAATTTTTATTTAAATTTAACTTTAACTTTAATTTTTTCTATTATATATTTTTAATATTTAATTTATTTAAAAAAAATAATAAAAAATAAATAAATAAATAAATAAATAAATTAAAAAATAATAAATTAACTTTAATTTTTTTTTTTTTATATATATAGAACTTTTATCCTCCAAATGTTGAGCAATCGATAGGTGAAAATCAATCATTAATAATTATAAATAATATTTTATTTTAAATTTTTATTTAAAAAAATTTTCTATTTTTCATGATTTTTATTTTTTGACATGATCAATTTACGAGAAATTGCCCATATATACATGTAAAATCTAAATGTGCATAAATTAAAGGTTACCTAATTATCTTTTTTTATTGTATTCATACAATTGTAATTTTATTTATTTTTTCACATATAATAATTACAAAGGAAATAAGATTGGACAACGCCATAAGAATAATAATAATAATATAAAATCAAAGAGTGTGTTAATTGAAGAATAATAAAATCCAATTATTATTGTAATTTTGTGCATTAAAAAATAGACAATAATAAATGTTAACAAATAAGTAAGATTATTATTACTTAGTATTAATATATTATATTTATCTAAACTTTGAAAATGAAAAATTAAATCTAATAACTTTATAACTTCATATAGTTTAAATGTTTTCCTAATAATTAATATTGATACAACAAAAAAAATCAAAAGTTTAAATCGACCGAGGGAGCGTTAGCGACCGAGGTATTTGTTGCTAGTTCGAGAGTAATTTTCAACGAGAAATACGGTGGTGACCTTTATTTTGATCATGGCAATGAGTTTCAAGGTAATTTCAAGGTCAATCTTTTTT
The DNA here is from genome assembly GCA_026168455.1 of Theocolax elegans. Classification (NCBI taxonomy): domain Eukaryota; kingdom Metazoa; phylum Arthropoda; class Insecta; order Hymenoptera; family Cerocephalidae; genus Theocolax; species Theocolax elegans. The sequence continues at coordinate 27,546,098 of CM047425.1, forward strand.
CAAAAGGAAACCCCATTTTTAACTCCGGTAATCGAAGAGCGAAAAATTTTACGTTAGAATACGTATTGACATTTAATTGACAACTAATTTTTCACGAGGAGTTCATGGTGCTTTATGTGACATTGAACCTTAGTTTTAAGGTCATTGCCAGGTCTACATTTTTGCAACTGGTAAAACTTTTGCATTTCAATACTTACTAAATTCATGATAGAAACAATCTCTAGAGGTCAAATAAAGGTCATTATGGACATACCGCGGTAAGATCAACTAGATGGTCGTACTTGATGTATTAAAAGAATCATTCGAAATAATGTCTTAGCTGTGTCAATCGAAAAATCAACCAGAGTGCAAGCCTAATTACAATTGTGGGTTTGGACAAAATATAAACTAGTGTTAGTGTTTTCTTTAATTTAGAAAATGAAGCTATAAAGTGGCAAACCAGTGTTAATATAATATAATATAATAAGTTATACGTGTTTTACAATTTTAGCTATTGCCACACTCTATCTCTACACTAATTTGTCGGATAAAAACGTGTTGGGGTTTATTTTCAAGCTATTTCAATTACTTTTCGTCTGAGTCAAACAGAATTTTAAAAATAACAACACGACATATATTGACTCTCAAAATACATAAAAAATTTGAAACATTTTTAAAATAAGCTATTTTTAGACCCAAATTATGTAGTAGGGTGTCCAGCAGGTTCGACGATTCTGTATGTTTTGAGTATAAGTGATTGTAAGAAGACATAGCCTACCACTTCCAAATACGTTTCAATTATTGCACTGTCCGAAGACACTTATTCATTATGGACGCGACTAACCAGAGAGATTGGTTGTAGTTACCTACTTCCAATCATCATTCCGTCAGTTCCATGATCCGTAATTTGTAAACCCGCCCGGTAGCGAAAATAACTCTACTGCCATAAAGAAGGTTTCCGGGATGATGATTACTATTAGTATGATTATTATCATTATTATTCCATATATACGCACTAATTAAGTATATTGATAATTTTTTTTGTTTAATAAAATATTTCAACAAAAATGAATTACCTGTTTCATTACAGATCTTCAACGTACTAACAAAATCGAATATACAAGATGTAGCTCTGATGAATTTGAATGTTCAGATGGTTTGTGCATTAAACGATATGAAGTTTGTGATGGTTTGAAAAACTGTCCATATGGTGATGATGAGAGTAATTGCTCCTCACATATAAGTAAGTAAAACACTTTAGGAAAATCTTATTTTTGTAATTAAAAAAAAACATATAAAAGTACATATGAATATATATATATATATATATATATATATATATATATATAATGAAAATTGTATTGTTAAATATTACTGAAAAAATTTTTAACGAAAAATTATATTTTTCCCTATAACTAAATGAATAATTAAAAATTTCTTCGTTACTTTGCCACCAGCATAAATATATTGATGTATAATATAAAATATTCAGAATAAAGTGGGACAATTTAAAAAAATACGATATTTTAAGATCACTGTGTTCTATGACCATACACCGGACTCTATACTAAACAATAACTCTAATCATCCTTGTACCGTATGCAATATTGCATCAAATATGCAATAAAATATTATATATTTTATGATTTTCGAAGGACCTCGTATAATGGCTTTATCATATGATCGGCTATTGCTTAGATTATTTTTGCCCATTTTCCCGAATTTGTTCTTCAAAACCCTTTATGTTACCAAAATTGAGCATTTTTAGATCCTAGACCCATGAAAACTTCTATTTAGTTCACCATAAACAATTACGTATTTAATTTTCAAATAATTTGACCGGTTGCCAATTTACTCAGGGTATGGTCCTTTGAAGTTGAGGGGATGTCGGAGCTATAGCCTCCGTTGCCAGACGCTCGATCTCAGAGGCACAGCGGCTAGGTGGCGAATTCGGCGATAAATGTACTTCAAACATAAATTTTAAAAATTACAGCTATTTTGGCTGTTGTAATGTGCTTTTCCTCTTAGCTATGACAAAAATTGTTGTAACTACGTTATTATGATTGGCGAATGTTAAGTTTAATGTAATAGCATAGTTGCCATAATTTTAGTCATAGCTAGGGGGAACACCCTATAACAGCCAAAATAGCTGTAATTTTTAAAATTTATGTTTGAAGCACATTTATCGTCGAATTTGCCACCTAACCGCAGCACCACTAGCATCAAGCGGCTATCGACGGACGTAATAGTTACATCCCCTTGAAGCAACAACTGTCATTTTCAGTTTCTAATGTAAAATTTTTCTTTTTCATTTCTTATTATTTTATCATTTATTTTTATTTTTTAATATATTACTATAGTTTTCTGATTAATTAATTTTTAATTTTTTATATTAATTAATTTTTTTGCTTTTATTATTATCCATTCACATTATATTGTTTTCTAATTTAGTACTTTGAATAAATGATTCATCTTATTTCATAGACCCAACATTTTTTAAATTTAACCTTTTATTTTGTAAATAATTCATATCTGCACTTTCTATTAATTTATCTATATAGAGCATAAATATTCTAAAATTTCCTTTTCTTAAAAACATATTAGAATTTTAATTTATACATATAATTTGTTTTTATATGATAAATGAATTTATTGATCTCCACAAGACAAAGAAATATTCCTCACATCTCAAGTAAGGCGGACTGTATTAATACCAGCCACTTTATAAACCTCACAGGATGAGTGTTTGAAAAAAGACTGAGACAAGCTAGGTCAATTTAAAATTTAGTTAATTGTAGTATGAAATTAATAAAAACTTAATAAGACGGAAAACAAAAAAAAAAAAAAGAAAAAATTGTATTTCGCCCTGAGTATGCCTGGTGCGCTCATCAGTAGAGTCCAGGCATCTCGTCTCTAGATACAGATGACAGATAAAAAAATTTTTGAAAACCAGCTGTATTCTGACGAGGAAGACATGGGGTATATATGCCCTACCGATAGCAAACTTTAATAAGTGCCACATATTAACAGGTAGCCCCCTAACGCACTTACATAGAACTAATGTCTTAATCGTCAGACTATTGTTACATAAGGCATATTCGTGATCCAATGCCATATAATTTTAAAAATTTGAATTTTCCAACTATTAGAAAAATTCGTGAATTTATCGCTTGTTTATATTATAAGTTATATGATAAATGAATTTATTGATCTCCACAAGCCAAAGAAATATTCCTCACATCTCAAGTAAGGCGGACTGTATTAATACCAGCCACTTTATAAACCTCACAGGATGAGTGTTTGAAAAAAGACTGAGACAAGCTAGGTCAATATAAAATTTAGTTGATTGTAGTATGTAATTAATAAAAACTTAATAAGACGGAAAACAAAAAAAAAAAAGATAAAATTGTATTTCGCCCTGAGTATGCCTGGTGCGCTCATCAGTAGAGTCCAGGCATCTCGTCTCTAGATACAGATGACAGATAAAAAAATTTTTGAAAACCAGCTGTATTCTGACGAGGAAGACATGGGGTATATATGCCCTACCGATAGCAAACTTTAATAAGTGCCACATATTAACAGGTAGCCCCCTAACGCACTTACATAGAACTAATGTCTTAATCGTCAGACTATTTTTACATAAGGCATATTCGTGATCCAATGCCATATAATTTTAAAAATTTGAATTTTCCAACTATTAGAAAAATTCGTGAATTTATCGCTTGTTTATATTATAAGTTATATGATAAATGAATTTATTGATCTCCACAAGCCAAAGAAATATTCCTCACATCTCAAGTAAGGCGGACTGTATTAATACCAGCCACTTTATAAACCTCACAGGATGAGTGTTTGAAAAAAGACTGAGACAAGCTAGGTCAATTTAAAATTTAGTTAATTGTAGTATGAAATTAATAAAAACTTAATAAGACGGAAAACAAAAAAAAAAAAAGATAAAATTGTATTTCGCCCTGAGTATGCCTGGTGCGCTCATCAGTAGAGTCCAGGCATCTCGTCTCTAGATACAGATGACAGATAAAAAAATTTTTGAAAACCAGCTGTATTCTGACGAGGAAGACATGGGGTATATATGCCCTACCGATAGCAAACTTTAATAAGTGCCACATATTAACAGGTAGCCCCCTAACGCACTTACATAGAACTAATGTCTTAATCGTCAGACTATTGTTACATAAGGCATATTCGTGATCCAATGCCATATAATTTTAAAAATTTGAATTTTCCAACTATTAGAAAAATTCGTGAATTTATCGCTTGTTTATATTATAAGTTATATGATAAATGAATTTATTGATCTCCACAAGACAAAGAAATATTCCTCACATCTCAAGTAAGGCGGACTGTATTAATACCAGCCACTTTATAAACCTCACAGGATGAGTGTTTGAAAAAAGACTGAGACAAGCTAGGTCAATATAAAATTTAGTTGATTGTAGTATGTAATTAATAAAAACTTAATAAGACGGAAAACAAAAAAAAAAAAAAATTGTATTTCGCCCTGAGTATGCCTGGTGCGCTCATCAGTAGAGTCCAGGCATCTCGTCTCTAGATACAGATGACAGATAAAAAAATTTTTGAAAACCAGCTGTATTCTGACGAGGAAGACATGGGGTATATATGCCCTACCGATAGCAAACTTTAATAAGTGCCACATATTAACAGGTAGCCCCCTAACGCACTTACATAGAACTAATGTCTTAATCGTCAGACTATTTTTACATAAGGCATATTCGTGATCCAATGCCATATAATTTTAAAAATTTGAATTTTCCAACTATTAGAAAAATTCGTGAATTTATCGCTTGTTTATATTATAAGTTATATGATAAATGAATTTATTGATCTCCACAAGCCAAAGAAATATTCCTCACATCTCAAGTAAGGCGGACTGTATTAATACCAGCCACTTTATAAACCTCACAGGATGAGTGTTTGAAAAAAGACTGAGACAAGCTAGGTCAATATAAAATTTAGTTGATTGTAGTATGTAATTAATAAAAACTTAATAAGACGGAAAACAAAAAAAAAAAAGATAAAATTGTATTTCGCCCTGAGTATGCCTGGTGCGCTCATCAGTAGAGTCCAGGCATCTCGTCTCTAGATACAGATGACAGATAAAAAAATTTTTGAAAACCAGCTGTATTCTGACGAGGAAGACATGGGGTATATATGCCCTACCGATAGCAAACTTTAATAAGTGCCACATATTAACAGGTAGCCCCCTAACGCACTTACATAGAACTAATGTCTTAATCGTCAGACTATTTTTACATAAGGCATATTCGTGATCCAATGCCATATAATTTTAAAAATTTGAATTTTCCAACTATTAGAAAAATTCGTGAATTTATCGCTTGTTTATATTATAAGTTATATGATAAATGAATTTATTGATCTCCACAAGCCAAAGATTTTTTATCTGTCATCTGTATCTAGAGACGAGATGCCTGGACTCTACTGATAAGCCCACCAGGCATACTCAGGGCGAAATACAATTTTTTCTTTTTTTTTTTTTTGTTTTCCGTCTTATTAAGTTTTTATTAATTTCATACTACAATCAACTAAATTTTATATTGACCTAGCTTGTCTCAGTCTTTTTTCAAACACTCATCCTGTGAGGTTTATAAAGTGGCTGGTATTAATACAGTCCGCCTTACTTGAGATGTGAGGAATATTTTTTTGGCTTGTGGAGATCAATAAATTCATTTATCATATAACTTATAATATAAACAAGCGATAAATTCACGAATTTTTCTAATAGTTGGAAAATTCAAATTTTTAAAATTATATGGCATTGGATCACGAATATGCCTTATGTAACAATAGTCTGACGATTAAGACATTAGTTCTATGTAAGTGCGTTAGGGGGCTACCTGTTAATATGTGGCACTTATTAAAGTTTGCTATCGGTAGGGCATATATACCCCATGTCTTCCTCGTCAGAATACAGCTGGTTTCCAAAAATTTTTTCATCTGTTATCTGTATCTAGAGACGAGATGCCTGGACTCTACTGATGAGCCCACCAGGCATACTCAGGGCGAAATACAATTTTATCTTTTTTTTTTTTTGTTTTCCGTCTTATTAAGTTTTTATTAATTTCATACTACAATCAACTAAATTTTATATTGACCTAGCTTGTCTCAGTCTTTTTTCAAACACTCATCCTGTGAGGTTTATAAAGTGGCTGGTATTAATACAGTCCGCCTTACTTGAGATGTGAGGAATATTTCTTTGGCTTGTGGAGATCAATAAATTCTTTTATCATATAACTTATAATATAAACAAGCGATAAATTCACGAATTTTTCTAATAGTTGGAAAATTCAAATTTTTAAAATAATTTGTTTTTCTTATATATTGTCGCATCCAACACAAAATTACATTATTATTTTTCAGAAAAATAATTTTACGCAGTAAAATTAAAAAGTGTTACCCAAAAAAAGACGCCAACGGTAAAACTTATGCAGACGTAATTAAATCTGAGAAATATAAAAGTAAGCATAGACCCATTATCATCATTACGGCCAGAAATCAAATTAGAAAAATCAAAATGACTAAAATCATCAAAAATAAACTACAAAACGAAATTTTATTACGCTTTTAAATGAATACCTAACTAAAAATAAAAATATAACGAATTTATTTGAGGGCCTCGGTCTAAGAAGGGGTTTTGCGTAATATTATTCTATAAAAATTTTTTTTTTTTTTTTTAAATTTTGGTAGTTTCCACGTACACCTTTTTACAGGTTTTTACGTATCCCCTACACCTTTATTCCATTTCCAATTTTACCCCCTTTTTACCCCACCTTCTCGCATTCGCCCGGGGTTATGCCCGTGGAGAGAGGGAAAACCTGTGGCCAAACCCGTTGGGATAAATGCCATTTAGGAAAACCTCCTCCGAGAAGGACGGTGTATTCGAGAACAATTCTGTTTGGGTGGCAAGGTCACATTGCGTAGACTTTAACACCGAAACCGAATGCCTCACACCTCCCGCTCACGTTGTGGAATGTGAAAAAACACCTAACCGATCATTTAAGCTAAGCCCGAGAACGGTCACCCATCCAAGTGCCAACCGCGCTCGGTGCTGCTTAACTTTCATGACCGGCCGAGGTGCGCTTCCGCCACTCCGCCACCGTGTCGGTCGTAATATTATTCTATATTAATATTCGATAATATTCTATAGTACCTATTTTTAGTAAAAAAAAATTAGAAACTAAATTTTTTAAAAAGCAGAAAATAAATTTTTTGAAAACCATTTATGGTAGATTTTTAAAAATTAAATCGTTCTAATTTAATCAATTATAACCGGATTGTCATAAAATTTGGTACGGATAGTTTGTCAGATCATAGCGTATCTCCTGAATTAACTAAATGGTAAAAAACCGGATATTGAGGGATATAATTAGAACTGTGCGGTGCGCGACTTAGTTTGCGTTTTTATCTCTGGTCATTTAAGCTAAATACATTATTTATTTTATATCTGATTGATTATGATTTGGCAAATAAAGTCGCAAATGAAGTCGGAGAAGGATACGTTGATGTAACTCTAACCTCTCCAGACAAGGCACAAAGAATACAAAATTGGAAAGTGCAAGAAAACTGGACATCAACCATAGAGCAATAACATTTGAATTAGTGGAACAAGATCAGGGAGGTAGATACAGGAAGCAAGAGTACATCAAAAGGTATATAACAAGCAAAGCGGACTGGGGATTGTTCATCAACACACTGAGAGAAAATTGGAACGCCCAACCGCACCGTCAGGATATTGGTTCAACAATCGCTGGCATTAAAGATATAATAAATAGGATAAAAATAGCATGTGACAAAGCTATACCTATTAAGAACAAGACGAGTAGGAAAGTTCCATGGTGAAACAAAGAACTGACAAAGGCCAAAAATCATACAAACAGACTACGCAGGAAATTTCAAAGGGAGAGAGATCCGGACATAAGAGAACGCGCAAAAATGACATATAGATTAGAGACTAATAGACACAGCCAAAATCCAAAAATAGGAAGAATTCGTGATCAAACAAGGAAATGATAATCCATGGAGCTTACCATACAAACTGGCGGCCAAAAAAGCTAGAGTCAAAGAAATCGCAAGTAACGTAAAGACAAACGATGACTACACAATGACCTGGAATGACACAGCAGAGAAAATCCTTCATCAACTTTTTCCAGACGATAATCTGGAGACAGAGACAAGGAATCAAAGAGAAGTAAGGCAACAAAACCAAAGATACTCAGCCGAATTCAGCGAAACCAAAAGTTTTACAAGGCAGGAAATGGCGCAAGTAGTAAAAAAAATGAAACTAGGAGAAGCGCCAGGAATCGACTGTTTCGATCTGAAAATAATAAGAGTTGCTCTCACAGTAGTTGGTGAAGAACTATAAAGGCTCTACAACAGTTGCCTAAAACTTGGTATATTTCCGAATACTTGGAAAACAGGTAAAATAATAACAATAAAGAAGGGAAAAGAAAAAGACCCTGGTTTGATTAGTTCATACAGACCAATATGCCTGCTACCAGTTTTAGGAAAAATTCTGGAAGGTCTAATAATCAAAAAGTTAGAATGAATAGTGGAACCACGTCTGTTAGATAAACAATACGGTTTTAGAAAAGGAAGATCAACCGAAGATGCGATAGTGTACTTGAAGACCAAAATACACAACTCAAGCAACAGATACGTGCTCATAATGTTTCTAGATATAAAACGAGCATTTGACAATGTATGGTGGCCCGGAGAAAATAAGAATTTGAGAGGCATTAGCTGCCCCTGGAGACTGTACAATATCATTAGGGATAACCTCTGTAATAGCAAAGTTATTATAACGGAAGGTAGCAATTTTGCAAGCAAAAATGTGACAAAGGGATGCCCGCAGGGATCTCTACTAGGACCGATACTATGGAATATTGTATTTGACGAAATGCTTCACAAGCTAGACAGAGAAGGACACGAGACGATAGCCTATGCAGATGATCAAGCCATTATAATAGAAGGAGAATCGCGTAAAGAACTAGAATGGCAAGGACAAATGGCCATAAGCATAATAAAGAAATGGAGTGAAAATATCAAAATTAAAAATGCCCCAGATAAGAACGCAATGTTATTAGCGAAGAGAACATTCCATCAAAAATGTTACCCACTAATCAGGATAAACGGACAAAGAATCAAAAGGCAGGAACCGTTTAAATATCTGGGTGTTTCATTTGGCAAAGGCCTTAGCGTTTAAACGCATGTTACGGAGATCTCAAAGAAAACCAGAGGAATATTCGAAATGCTGGTGTTTCTAGCTAGAGAGGAATAGGAATCAGGCTATTAATCTCTAGAAATAATATACAAGGAAGTGTTTATACCTATAATCACATACGCGGCAGCAGGTTGATACGGGCTCACAAATAATGTCCAGAAAAAGAAACTCATAATGTCGCAAAAATATGCCCTGATGAAAATCACAGGAGTATACAGAACCATCTCGGCTGAAGCCATTACGATTACTACGGATCACCTACCGATTGATTTGAAATGTGAGAGGAAGATCGGATTATATAGTATAAGAAAAGGAAAAGAATACCGATATAAAAATTTCACATTTCAATCGGAGCAGAGATCAGCAGAAGGCAACATTCAGAGAGAAAGAAAACTGTCGATAGAAAACCTAAATCAGGAAATAAGGAAGGAATGGCAGTTAATATGAGACAACACGATAAAGGGAAGAGACACATATGAGGTTATGCCTAGTATAGAAGAAAGAATGGCAAAGTTTTGGTTTAGACCGAGCAAATGGCTAATCCAAATACTCAGTGGACATGGAAATTTCCAAACTTTTAGGAAAAGATTCAATTTCGACGAGTCCGACCTATGCAGCTGCGGAGAGGTAGACACCCCGGAACATGCTTTATGGGGATGCATGAAGTACGAAACAATACGACACAAATATGTACAGGACATGGAAGAAGCAAAAATAAAAACACAAAAGGGATGATGACGACCAAAGAGGGAATAGCCAACCAAACCACGATTGTTAAAGACATTATGCTTGTAAAGATTGCTACCGAAGATCTAGAAAAAGACTTGGCTTTAACCGCGACAATAGCAGAGTTAGCAGCTCCAGAAGAAGACGAAGTATGAATGATAGACGTAGGCTCAGTTAATCTTCCAGAACTAGAAATAGGTAGAGAGAAAGGAAACGCATAAGTAAGCAGAGGGAGAAACCGAATGAGTGAAAGACGGAAGATAGCAGATAGGTCAACATCGAAAGTCGAGCTAACAAATGTCGCACTAACAGTGGTAGCAGAACAGAGGTAATCTCGATATATTAGAGATGTTGTACTAACAAAAGCAATGACTAATATTCCGGATAGGGAAACAAGGGTTTGAACAAGGGAATGAAAGTTGAGCAAAAGGAAAGAATGAATGAAAAAGCTCAGAATAAAAGGTAGGGTGAGTGAGAGAGTAGGTAGGAACTCCTTCTTTTAGAGTAGGTAAATAAAAAGAAAAGGAAGAAAGAAGAAAGAAGAGAGAAGTGTAGAAAGAAGAGAAAGGAAGAAAGAAGAGGAAAAATCCTCAAAGGCAGTTGGTCTTGCTCCCCTATGAAAAAATAAATAAATAAAGAAACAAAAACAAAAAATAAAAAATAAAACCGAAGTAATAAATAAGAACAAATAAGTAATGCATAATCGCAAGAGCAATGCGTTAGGCACGATCTAGCTCGGTATTTTTTTTATGTCACACTCTGAATTAACACACAAAATAAATATATACTGCTCGTAACAGTGCGGTAGCCACGCGGACGTTTGTTCTATTATCGTCAAACTTACCGTATTTAAACAAACGTATTTTTCCTGCGTTGCGGCGGCGGTACCTGTCCGTTCTACCAATTTAGTTAAGTGTTAGTCCGAAATCGAGATTTAGTTTCAGATAATAATCAACAAAAATTTCAAATATACGCGCTCCTAGGGTCACTAAAGGAATCATACATAGTATATAATTCTATTATTTAAAATCCGAATTGAATTAGAATAATAAATTGATTTTATTGATAAATATAATAATATATAAAAGTGAAAAGGAACAATAATCAAAAATGACTAGCTGTCACCAAGATCTACGCTTGAAGCTTGAACTCGGTCACGGTCGATTGGTAGATAAAGGCTGTGAATATCACGAACTAAAAATACACAGTGCACGAGACTGGCATAGCGCAATAAATTAACTAATTATATTTTAGCGAAAAAAAAACACGGTCGCATTAAGCGGTACCACTTACATTAATAGTTCTGGGATCTTCAATATATAACGATTGATCACTCTCTTCTTCACTCTCATTGAAGTATACGACATGTATTCTATGACTGTTCTAGAGTCTTTCCATAGGGCAACATTGCACCGTCTAGCTGACAGTATTTGATTGCCCTGGTTCCTCCGTCATTCGACTTTTGCAACCCCTCAGGATTAAGTAGTTTTGTTCTAAATGATCCCAAGCGCTTCGGATTCGATTCGACATTCCGATAACTTTATAAGTCACGAAAGCCGTCGAGAGTCACCTATGGGATCGGTTTACCGCGATCGGAGGCCACTTGAACAGTGTACCGAAACTCGTTACGATGGCCCACCGCCTTGCGACGGCCAGCCTAGAGTCGTAATTCTCGGTGAGAATGCGGCGGTGTTTAGCTCCCCACCGTCGTCCGCTTTCGAACATAAGCGGCATCCGGGTCAACTTCGCTTCACCCGTCAAGCCTGCTTGCAACCACATACCCCGCAGAGTCCAACCCAATACTGGGGACACGCTGGCGTTTCCGGTCGCCTATGCAACAAATTTGCGTGGCTACAGGTTAATTTTCCGTGCTAAGATACACACCGCGAATGTAGAATCGGCCTCGAGATAAAATGCACTAACGCACACAACGATACAGCAAGCACAGGCGCTGCAAAACACGGGACTTGGAGGGAACAACACCTGTCGTGTATCAAGGCGGTTGAACCTCTCCAGTCTCCATGTTATTCGGCCGTGTGCGTATCTTTCACGCACGAAGTCAATTTTACCCTTGTAGCCCCGACGAACTAGTGACTAGTAGCTACATCTTGTCAATCCGAGCCGATGCGAACATTACGCTCGTATTGCTCGAATTCGTCAAATGGTAAGGTGAACAATACTTTACCGTTACATACTTTGTCAATCTAAGTAGAGCTTTGTTTTTGTTCTTTAGAAAACGATTTGATATATTTTGATGAAAAACAAATGAATATAATATTCAAGAAATGGTACCATGTTTTTTGATAAAGCGCGTAGTTCTGTGCATGTTTTTCTCTTATCAGAATGTAATTAAAATATTATTAATAAGAATAATATTCTACTTAACGAAAATTATAGAATAATTTTATACAAGAAAATAATATTATATTTAATATAAATGACTGGAGATAGAGACATTAGTGTGCGAGCTAAGAAAACAAATCTCTCATTGGAAGTTTTTTTTTTAATTTTAGTCATTTTCAACTTAACACGAGTGACACCAAAAGAAAGACTTTAACGGTACGAGTTTTCAATCCCCACTAACTAATGCGCGGAATCCCTTTTGGACTCTCGCGCGCGTTCTCCCCACGTGAGGCCCCCCACTTGAACCGGAAGAAAAATGGGGACCAATAGCGCGCTTCGGGCGCTTGCGCGCATTCTCCCCCTGTAAAAACCCCACTATAAACGGAAGGAAAGGGGGACCAATAATAAGTTCCGATAAACACTAATGAGTTGTTCGTTGGAACATCCTCCTCCCGTTGCGAAGGGATGAGCAAAACGCATAACGTGGGAATTAAATGCTTGTTTCCCCCTTTTTTGTTTTTTTAAGCTACGTCTGGCAGCGGGTAGAGCTGCGTGATGTTGCATTTCAGAACGCCTTGTGCCGTTTTAAGCGTGACCACGCGAACGATGCCGTCATCTCCAGGATGCGTCTCGATGACTACTCCTAGTCGCCAGCGCATGCATGGTTGATTCTTGTCGATGAGGATGACCACAGAGCCTTGTTTTATTTCGCCCTTGTTTGTATGCCATTTTTGTCTTTTTTGAAACTCCGAGAGGTACTCCAGTTGCCATTTTCGCCAGAAACTTTGACGCGCTATTGTTATAAATTCCCAAATTGAAAAGCGATTGTCTGGAACAAAAATCAAATTGGTTTCGGACAGCATGTTCAGAGGTCGGCGGACCAAGATATGCGCAGGTGTCAAGGCAAGAGGATCGTTAGGGTCGTTAGATAGAGAACACAGTGTCCGGGAATTCAAAATTGCCTCTATTTCGATGGTCAGAGTGTTAAGCTGCTCGAAAGTCAAAACCTGATCGCCCACGACCCGCCTAAAATGGTGCTTGAAGCTTTTCACGGCAGCCTCCCATATGCCACCGAAATGTGGCGACGACGGAGGGTTGAAATGCCAGACAATGTTATTCGTGTGACATATGCGTTCACCTCACCGTGAAATTCGTTCGAATTAAACAAAGCGTATTATTCGCGTAGCTTATTGTTGGCTTCGACGAAGTTCATGCCGTTGTCCGAATAAATATGTGATGGAATCGCGCGACGTCCGATGAAGCGTTTCAACGCTCCGAGAAAACCGTCCGCCGTCAAATCGCTGACGATCTCGATGTGCGCGGCCTTCGTCCACATACAAACACGCAGCCATATGTTTGAACGCGTGCGCGATTACGCGAGTTTTCGCTCTTTAATATAAAAAGGTTCAAAGAAATCTATTCCGGTATGTGAAAATGCCTTACCTTAACGCGCGCGGCCGGTAAGTTTCCCATTTTACCCTGCATAGTCACCGGACGGTTACAAATGCACTCCACGCATCGTCTAACGATCCTGCGTACCTGGTTCTTTCCGTGGAGCAACCAAAATCGGTGACGTATTGCGTAAAGCGTAGTTTGGATCCCGGCATGATGTGTATTCCGGTGCGTTTCGCGAATGATTAGATCCATTACATGATGATACGAGGGCAAAAGTATTGGATGTTCGTCAATGAAAGGATCGAATGAAGTAAGGCGCGTGTCCTTTATAGGTAAGGATCCCTTGATTCGTTTTATCTCAAGACTAAACTGTTGAATTTGTATTAAACGCGAAATTCTTCGCTCTATATCAATTCGATCAGATACACCGATATTTTTATTTTTGAAATTGTTGTCCCGACGAAATCGCAAACAGTACGCGATCGTATTCACAAGAGTCGAGTACGACGAGAATCGCTCAAACAACTTATTTTCAGTTGTCGTTGCGAGACAAATATTTTCCTTTAATCCGGGTAAGTCGGACACGACCGATTCAACACTCTTAGACGAGGCGTATTAGGAATGCTTAAGCCAAACAGGTCCCTCAAATCACCCTTTGTTCTTCAAAAAATCGGCGGGAAGCTGCCCTCGGGAAATTTTATCGGCCGGGTTGTCGTCTGTATGCACGTGGCGGCAATTAATTGAGTATGCGAGAGATTGGATCTCTGCCACGCGTCTGCCCTCAAATGCCTTCAAAACCTGTGGGATTTTTTAAGCCAACTAAGCATGATCGCAGAATCCGTCCAGAAAACCGTCCGCGAGATCAGAGTCTCGAACATTGGTTTAGCCTCATTAAATAGACAGTATGTTGTTTATGCAACGCGAGACTATATATCGAAAGAAAAAAGAACACCAAAATGAACGATTAAACTAATCGACACGAGTGACAACAAAAAAAAAGACTTTAACGGTACGAGTTTTCAATCTCCACTTATTAATGCGCGGAATCCCTTTTGGAAACTCGCGCGCGTTCTCCCCACGCAAGGCCCCCCACTTGAACCGGAAGAAAAAGGGTAACCAATAGCGCGCTCCGGGCGGTCGCGTGCATTCTGCCCCCGTAGGAACCCCACTATACAAGGAAGGAAAGGGGGACCAATGATAGGTTCCGATAAACACTCCCCTTTAATTTTGGCGGCAAAAGCGCGCGGCTATTTGGTAGCGTAAGCGCATGGGCTTAACCTTCAGACTGCCGGCATGGCTCATATATGAGCCACCTGTGACCTTGACAACTACTCTAGAGATATGAGGTATTTTTATGTATAAATTTTGCACATCAAAAATATCAATTTATAAGGCAAAAATGCCGGCAGTCTAAAGGTTAATGAGTTGTTCGATGGAACAAATTATGAGGCAAAATTACACTTTTATAATACAGTTCTTTCGATTTATCATTGATTTCACAAAGTAAAGTATTCCAATTACTTTTATTCCTCATTTCAGAACTTTACTTTTTTACCGGCTTATACCACCGTTAGGTGTCGCCTACTTTAAAACACGTTCACTGGGGAGTAGATAAACGGCTCCGAATAAAGAAACTACACATTCAGCAATATCACACAAAACTCCGATCTCGGTCGCTTGACTCGTCCAATCCGAGGCACGTATTGTGTATGTATAGTGATGAATATCTCTCTCTCTCTCGTACTGCATTTGACCAGCTGGAAGTAGTATTTTAACCTTTAGAGGAGACCCATTAGAATCAAAATACCAAGAAATTATTCAAATTCATCTTCTGTAAGAGGATTCCAAGATTTTGTATGTGTATATCGTATTCCATTATCTTGAGTTTCATAACGATTCGTCTCGTCTACAATCATTTGAAGTAGTGATGATTAAAAAAAATAATTTTTGATCTACCTAAGTCTTTGATTGATAGATAAAGTACGGATCGTGAAAATTTCCATTTTCATCATAATTATCTTCAAAATTAATGTCATTAATTTATTCATTTTCTAAGTTTTCTTCTACCTTTGGTTCAGATTTGCGATTACTCCACCCATCAAATTCTATTTTATCAAAGATAAGATAATCTGATGAATATTTATATAACAACGTCAAAAAACTTATAATAATACAACAAATAAATGTGTACGTGTCCTATAAGAATTCTAATCGTAATAGATAATGAATCGATTGTATTGATCTGCTACGAATTTAGTACAATCCAATTGTAATAAATGTTAGACCTCTAGATGAAAAAAGTACGTACTTTGTTGTTAATGCTTATAATTATTTATATTTTGGACCTTGGATCTACATAGATAATAAAATGAATTTTCCGATACGCAGTATTACTTCGAACATACAATTAGCGCATCAAACAACCTAGACATAAATAATTTTATAGACAAAAGATCGGAAAAAAAATTTTTTCTTGAAAGTAGGAATTTTCAAAGTCAAGAATCCTTTCAGGAATTTTGGCATTATTTTTTTCAAGCTCAGTGCATCAAAAAACTTAGATATCCACTCTTTCAAGCTAAAATACTAAAAAATATATATTTGACCTTGAAATGATAATTTTCAAGGTCAGAGATCTCTTCATAATTTTTTTTACTATTTTTTAAACACAACGTATCAAAAAACATATATATATACATATACATATTGGGAACATTACATAGCCAAAAAAATTTGACTTCGAAATGATGATTTTCAAAGTCAAGGACACCTTTAAAACTTTATTTTACTTTTTTCCTGTTATTAAGCACACCAATTTCACCTTAAAACATTCAAATAGAACACCGTATACAGGAATAGCTGGAATATTAGAATTGTTCCATATAATAATATAAATCCTTATTAAATTGAGTTCGTCCAAATTTCTTCTATGATTCAGTTGCGGTATACGGGGACGTCGATGTCAAGAACACACCAAACCTCCACACACCTGATTTATAGTTCATTAAGTCCCCGAGCAGATGTCTTCGTACTAAGTTGAGCAACAAGCTTGAATATTACAGGTAATAATACAAATAATAGTATTGCTTTCATCTCTATTTTTATTATTTTGTGGAAGTATCATCCTAACGTCAGTTTATCTCTCCTTCTCCCTACTGTAACTAGGTTTTAACAGCCTACTACTTTCCTCGTATCTAGTTTCCATTCAACATTACTCATTTATATTGTGTGACTGAAATCGTCACACAATCTATTCACGACGAATAGAATATTTAAATTCACGAATTGTAAGTCGTCGTAGCCTTTCGTATGTTAAGGCCAACGGACGACACTTGTTAGTTTTTCTACGAATGTACAATTACGCGCACGACTATACGTAGGGATGAGAGCCCGAAAGAGTGTGTGAGTTTCCCCAGTTTCATCCCTATTTCGGGAAATTAGCCGATCGCTTAATCAGTGTGTAATAATCCGTCGATCGGGAGGGATTATTGTATCTTGTATCCGTTCTGTACTGCTCGTGAGTGCCGAGAGTACACCCCACCCAACTCTGTATTAAGCTCTGTGAATGGTTGTTCCGGAGCAGGGCTAAGTGTGGCGACTCGGGTGGAAGTACACGTGCGTCCTGTGAGTTTCAGTTTTGTGTGTGTGTGTCAAAGGACGGGGCCGTGCGCGTGTGATACCGCGGATCGCGACTCACTCGCCGCTGCAACGGCCGCCTTCACCACCTCAATTACGGGTCGTCCCCTTGTCTACGAGGTCGAGGAGTCGCCGAGGATCGGCTGCGCCATCCCCGAGGAGCGTCACTGGTGAGTACTTTATTTTACTATCGTGATCCTCCTCCCCCCTTGTGTGTGTGTGTGTGTGTGTGTGTGTGTGTGTGTGTGTGTGTACATCGGGAGTGTGTTCGGATACGACGGTATTCGAACAGTGGTTCCAGGGAGTGAAATCTGTCGCAGGCGAGGATCTCGATCCTACAGGTTTCCCGGGACTTCCGCCCGCGCGTATTTAATATTGTTGCGGCACACGGCCTGGATGGCCTTTTGTTAATTATATAATTAAAATAAATATTTCTATTATTTTATTTTAAATCTAAGTAATTATTATTTCTCCCTGCTCCTGCCGACTATTCATTTAATTTAAAATATATCGCGTCGAGGCAAGGAGGATCGCCCGAATCCTCCATACTGTTCGTCCCAGTGAACTTGAGTTCCTGGCGACAGCCAGCGTCTTCGCGACAATAAAAATTAGTTTTGTATGTGGTATTGGGCAATACGGCCCAATTGTTAATTTTAATTAATAAAATAATTAATCTCACCGGGGTGCGCGAATACCACGTCACAAATGGCGACCGTGACAGGTTTCGTCCTCACCGATTTTAAATTAAAATAAAAGTGTCGGCCATCTTCGCGAGCAGTGTCGTGGCGAAACGTGAGCGGGTTGAGTTTTAGAGATTGATTGATTGAAATGTTTATTGGGCCATTATAGGGTAGAAACCCTATAGACACTAAAAGCTAACAGATACACGGATTAAAACGTTAAAACTAAATAACAATATAAAATTCCAATAACAAAATATAAAATGCAAAACCTAGACAGAATAATAGTTAGATAAAATAAAAGAAAGTAAAATAAGATAAAATAAAATAAAATAAAATATATGTACAATTCGATGATAATTAATAAATAAATAAATTAAAAATTAAAAATAGATAACAAGAAAAATAAGTAAAAGAATATCTAACGTTCGCAGTAAGCCGCAGTATAAAAGAATATAAACAATCTAACGTTCGCAATAAACTGCAGTATAAAAGAATATAAAGGAATGTAAACAATATGCGCAATGGATAAATAAATAAATAATGACAAGAATTACCTATAATGACGTAATATATAACAAGAGAACAAACAACATTAAACCCAACTAGACTTGGACATCCAGGTGAGGGATGGACCGTAACGATATGCCTTCGTTCGCGACCCGCGTAGACCAGGCTGCCTGATCGAGCCCAAACAGATGATTGTGTAAAATGATCTTGAAATTGTCAGAAAATGATGGATCGAAGGTGAGTGTGGGAAAATGATTTAGGATGCGAGTGGAAGTAATGACAAAAGATCTATTTAAAGCTTCAGTGCGTGGAGGAAGATACATGAGTGACCTAGGGGGATGGCGGGAGGAGGAACGAGGAAAATGACCAGGGGTGTTGAGTATGGTGAAATGATCTGCTAGGTATGATGGTGATTTATGAGCAATGATGTTGAACGCCAGGGAACCAATGAGGTATGAGCGTCTAGACTCGACTGACAGCCACTTCAAACTCAGTCTAAACGGGGTTACATGGTCACGTCTCGTTAAATTGCCCCATACAAATCTCACACAGGCATTTAGTAGCCTTTGTAATTTTAGATTTCTAGTCTGGTCCACATCATTGTAGGCCGCACACGCGTAGTCGAAATGGGGAAAAATGAGAGCTTCCACTAGATTCTTGCGAAGTTTCATTGAAAGTGTCTTATTATAATATCGTGGTGAGTGTAACACTCCGTGAACACGCCTGGAGATTGACATGACTTGTTTTGACCAGTCGAGGATGGGTGTAATCAATAGGCCCAACGATTTTACCACATTTTCATAATCAAGAAAGTTATCACACAATTTAACTCTCGGAGCAGTGTTCAGGTTAATACGAGATATAAATGCCTGACTACCCAGGATCATAACCTTCGTCTTTTTTACATTTAGTGAGAGGCCGTTTTCCGATGCCCACCTGGCTATCGCGTTAGCATCCTGAGATATGCGTTGAACACCATTTTCAATATCCGCTGGAAAAAACGAATGATAGATCTGGGCGTCATCGGCAAATAACATGTAGTTACTAAACTTAAGAACCTTAGGTAGGTCATTAATAAAGATGGAGAATAAGACCGGACCTAGAACACTGCCCTGAGGCACACCTGCGTTCACCTCGAGCCAGTCAGACAGCATGCCAACCTCATCCACAACGGCTTGCGTGCGACCTACAAGATATCTGTAGAACCAGTTGAGTACGGTATCTGAGCAACCGATGTCACCCAACTTTCGAATAAGTTGATCGTGAGGGACTGTGTCAAAGGCCTTGGAGAAATCAAATAAGACTAAGATCGTAATCATTCTGGAATCGATAGCTCGTCTTACATCGTCCAATACCCCTAGAAGAGCTGATTGAGTACTGTGACCCTTGAGAGAGAGAGAGAGAGAGAGAGAGAGAGAGAGAGAGAGAGAGAGAGTAAATAGTACGTGTTAGAGTGAGAGTGTGAGCAAGAGAAACAGCGTGTGAGACGCGTGTCTAAACCGGTGTATTCCCCCTCTTGTTCGGGTATCCGAGGAGAGGTGTACACCAGGGTTGCCAGATGGCGGTTTTTTCTCCTTGTTGCTCTTGCTTAATAAACATCAATATACGTAAGAGAGAAAAGGAAAAAAAATCGCCAACTGGTCACTCTGGTGTACACCGGTATATTGGGAGAGTTCGCGCGTGACCGTGTTCAACTGGAAGCGCCCGATCTCACCGAGATCGGTCTCTCCCGATCGCACGCTTGACGGGAGATCTTTGCCTAGCTTGTATGGGAGCGGTAAAGTAGGCAGAGAGTAGCTTGCGCCGTAGGCAGCGAGAACCCCCCCCCCCCCCCCTCGAACAGCGCGCAGGAAAGACTTCGCAAGAGCCGATCATCATCGGCTCTCTCCGATTGCGTCCGCGAGTGGGAATGAGAGAGATAGAGAATCCCGAGTCACGGGGAATCGGAGTTAAGTGCTAGGCGAGCTATTCGGTGTGGGAGTGAAATAATTTTCTCGTGTATAAAGTTTTTGCAGCTGGTTTCATTGAGAGAAACCACTGCCGCGAATTACTTTATTCAATTTTAATAAAATAAATTCGTTCCCGCTCGGGATCTAGTATATAATTTGGAGTGTGAGAGTAAAATACTAGATCCTTTCGGGAGAGGTAGCTGTTTCCTCCCCCCTACCGTTTTTACAGAAAATTATAAATAATTTCATTTTTTAATACACGGGACGCAGCGAAACAATTCTTGTTGTTTTTTTTTTGAGTTCGAGAGCGAAATTTTTTTTGATGCTTTCTCCCCTCATTCACGTATATTATATATAGTAATATAATTTAATAATTGTATATTTTTTATTACTAATTATTTTTATAATATATGTAATTTTTTTTTGTGTGTGAAAAAATATTTTCACAACTACAGTTAATTATTTAAACTTGTTTGTAAGTAAAATAATTAACAGTAAGTAACTTTGTGTAAATCAGCCGCAAAGTTACAATAGTTGTAATATTTATTATTTAAACTCGTGTGTGAGTAAAATAATTAAAATTATTTTTATTGCAATTATCTGACAGTGATTACTTAATCTAATACTTGGTATTTATTAAGTGTTACTGCTCACGATATTTGTAACATATTTTTGAAAATTTTTGAGTGTGAGAAAATTTTTTTTGATAACTTGTGTTAATTGTTTAGACTTGTTGCAAGTTAAACAATTTATGTTAAGTATCTTTGTCTGATTGTTCCGCAAAGATACGAGAGTTGTAAAATATAATTATTTAGACACAAGAGTGAGTTAAATAATTAAATTTATATTATTTTGCATGTATTTAAATGATCGGCATCTAACCTAATATTTTGTATTCGTTATTTGCCGTGAAATTTTAATATATGTAAATACTTTCTTTTTTCTTCTGTTTGTTTAAATTATATCTACACACATTTTTACCAATTATTTAGACTTGTTTGTTAGTTAAATAATTGGTTATTAATTTTTTTTTCTTTTGGTGTGTTTGAGTAAAAGAATTCGGTGTATGAATTTAATTATTTAGACTTGTTAGCAATTTAAACAATTAAATTTTCATTTCCTTTCGTTCAATTTATTTAAAAAAGGAAATATAAATTATTTCAACTTAGTAGCAACATAAATTATTTTATTTAGTCCTTTTTAGGATAAAATAAATATTTTTCGCTGGAAAAATTGTTGTTTGGGACGAGAACTAGTAAAATAATTATTGTGTTGCAAACCATACGGAATTTACAACATTTCGTAAATACCCCTACTTTATTGAAATAATTTAATTAAATTTGTGTTTGTAGAGTAAATTATAAAGGTAAATTTTTTTTTTGGCTTGGATAAGCAAAATAATAAATGATGTCTTGGTGTGTGTGAATCACAAGACATTGTATTTATTTAAATATTTATTTTATAATTAATTATTTAGACTCGTTAGAAAGATAAATAATTTAATTTTTTTTTCTTTCTCGTTTCTTCCTTTATAATTTGCTGTTTGTTTTATATGTTGATAAATTGAAACTTAAAGTATTTCAATTTCCATAACAAAATAAATACTTCTTTCCGCCAGTGAGGAATCTGTTGGATTATAACTGGCGAGAGAGACATTTTGGGAAATCGTTAAATTTACCATTACTGGTAAATTACCGACGATATTGAAATAATTTAAGATTTTTTTTGTTAATAATTCTTTTCCTAACGCGGTGAGCGAAATTCGATTATCGAGGCCTGTTTTGCGTGGGCAAAATACCACATTCCCTCACTAGTGAGCAAAATGCTTTTGAGAGTGGGGGAATGAACTGTTTTGCCCACTCAAAAAGAAAACGATTAAATTTTAATACAATTATTTAATTTTTCTTTATAATATAATATTAGGATATAGAGGGAGAGAGGAATAAATTTCGCTTAAAGAAAAACTTTTGGATTTTGATTAAGCTAATTAATTTTGTTGGTACACTAGTCGGTGCATATTTACAATTTATTGTAATTAAGTTGACACCAAATTTTTTTTTACTCGTTGGGAGTTTCTAATAATTATTTTATTGTGGTGAGTCCAATAAAATAATTTCCAATTGAAAATTGGATACTTCCGAAGTATTTGAAACACTAAGGATTTCATCTGAAATCCCGTTTGAGTATACTTCTCCCGACGTAACACGTCGGCTGCTGCTGGTCAAAAAAATAATGGCCAGCAGCTATGAAGCCCGAATGGCCCAGCTTATGTGTGAATGACGCATAGCTAGGGATATTCGTCGGGAAACGAAGAAACTTCCGATTGAGGCAGTGTATGCCCAATTGGAGAATCTGAGTTTACGCAAATGGCGAAGAGGCGGAGTGCCGCGAACGCCTTTTGCGTCACCGCATTAGATGTGTAGACATTAATCTGGAAATCCCATGGTTCCCAGAGTAGGATGAGAATGTAAGGGCAGAGCCTGCAGGCTAAACCTCTAGTATTTCAGGATCTTCAGGAAAGGGAGTGTGGTCCCATCAGGACCGGAAGTTTCCTGCGAGTCCGAAGTGTCGGATCGCGAAAGGGTTGCTAGTGACAGAGCACACATTCTTGAAGAAGATGGAGCTCAGTCACCAAGTGGTCTGTCCAAAAACTCGCCAATGAGTACTGCACAAAGCCCAAGGTTAGCATCAACAGGTGCTATACCTAAATGGTTTGGTGAGGTACCGGCAGCAAACACGACCATGACTGCAATCCCTTACGTTCCTGTTTGGTGGATGCAACCTCATGCACAACCACTACGTCGACGATTACGACTGCTCACCTCGGAGATTTTTATGCACCCGCACATTACATTCCAATTGGGGATCGGAGAAACAGCGGACATATTGGCACTAGCGAGAGTGAAGTGCCAACACAACATTTTGACTTGGGTGCGCAGGCGGAAGCCGACGTGGGTCGGGTGAAGTAGCGACTGTTACCGAAAAGAGTAAGGATGAGTCTTCTCATTCGGATAAACAGTTGTCTAAGAAAACTATTAAGAAGAAGAGCAACAAAAATGCGAAAAACTCGCCATACTCTTCTTCAAGCGAATACGAAGCAGCCGCTGTGTACGGTACTTCCAACGTCGCTAATAGTTTTCAGAAACGATACGGCAAATCGAATAATGGAGTGAGTGCCCGCAATTTGAAATCCGTATCGTACGTGCCTGTTTCTCAACAGTCACCTGCGCAACAAAAACAGAGCTCGGGCAAAAGAGAAAGACGTTCTTTGACAAATTCTCAACTGCCCCAGCAAAATGTTCTTGTCCCACAAATGGCCAAAACCTGGTGAGGTATGTGCAACCATAGGCGACGGCAGTAAGCCCAACGAACTTGAGCACCAACTTTATCAGCGTGTGTTTCACATGCCAAAATATCGGTCATAGGTCGTCGAATTGGTAGCAAAGGAGTGGCAGCTATGTGGAACTAGTAGCGTTACTCTCGAAACATGTCCTAACTGCGTCAGATTCCTCCAAAACGTGGGAAACCTGAACGCAGGGCACACGAGCTGCTCCGGGCGCCCTGCACTGCAGTAAGTAAATCCCATGGTTTACAAGGGCAAGAGTTTAAGGTTGGAGAACCTTCTAAACTCTTTAAGAAGTCTAGCAAATAATTTGCTGACTTCTCTAAAGTCCTTAACGGAGATCAAATTCCCACTCAGACCGAAGTTGGTATTGAAAGTAAGTCTAAGTGTAAGAATCCTAAACGTTCTGGGGATTCGACAGATGGAAAAGTTCTTAGAGCACAACCTGTCAATCCCACCCGAGCTTTGCAAGGTAAAAAACAAAAAGGTTCCTTATTAGACCAACGAAAGCGTGAGGCTAACGATTGGGCTAAGAAACTCCAAAGGCAAATATACTCTGGTATCAGAGATATAATTGGTGAAGAAGGCGTAAAGAGATCGTTACCTCAGCCTCTTAGCACCATCGGAGTGAACGACTTTGGTTGTTGCTCATCGTCACCCTGTTGTGACACACCTAGTAAAGAGGATAAGAAACCCTTGGTGGAGTAAGAAATTGTCCTCAACAACGAGCCCTTGGTGGAGAAGGAAATTGTCCTTAACAACGAGCCCTTGGTGGAAAAGGAAATTGTCCTCAACAACGAGCCCTTGGTGGAGAAGGTAGTTATCAATGGTGTGCATAATGACTCGGTGGAAAGGACTTTAAAGCACTTTTCGATCCTAGCGCCATGGTCTCTCTTGTACGATCAGATGTTGTCGAACAGTACAAGTTTAAATGGAGACCTGTCAAGGTTATTGTGAAAGGTGTGGCTGGACCAGCACTTAAAGTCCTTGGCCTTATCGACATTCTATTCTGTGTAGAAGGCCTTGATGGCAATATCCAACTGAGAATTGTAGAGAATATTGAGCATTCCATCATTTTCGGTATGGATTTTCTACAACATTGGAATATGGAAGTCAAATTAGGCGAAGCTACCTGGCGTATTGGAGAGAGTAATTGGAGACACTTCGTCAGAGACGCAGCTCATGACATTGATTCGAGGATTTCCGCTGAATGTGCTGGTATAATTGAGATACAGGACGACCAGTGGAAACAAGTCAAAGAGTTAGTTGAAAGCCTATTCTTGCCCTCGGGAGACGTCCACGGCTTTGCGACGTTAACGGAGCACCACATAGAGGTTGAGCCTGGTGCAAGACCGGTCCGTCATAAGCCAAGACTTATGTCTCCCAAGGTCCTCGAATTTGCCCAGAGTGAGGTCAAAAAGATGTTTGACAAGGGCATTATTGAACCGAGTGCAAGTGATTGGTCAGCTGCTCCGGTCATCGTCCGCAAGGACGAAGGAAGTTATCGCCTCTGTATCGATTTTCGAGACCTTAATGGAGTTACAAAACATGATTCTTATACAATTCTTAATATGGATACCATATTGGATAAGCTGCATAATGCAAGGTACATAACGAAAATTGATCTTAAGAAAACGTACTTCCAAATATTAATGGCCGAGGCGAGCCGACATTATACTGTATTTGCTGTACCAGGGTCGGGGCTTTGGCAGTTCACGAGAATGCCCTTTGGCCTCATGAATGCTTCTATGACCTTTGCACGGCTTATAGGTG
The DNA here is from genome assembly GCA_026168455.1 of Theocolax elegans. Lineage (NCBI taxonomy): Eukaryota > Metazoa > Arthropoda > Insecta > Hymenoptera > Cerocephalidae > Theocolax > Theocolax elegans. Next base: position 27,571,706 of record CM047425.1, read on the forward strand.
CAATTTTCGGGCCTAAGGTGGAACCTTATGTGTTTGGTTACCTAGACGACTTGATCGTCATTACCAAAACTTTTGAGGACCATCTAAAATGGCTCCAATACATACTAAGGACGTTGAATGACGCTGGACTCGAAGTGAATTGAGAGAAGTGTGAGTTTTGTTGTTCCAGCGTAACGTTCCTTGGGTACAAATTGGACGCGGACGGCTTGGGGCCTGATGCGGAACGAGTCGCTCCAGTCCTTAACTACCCTACTCCTTGTAATGTCAAACATCTGAGATCCTTCCTCGACATGATCGACTGGTACTCTCGATTCTTTAATTGAGAAGCTGACATTAAAGCTTCCCTTACCAAGTTGCTGCGTAAAAACCAGGCTTGGGATTGGGGCGAGGAGCAGGAGGAGGCGTTTCGTCAGCTAAGAGTTGCGTTAGCTGAAGCGCCTGTATTAGCCCGTCCAGACTTTTCTAAGCCATTTACCGTCCAAAATGACGCTAGTGACCTAGCAATAGGTGCGGTTTTGACGCAACTGGACGATGAGGGTTTCGAGCATCCGATTGTCTACGTAAGCCGATTATTAAATCGCTCTAAACATAATTACATGACAACGGAAAAAGAATGCTTGGCTCTCATATGGGCTATTAAGAGATTGAGACCATACATTGAGGCCTATCGATTCACGGCTGTGACCGACCATAGTGCTCTTAAATGGCTCAAAAATCTCAGAGAACCGTCGGGTGAGTTGGCACGATGGATACTTGAAATGCATCAATGGGACTTTGAAATAGTGCATAAGAAAGGATACCTTGCACTATGTCCCGGACGCGCTGTCTCGTGCCGTCAACCCAGTCCCCGACGAGGAAGAGATTGCCTCGTTCGAATTAATTACAGACCCATGGTATATTGCTAGATTAAATGATGTACGCTCATGCCCTCAGAAATTTCCGGAGTGGAAAATTGAGGATGATATGCTATATCGTTTTACAAGTGATAAACTCTTGGACTCTGTAACAGAACAAGAAGAAGGCTGACGCCTTGTTCTACCCTTAGAGCAGAGGAACCGAGTCTTAGTAGATTCTCATTTCCACCCATCCATGGGTCATATGAGAGTCGAAAAGACTTACGAACGTGTTGCAAGAGACTATTATTGGCCAGGTATCTATCACGATACCCGCCAATTTGTTTTACAGTGTCTGATCTGTCAGAGCTATAAGATGGCTCAAGCAGGTCCTCAAGGCTTGATGGGTAAACGGAACATTGAGAGACCCTGGGCTGTTGTGGCAGCAGACGTAATGGACTTTCCACGTAGTAACAGTCAATACAAATACATCATAGTATTTGAAGACTTATTTACAAGGTGGATAGAGCTCAAACCATTACGTACGGCAACCGGTAAGTCGGTGTTGAAAGCATTCGAGGAATACTAAGTCTTCCGTTGGGAAACACCAGATTTCCTAATAACAGATAATGGGACTGAGTTCATCAGCGACATCATATCGTGAATGCTGGAGGAGTATGACATAAAACATGTCAGAACCCCTCCCTACCGAGCACAACCCAACCCGGTGGAGAGAACTAATAGAACGTTAAAAACGATGATTGCGACGTTTGTGGATTCGGATCATCGTGGGTGGGACACACACTTGTACGAATTTCGCCATGCAATAAACACGGCAATGCGGTCAAGTACAAAAGTCTCACATGCGTTCTTAAACTTCGGGCGTCATCCACAACCTGTGAAGAGTCTTCGCAGGGAAGTGGAAAAACAGGAATTTAAGATCCTGGACAATCCCGAAGTATGGCTAGATCGACTTAAAAGACTAGATGCTCTACGCGACTTAGTCAAGAAATACATTGACGGGGAGCAAATACGTCAAGAAGAGACCTAAAGACAGAAACAGACGTATTGCCGTCGTCTCAGGTTGGAGATCAAGTCATGAGGAAGTGCCGAATGCTTTCCCAAGGTGCGAAGGGCATATCTGCTAAACTGGCACCAAAGTATGACGAACCCTTTGAAGTTAAAGAAGTACTATCTCCAGCAATTCTGAGACTAGAAGAGTCTCGTCGGAAACGGATCGAGGTGCATATATCCGATGTGAAAAGATATGTATCACTTCGGGTTGTCAAGTAGAGCAGTAAGGGTTACGTATCGGGTCGCATGAGAACTGTTATCAAAGGTTGGGCCTGATATCTGTATGCCATGCATTGAGAGTGTGTATGTTTGAGAATAATTGTGTGTGAGTGAATGGGCAATCCTCCCTTATTCGTAATTTACTTTTAATTATGACTATTTAACCTTTTGTTTTCTTTCAGCTCCCAGATGGACCAGAACCGAACCTGGAAACAGGAGACGGTGTCCATCCATCGTCGCCTTCGATCATTCTGCCGGGGGAAGACACTTCGACGTTGGGTGTTGCCGAAGAGGTAGTCGGAGTGGTTTCCGACTGTCTCAAGGTGCCCGTCGATGATCCACTCGCTGGATGTAACCAGTCCGTGTGGGAAATCGACGAACTACTCATCGAGATGGAAGGAACATCCCGGACCTTGACGATTGATATCCCGTCATCGGGTGATACGACCCAGGTGGAGCAGATGGAGGTGGACGTACCTGCGGTGTTAGCACTGGAGTCGTCCGCCAATATCTGCCTATGAACGGGAGTGGCAAGAGGCCACCGCCGATAATCGCCCACGCCGCAAGAAGAAGAAGAGCAGCAGAAGACGACAGTTGACGATGGATGACTATGAGTCAGGAGTCGAAAAGACTTACGAACGTGTTGCAAGAGACTATTATTGGCCAGGTATCTACCACGATACAAGGCTTGATGGGGGTAAACCGAGAAATGAGAGACCCTGGCGCTGTTGTGGCCGCAGACGTAATGGACTTTCCACGTAGTAACAGTTCAATTACAAATACATCATAGTATTTGAAGACTTATTTACAAGGTGGATAGAGCTCAAACCATTACGTACGGCACCGGTAAGTCCGATGTTGAAGCATTCGAGCGAATTACTAAGTCTTCCGTGGGAAACACAGCAGATTTCCTTGAATAACAGATAATGGGATCTGATGTTCATCAGCGACATCATATCGTGACTGCTGGAGGAGTATGCCATTACAACAGTCAGAACCCCTCCCTACCGGAGCCACAACCCAACCCGGTGGACCGAGGAACTCATAGAACGTTAAAAACGATGATTGCGACGTTTGTGGATTCGGATCATTCGTGGGTGGGACACACACTTGTACGAATTTCGCCCATGCAATAAACACGGCAATGCGGTCAAGTACAAAAGTCTCACATGCGTTCTTAAACTTCGGGCGTCATCCACAACCTGTGAAGAGTCTTCGCAGGGAAGTGGAAAAAACAGGAATTTAAGATCCTGGACAATCCCGAAGTATGGCTAGATCGACTTAAAAGACTAGATGCTCTACGCGACTTAGTCAAGAAATACATTGACGGGGAGCAAATACGTCAAGAAGAGACCTAAAACAGAAACAGACGTATTGCCTCGTCTCAGGTTGGAGATCAAGTCATGAGGAAGTGCCGAATGCTTTCCCAAGGTGCGAAGGGCATATCTGCTAAACTGGCACCAAAGTATGACGAACCCTTTGAAGTTAAAGAAGTACTATCTCCAGCAATTCTGAGACTAGAAGAGTCTCGTCGGAAACGGATCGAGGTGCATATATCCGATGTGAAAAGATATGTATCACTTCGGGTTGTCAAGTAGAGCAGTAAGGGTTACGTATCGGGTCGCATGAGAACTGTTATCAAAGGTTGGGCCTGATATCTGTATGCCATGCATTGAGAGTGTGTTGTTTGAGAATAATTGTGTGTGAGTGAATGGGCAATCCTCCCTTATTCGTAATTTACTTTTAATTATGACTATTTAACCTTTTGTTTTCTTTCAGCTCCCAGATGGACCAGAACCGAAACCTGGAAACAGGAGACGGTGTCCATCCATCGTCGCCTTCGATCATTCTGCCGGGGGAAGACACTTCGACGTTGGGTGTTGCCGAAGAGGTAGTCGGAGTGGTTTCCGACTGTCTCAAGGTGCCCGTCGATGATCCACTCGCTGGATGTAACCAGTCCGTGTGGGAAATCGACGAACTACTCATCGAGATGGAAGGAACATCCCGGACCTTGACGATTGATATCCCGTCATCGGGTGATACGACCCAGGTGGAGCAGATGGAGGTGGACGTACCTGCGGTGTTAGCACTGGAGTCGTCCGCCAATATCTGCCTATGAACGGGAGTGGCAAGAGGCCACCGCCGATAATCGCCCACGCCGCAAGAAGAAGAAGAGCAGCAGAAGACGACAGTTGACGATGGATGACTATGAGTCAGGAGTTCCAGCCAATACTCAAGTGACAGATAGCCCGTGCTTAAGGGCTGGAGCTGTGTCCGCCATAGTCCCATCAACCGCAAGGAAACTCGATGTTGTGTTCGAGACCCTGACGGAACGAGCCAAGGCATCCGTTCCATCGTCATCCGGTCATCACTAGGGGGATCGTTCTCCGTCGATTGATCTGCCTAAAGTGGCATATTTCAACTGTTTTGCAGCCGCCGAGAGGTGACAGTGAGTGAGTGTCCAAGATGCTCTCGATTCTATGCCACCTGGATCCAAGAGCGGGGGTACTCACCGTTCTCGATGGTTGTTTCCCAGGTTTCTGTTGCCAAGGTCCCTGTAACTCAGCATAAACCCAAGAAGGGCTCGTTTGTGAAGCCTTCTGGCCCCAAACCTTCCTATGCGGAAGTGGTCGTGGGTCGCCGGCTGGAAGAGGCGACTCGCCGCCAAGCTGCTGCCTTCGACTTAGACAGCATGGGGCCCGTCGAACAGGTGAAGGCTGCCCTCAGTGTTGTCATCCAAGCTAAGGCAGACCAGAAGTTGAGGGAGTGCCAAGAGAGTCAAGCTACTCCCTCAGCTAACGAGTCAGCAGCCGGATCATCACGGCAGGTACAAGAAGAGAAAAACCTCGTAAGAAGCAGTCACTGAAGGCTGGGCCTAGTGGCTTACGACGACCCAACCCGATGGACGTTGACGCCTCTACGAGCGTGGTTGGACCACTTTGCAAGCCGACACAGAAACGGGGGTTCGGTCCGAGTACCGTACTGTTCCAGAAGTATGGGCTTCATCGGTTGGGTCACCGGCGACGGCCGACCAATCCAGAAACGAGACGGACATTCTCAGGGAATGTCGTCTGTTGCTGGAAACCGCCGCCAATCTCCCTTCCGACGTTGCACGAGAAAAAGGGCAGGAGGTGGTCCGTGTCCTTAGGGACCGTATTCCTTCCCGACCATAAGAAGACAAGCGTACAGCCCGCAGTCGTGGATAGATTGTGCCTTTCTTTCGATTCGGCCTTCCCGAGGGAAGTGATGTCTAGGGGGGGGGGGCTTTGAGACGAAAATCGTCACACAATCTATTCACGACGAATAGAATATTTAAATTCACGAATTGTAAGTCGTCGGAGCCTTTCGTATGTTAAGGCCAACCGACGACACTTGTTTGTTTTTCTACGAATGTACAATTACGCGCGCAACTATACGTAGGGATGAGAGCGCGAAAGAGTGTGTGAGTTTCCCCACTCTCATCCCTTTTTCGGGAAATTAGATGATCGCCTAATCGTTCTGTACTGCTCGTGAGTGCCGAGAGTACACCCCACCCACTTCTGTATTAAGCTCTGTGAACGGATGTTCCGGAGTAGGGCTAAGTGCGGAGACCCGGGTGGAAGTACACGTGTGTCCCGTGAGTTTAAGTTTTGTGTGTATATGTCAAAAGACGGGACCATGGGCGTGTGATATCGCGGATCGCGACTCCCTTGTCGCGGCAACGGCCGCCTTCACCACCTCAACCACCGGTCGTCCCCTTGTCTAGGAGGTCGACGAGTCGCCGAGGATCGGCTGCGCCATCCCCGAGGAGCGTCACCGGTGAGTACTTTATTTTACTATCGTGACCCTCCTCCCCCCCCCTTGTGTGTGTGTGTATGTACATCGGGAGTGTGTTCGGGTACGACGCTACTCGAACAGCGGTTCCTGGGAGTGAAATCTGTCGCAGGCGAGGATCTCGATCCGACAGGTTTCCCGGGACTTTCGCCTGCGCGTATTTAATATTGTCGCGGCACACAGCCTGGATGGCCTTTTGTTTATTATATAATTAAAATAAATATTTCTATTATTTTATTTTAAATCTGAGTAATTATTGTTTTTCCCCGCTCCCGCCTACTATTCATTTAATTAAAAATATATCGCGTCGAGGCAAGGAGGATCACCCGAATCCTCCATACCGTTCGTACCAGCGAACTCCTGTTCCTGGCGACAGCCAGCGTCTTCGCGACAATAAAAATTAATTTTGTACGCGGTATTGGGCAACGCGGCCCGAAGGTTAATTTTAATTAATGAAATAATTAATTTTACCGGGGTGCGCGAATACCACGTCACAATTGCTACAGGTATTCGAAGGCGTTTCCATGTGAACGGAGTACCACCACCTCTGTGAACGAAGCTGAATACAGCTTAACTCATTCAACGCATCTGCCAGCTGCTGTTTGGACTCCTTCTTTACACCTCACAGGATCCTTACACAGCCTCTTCATAATAGATAAGATAAATCATGAAATATCAAAAAAGAACTCAATCCAGGCTAAGTAGTGGCTGGATTAAGGATTAGACTGTTGAACACTGTCCCAGTAACAGTTATTTTGTACGTAGACGTCTCTACCCTAGGAGTTCGTACTCCTTTCTCACAGTTCGGCCTATCTGGAGTCCGAGTAAGTTATTCGATGATTCCTATAAGCCACCAGGGTTTGGAATGCTTAAAATAATATGAACCAAGTATGCTCACTATAGGACATGTAGTTATGACTGCTATGTCACAACATACATTTACACAACCCGCAATATAATTCTTGATCTTTAAGTTACGTATGCAAGAGAAGTAAAATCATAAAATAATAACGTTAAACAATTTTTTAATGTTGTATAATAATTGTTCTGCACAAAATTATTTTAAACTATCATCTTCGAGTTAGAAATGTCTCTTGAAAGTTGTCATAATGATAACAGAAAAAAGTATGCGGCCTGTGTGGAAAAACAATTGTGTTTGAAACTGCTAAACTTGAAGAATTTTTTCTAAAAGTACTCAAATATTATTAAAAAGAATATATCAAAAGATTTCGATTTAAAAGATGAAAAATATCACTTAAGTATATGTAAAACTTGTTCTGCAACGATTCTAGAAATTGACAAAAAGATGTATAACTGGCAAGTACAAAATATGTCTCCATATAAAGAGATCAAATTACCAAAAGTAACTCGTGCAACTGATGATATCTGTAACTACTAGATTTGCTTGACTGTCAGATATGAAGGACATGTTTCAAATAAGATAGATAAGGGTGCCTTTTTAAAGATGTTAACAAAGAAATTGACTTCACTGTTGGATTTCTTGAATCTCAAAAGTCACAGCTGCTTTCTTAGACGCTAAATCTTTTATCTGGAGAATCAATGAAGTTATGTAATAAATTCTTACAAAATATTAGTAAAGAGAAACAGCATACTTTTGATGATATAAAAATGAATGTCATAAATGTTGTCAAAAGACTTCCTGGAAAAAACTCCAGAGTAACTTCTATCTTGTATAATGAAAAAAGAAAAAATGTTTCTACAGGCGATAGAAAAACCAGGATAACGATAAATCCAACTATAAATAAAAAATTTTTTTTGATAAAGAATCTCTAGATAATTTTAAATTTAAATTACGTACATCATCTAGATAAATGATAAAAATGACAAATTTTATAAGAACCAATTATTCTAAACACGTGGCAGAAGTATCTAATTCATTGAAAAATGTATATAAAACAGGGGTATATGAATTCGAATATTAAAAATCAGTTAAAAATCAATTATGACCCATTGTTTATGCCGACGCTGAAGAATTACTCGATGAAGTCATTAAAAATGAAATTTGCATATAATATAATAATAATAATATAATAATAATAAAATAATATAATAATATAATATAATACATTATTACCCATTATTCATAGAATATTGCGGTCCATCATTTAAATTAAAAATGCGTAGTATAAATAAATTTGAAGTGAAGTTTGAACAATAAAAACTCTTCGAAAATAAAAACTTCATGTAGGTAAATATATATATATATATATATATATATATATATATATATATATATATATATATATGAGTATATGTAAAATATTACACACTCAGAGCTATTAATTATTGCTATTAATTAGTTTTATAATTTAGAGCACATTCAAATTGAATTAAAATTATTTGTTTTCCAGATCTGTTTTGTCCTTGGAGGAAGAATATTCTTTGTATTTGAAAATATACTGAAAATTAACATGTAATTGAGTTCGATTTGATGCCTGAAAAGAAAAGAATTATTATATTGGATAAGTTTATATAAAGTAAATTTAATATTTCTTTCATGTTTATTAGTAGTATATCATAGAAACTTCTATCTTTATATGCATGAAGAATAACAATGAAAAACATTTATTTTTTTTATGTTATTTAACGTCGCTCTATTTATGCTGCCAGGGCTAATCAGCGACGGAGGTTAACGGTGTGTCTGTAAACAAAGCACATGTAGTTGAAACAGTGGTGCTTGTGTCCATCGGAAGATATCATCGGTCACTGTAATTAGTCTAAGAATTACAGTTTCCTGTCCTCCCGATGGAACCACCGTAATCCTCTTTACATCTTAGCGTCCCTAACGTTCCCTATAGTTCAGATGCCCGTGCCTCTCATGCACTGACAAGTGCACGAGACGCACGCGCACCTGAACTGGCGTTACATTATAGTGACACGCCGAGCCACTGAGTCGCGGTGTTCGAAAAATGCACCTGAAAAAATTTTCAGAGGTACACGTCTGGGATCGAACCCACGACCCTCGGTGTGAGAGTCGGAAGCTCTACTCATGAGCCACCGCGGCTCAAAAAAAAAAAAAAAAAAACATTTATAACTAAAGGTTACAAAACTAAGAATTTTTATTTTAATTAGGCATTATATATATTTTGCATAAACTCCAAAAATAGTTTCTGCAATAGAAACTATTGAAATCAAAACAACACAATAATTGATAAGTATTTATAACCATATCATAAATTTGTTTTTAATTAAACATTTATATATTTACTTATATACTTGCGAACGTTGACACCTTCGAGGAAGATGTTTTATAAAGTGCTTTCCAGAGACACTAATTCAACGTTATAAATTTAATAACAAATAAACAATTTATTGAAATATGTAAATGTTTAAATAAAAATTAATTTACGATATTACCTTAATACTTATCGATTATTTAGTAATACTCTTTATATAAATAAAATTTCATGTAAATATCTGAGATGTCAAATTCTTTTACTGGGCTATGTATTTTTCGATATCCTTTTCGTCTCCTATAAGTATATATATGTCTACTCGAAAAAGTTGAGACAGAGCTTTAGGGGAAAACGAACGAGTGAGTGAGACACGCGTGATCTAGTTATTTTTTTCATTATTATCTTAAACGGTCATCTTTTTTCTTGCACGGTCGTCAATCATCTAATTTGTCGAGAAACGTGCGCGTAGCAGAACCTGTCAGTGACAATTATTGGTTATGTTTAATGTTGATAATTTAAAAGTTTGTCAAAATCTTGGTTTTGGACTACAGTTTTCACAGGTACAGTATAATAATTATTTAAATTTTTTATTTTTACTACATTTGTAAGTATCAAAATTTGAATAAAAATAGTAAAAATAATTTAGGAAATGTTTATTAATTATTTGAATAAATTAAATTTTAGAGAAGTTAAAAATAATATAATTATTTGTTCATAAAATTATTTATTTAACAATTTAGATTCTGGAGCCCAGTCATCAAACGTATCAAGCAATATTGAAACAACAAATCACTTCCGCAAAAATGTTTAGGAAAATGCCTGAAATTATACCAATACAGAAACACATTCATTTAATTACTAGTAGTATGATACATTTAGTACATCAAATGCAGTATTACTTTTTATTCGAGGTAGGTAAATAATTTAATGTAAAAAAAAAGAAGCAGTTATTTGTAACTACAATAATTTTTATTTACAGGTGATTGAATGTTCCTGGGATGTATTTTTGCTAAGCAGCTGAGACAAGCAGTATCACTCGACGACATTATAACTTCACACACTAACTTTCTGACAATCTGTTAAAAGAGGAACAGTTGTTGATGAACAATCTCAAGTAATTAATAACAAGACATAGCAGTTGATGCAGATGGGACTTATATGGCTGCTGTTAACAACAGAGGTCATTGTTTTATATGGACAGTTACCGGTGGTATCGGTGAAGAACCTATAAAATTAAATCCTAGGCATAAGTTAAATGCACATAGAGCATATGCACTTAGATGTAAATTTAGTCCTGATAGTACACTTCTTGTTACTACTTCAGCAGATAAGACTGCCAAAGTTTACTTCAATAGGATTTTCTTTTCTTAAGTCATAAAATACATAAACAATTATGTTAAAGTAGATATTAGTTTCAAAATCTTTGCATTTCAGAAATGTTATAAAACAATAGTATAAGAATAATGCACATCCACAAAACAATCACTAACATCTTCGAAATAAGATTTCAAATCATCATATTGTTTTTTTCGTTTGTGATACGTGTCTAAGTGTAACTTAAGATTTCTTACAAATATTGGAGTATTTACAATATTATCCAAAGGTGTTTCTTTAACTACTTGATGCAAATCTATGGCCAATGGAATATTCATAACTCCAAATGTTCCCTTATTATTTTCATTAAAAATTTGAACAGTATATGTATTAATATTTTTTTTTTTTTTTATGTTATTTAACGTCGCTCTATTTATGCTGCCAGGGCTAATCAGCGACGGAGGTGAACGGTGTGTCTGTAAACAAAGCACATGTAGTTGAAACAGTGGTGCTTGTGTCCATCGGTCACTGTAATTAGTCTAATAATTACAGTTTCCTGTCCTCCCAATGGAACCACCGCGATCCTCTTTACATCTTCGCGTCCCTAACGTTCCCTATAGTTCAGATGCCCGTGCTTCTCATGCACTGACAAGTGCACGAAACGCACGCGCACCTGAACTGGCGTCACATTATAGTGACACGCCGAGCCACGGAGTCGCGATGTTCGAAAAATGCACATGAAAAAATTTTCAGAGGTACACGTCTGGGCTCGAACGCACGACCCTCGGTGTGAGAGTCGGGAGCTCTACCCATGAACCACCGCGGCTCATATATGTTTTTATATGTTTGTCTTCATCATATATTGCAAACTGAAAAATACATTCATCCTTATTAAACTTACTGCAATGAATTCCATTATTACGTTTCTTAACATCTGAGTTTTGTTCGCTAGTTTTTATTTGTTCCATTTGTTCATTGTAATTAAGTTCCATTTCATTAAATATTCTATATCTCTCTTCGGACTTTTTCCTTTTTATCGTTTATTTACTTATCTTATTAGTGAGATGCTATTTTTCTTTACACAGAAATATTTGTTTTATCTGTAACACTTTTCACACGCTGTAATTGCACACGCGGGTTGACGTTTGACTTGATTATCTCTCACTTCACTCTATCTCTCTTTCTCTCCCGTGTAAGTAAATGTGATCCCCTGCACCTATGTGTTACGTGATATTTTTGAAGATACGGGATTGTCATATTATATATATATATATATATATCCAAAGCCCCCCGATTAATTTTAGAATTTGAAAATTTAAAATAACAGTTAAATTTAAGGGTTAAATTAGCTGTCTATAATGGCTCTCGCGCTATACTTGAGTCAGGGCCTATCGCGCCTTTTGATATAATATATATATATATGTATATATATATATATACGTGACAACTGTGCATTGAATTGAAATGTATTTATTGGCTTTGTAAAATAGTACATATTGCCATCTAGTGGCTAGTCATTTTTGGCGCGACGCAATCGCCAAGTACAAAATATAGATTTACATAATATAGAATACAAAAGTAACAAAGGATTTTCTTTTCATTTTTCTTATACAAAAATTATAAAAAATTATGTCTAAACAACTTATTACTAATATTATAATTTACATTATTGTTTTCCTCACTTTAATTAGATAAATGCAGCGATGTTACAATTTTTTTTTTTTTAAACTATTATATATATATAATATTATATAATTATACCTGTCGAATTAATAAAATTTACTAAAGCATTTACAATATCTCCTTTGAGGTACATATCTTTTTAAAATTTCATGTATGAAGAATGGACAGTACGTATTTAATTTATGTGTGCATAAGAATTTATATAAAAATTCATATAAAATTTTTCTTTCTTTACAGTACATTTCTCAGGTCCAAAATATATCTTTGCATTTTCACTGTTCTTTCAACATTTACACAAGTTCGAAGTAACAATATTGTATAGAATTATTGAACTATTTAACATAGTATGATCACTTCTCAACCTATTCATCATTACTATAATTTTTCTATTGTATTTTCTAATGTGAAAACAAATGATCATCTACACAACCAAAAGAAAGTATATTGACATCTAAAGTCAACGCAAGCTTCAACGTATACACTTCCTTCCAAGAAAGAGGATTGAACACCACTCAACATCACTGTAATCAGTTATGACCTTGATCACAAATCCGGTATATACATATATACAGTATGAAACTCTCTTTTTTTTTTATTTTTGTTCAACTACGATTCAGTAATAATTACAACATCATAATCTCTGTTTTTTTCGCAAAAATTTACAAGATCTAATTTATTACTAATGCTTATCGCATTCCATTGTAATATCTTTAATTGACTTTTTTCCCTCATAATTACAATTAAATAATTTAATATCACTTAATATCAAATAAAATTAATAATAATTTAATCTAATATATATTATAATAACACTTGAAACAAAAGTAAACAATTACAAACAAATAAATCTATTCAATCCAAAAGAGTATGCAAATACAAATATGTAAATAATAATTTACACACCTACATCTACACTTCTAACGTGTCAATCAACTATATGAATTATTCCTTTTTTTAGACCTATTTTACCTTTATTATCTTTTTTTTTTTAACATTAATGTTACTTGAAATTTTTGTATTATTAATTCTATCAAATAATATATCAGAAACCTTACTTTGATTTTGATTATTTTGTATGTTAGTATTATCCCTTGTTACTTGTTCATATGTATTTTGTTGTCGCTGCTGTGATCGTCGTCGTTGTTGTCGTTGTTGGTTAGTTTCTTGCTCTTCAGAATGATCCAATTGAGTTTGCAAGTTTTGTTGAGAATCTTGATTATTTTTGGTTCTTTGGTTGACATATTGCTTTGGTAAATTGCGCAATGATCGTTGACTAGCTTGCTGATTCAAAACTTGTTGATTCGATTTTTGATTTCTCGGCTGTTGTTCATAATCTTGTGTTTGATTATCATCTCTTCTATTCTCTACTACAAAACTATACCTTTTTAAAAGTTGAGTTTTTTTATTCTCTAATACAGGAAAATTTTCTTTAGTTTTTTTAACGTTTGACATCATCATAATGATAGAAGGAGGGCAACCGTTTTCCTTTAGTATTAGATTTTTTGCTTCCAAAAAAGGCAAATTATCGTGTGCCATTAAAATATTAATTCTGTAGTGCATTTGAAAAAATCACATTCTGAACTAATACTCTTATGATTACCCTTACAATTGCTACATATAGGTCCATTACTTTCTATATTATCATCCATATCCATATTTCTACACGGTTGATTATCATGTTTTTCATCTCCACACATTATGCATAGTGAATTTTCTTTACATCTCGTACTAGTATGACCAAATTTGAAACAATTGTAGCACTGCATTGGACGAGCAACATATGGTTCTACAAAACATCTTATCGAGAAAACAAATATGTCCCTTGGTAAAATTTGACCAGAAAATGTAATGAGGATAGACTTTCTCGGTATCCATTTATTTTCATTAGATGTTGCATCCTTATTTCTTTTATTCATCCTTTTTATATCTATAACATCAACACTAGACATTATACCTTCTATAATATTTTTTTCATCTATATCAATAGGCACATTCCTAATAATACCTTTTCTAATTTGTCAAACTCGTATCCATTATCAATCTGTTAGCCTCTTCTTTAGTATTACACATAATTTCAACAATAAATTTACTTTTTTCTTTTTATCAGATATCTTTCTACATTTTTTAATGTTACCGACGTTAAATGGGCTCAGTTCTTCTCCTTTTGATTTTATATATTTGCACCACACACCAAATGGGCCTTTAATTATTTTTATCATTATATAGTTCCTTTTTTTTAATTTGTTTGTGACTTTCATTTGTATTATTTTCACTTTCATAACTTGCAACATTATCCGAGTATGTATTTTTCACATTAGACGAGTCTATAAAATTGGTCGAGTTCATTTTCGCTGTTTCGCTTCTCATAGGTTTTTCTTTAAATTTGGACGAGCCCATTTTACCTTTTTCCTTATTTTGACAATTAGCTTTCTTGTTTATAATATTTACATTATCTTCATAATTATCTTGTTGAGTTTCGTCACATCTTCTTTTAAGACTTTTATTTTCATAATCCATTAATTCAGAACTTTCAATACCTATAACTGTTAGCACATTTTCAAAAACGTTCGGATTTTGATAATTCTTTATTTACGTCTGATTTCATTCTGTAATTAATCTCATGCTTTTTCCAACAGTAAAAAGATTCCACTTATATCCAAATTCAGCTTTTTATCTTGCCAATTTTCTCACACTTTTTATAAGCAAAAATCAAAATATTAGCAAATTTTAAGCGAACAGTTATTAGACCCGAACCTTATTCATCGAGAGCTCAACTCGGAATCTTCGTGACAAATGTGTTGAAAAAGAGTAGCAGCAGCTCCCTCTCAAGGAATTTTTCAGAGTCTGACTGGCGGTTTTTACCTCTGTCCGCACTCACTCACGGGCTGGAAAGCCATTAGACATATATATATATGAGGGAGACGAAAAAAAGGGAAGAGGAAAAAATTTCGTAAAGGAAATCAACAAGCAATTTCTTTGTCATGATTTTTCTTCAATATCCGTCAATGAATTTACATAGAATTGGATGTAAAGTGAAGATAAATAAATAGAGAATACGAGGTTTGATCGATTACACATTGAATATAATGTAATAGTAAAAAAAAAAGACATCAAAAATCTGAGGGGTTAAATTAGCTGTCTATAATGGCTCTCGCGCTATACTTGCGTCAAGCGCTATCGCGCCTTTTGATTTTAAGCAAGAAGAGTAAATAAAAAAAGACCTTATTTTTTATTTACCTTATTCGTTTCCAATTTAATAATCGCGTATTTATTTAATTTAAACAATTATTCGCTTTTCTTGTAATGATCTTTCTGTATAATAAAAAATATTATTTCCTTGTAGTTTATTTCCGCCGTTAATTTAGACATATATATATATATATACATTATTTTTATATCGTTTTTTTTATAAAAGTCAGATAGATTTAAATAATTTTGATTTAAGTAGTATGTATGCCAATTGTGATTAAAAGATAATAAATATTATTCTATTGACAATCTTTTAGAACTGTAAATTGGGGATATTATATGCATATGTTTAGGCACTACAAAAGCCCCATATATGAAAATTTTAACTTTTTTTTTTTTTATTATTATTTTAACGTCGTTCTTTTTATGCTCCCAAACCGGTGCTAATCAGCGACGGAGGTCAAACGATGTCTTGGTGAAGAAAGCACTTGTCGAAAATACATTCGCCAGTGGTGCTTGTATCAATCGGCCGGGGCGGGGAATCGAACCTGGGACCTCCAGATTACGAGCCCGACGCCCTACCGACCGAGCCATCGCAGGCCTCAAAATTTTAACTTATTAACATGCACTATTTGCGGTTTGTGATGTGGTCCAGTATATTGATCGCCTAATTTGTATTTCTTCTCTCCTTTTAATAACCAGACTTTATCCCCTGCCTGAAATTCTTGACGATTTGCTTACCTGTCGTAATAGAATTTCGACCTATGTTTAGATGGCTATCAATTTTTCTCGGGCGATTCCCTCTATTTCTGTATGTAATCATCATACGTTGGAACTCGTTCTCATGAGTCTAAAGGTTCGTTTGATACTAGTCGCGTTTTTCGTGCAAAAACAATTTCAAAGGGTGTGTAGAGATGACCCTCATGTACCGACCTATTACACGAAAACGCGGCTGATTTGCATAACTCATCCCATGCGTCATACCTTTCTATCATTGTTTTTAAATAATCTGCTACGCTGCTATGAAAACGCTCTACGGAGTTGAAATGAGGATGATAAGCCGTGGTTTTAACTTGTTTAATCTTAAAAATTTTCGCTACTTCTCTCCTCAGACTACTTAAAAATGAAGTACCTTGGTCGGAGATAATTAACAATGGGGCGCTAAAAATTGAAAAGTGTCGACGAACTAACGCTTCGGCGATTGTTGCCGCGGTCGCGTCTGGTATGGGTATCGCCATACAGTATTTTATAAGGTTGCATTGAATGGTTAATATATTATTGTTATTATTTTGAGATCTCGGGAATAGTCCAACAAGATCGACCGATATGGATTCCATAGCCGAGTACGGAGTATTTGTTATTATCATACGTTGTTTGGTTTTAACACGAACCAATTTTTTTAGTTGGCAAGTTAAACAATGTCTAATGTAGTTTTGCACGTCTTTCTTAATATCTGGCCAATAGAAACGTTGTTATATACGTTTATAGGTTTTAGTTACCCCTTTATGCCCTGCACAAGCAGACTCGTGCATTACGCGAATAATATTTTCCCTATTACTCTCCTCCACACATTTTATGAATCCTAAACAAATAATTATTTTTAGATTAATTTTTCGTAGAGTTATACTTATTTGTTTCAAAATTTCATTCCATGAAACGGTTTCAATAAATTCGCACTTCGCGATACTTATTGAACGTAATTTTTCTTTTAATATAATATTCTTCAAATTAAATAGATTCGTTTTTAAATTATTAATAATTTCTGAAGTACTCAATCGCTCTACGTCACGTAAAACCATAGCAGAATTTATTTATTCGTTTTTATTATTGATTCTTATTTCTCCTGAATTAAAATTGGAAAAATATGGTAATAATAATTTTGAAACCAAATTTCTGGATCCTTCGTCTAAATGCATTCCGGTTGTGGTTATGGAATAAACGTAATTATCTTTTCTCATAATAAGTTATATTTTAACTTCAATAAATTTCTTTTCATCGTTTGGTACTTCGTGAACATCCTTTTTTTCCCAGGACTCATAAAAATTTGTTGCTAAAATTATCTATACACATGGGTTGTAATCTTTTGTCTGAGTTGACTATCGTTTCAATTTCCTCGGGGGCTTTTTGTATTATACGAAGGGTTTTGATTGGTTCTTTTGATATATTTGACTTGTTGGGTCGTTTTGCTCTCTTTTCATTGTAGTTTGGCCGTGTTATTTTTCCTGCGCGACTGCGTGTTTCCATAGAATGATTTTTAATAGCATAATCGGGTTCTTCTATTGGATTTCTTGATAACGCGTCAGCATTAACGTTACTCTTACCGACTTTGTATACGATGTCAAAGTCGTATGCATTCAGTTTTATTCTCCATCTAATAACTGTGGATATCGGATCTACTGAGTTTTTAAACCAAACAAGTGGTTTATGATCTGTTACAATGAAGAAACGACCTGTCCTTGTGATAAAATTGCTCCTATTGCTGTACCGCCAGCGTCACAAGTCAATATAAATGGTTTATTAAAATCTGCGATTTGTAGTATTGGTTGTTACACAATTTTTCTCTTAAGTCATCGAATGCCTTTCGAACCTCGCTGGACCATAGGAAAGGTGCGTCTTTCTTTAATAAATTACTTAATGATCTAGCAATACCCGAAAAATTCGCAATGAATCTTCTATAATAACCTGCTAATACTAAAAATTGTCGTATATTTTTCACTGTTTTTGGAATTGGAAATTTTTTTACTGCTTTCATAATCCATTTGTACTTGACAATTATTAACTGTCTTATCCAATAAATTTTCTTCATATTTTATTTCATTTTCCATATCACACTTCAGGTCAACTTCGTTTTCATAATTAGTACAAGATGGGCTCTCAGCCATCCTATCGAACAGTGATGCTTCATTAATACCATAATTTTCAGTAATTTCATCAAATTTTTCTGTAATGCTTGGCTCAGTCACATCACATACACGTGGCTGC
This sequence comes from Theocolax elegans, assembly GCA_026168455.1. NCBI lineage: Eukaryota > Metazoa > Arthropoda > Insecta > Hymenoptera > Cerocephalidae > Theocolax > Theocolax elegans. Next base: position 27,590,010 of record CM047425.1, read on the forward strand.
GCTTTTTCATTATTTATTTGTAATCGTTCTTTCTTCATTAATCCATAACAATTTTCACTTGCTTTACTTGTATAATTCTTTAGATCCAACTCCTCGTCGATCTGATGTACTTGTATTTTGTCATTTTTATAATAGTCATATAACTCTTGTTCTTGTTTACTCTGATTGTATAGGTCTTTGTCGTTGCCATTTTGATTTCTTCCATTTATTTGATCTTGCTCGTAAATTTCATACGATTCGTTTGTGTCAAATTTTATAAACGTTTTATCATTTTCATGCAATTGAAAATCACTTCACGTTTCTGAGTCACTATCAGTATAATTTTAAAATCTTGAATTTTTCATGTTCGTATAATCATTGTTTTCCCTTGGTTTTGTCATATATCGTATTGATTTTCGTTCATTATTTTCGATTTCCTCCATTATATAAATTGATTCATCCGTTTGCGTATTATTTACATTTTCAAAGGGGAGGATTATTCCGTTAAATTCTAAATATTGTTCCAAATAATTGATTTTTGCATCGTTTCTACAAAAAAAAAATCAGTGCCTAAGATTCCGTCTTGTTGTATAGGGAACGAATCATGTACTAAATTGAGTTCCACGGGAGATCCTTCGAAATCTATTCTAATTTTATCACAAGTAGTTAATGAATGATCACATATGCCTTTTAACAATATAATATCATTTTGTCAATTTTCACGCGAGAGTCTACCTCTGACTCTTTAATTAAACTTACCAATGCTCCTGTATCTAGCAAGAATTTTTACGGACGTTTTAACTGACCTGTATCGAGGATTACGACGGGTGATGAACTTTGTTGGCTTAAATTTATTTTCGCGGTGCGGAGGGGACGCTTGAGCGGGTTTCCGCACTCGAAGTAGAGAGCATTTGATTCGTAGCCTCTCTCTCGACCCTCCTTGGAGAGAGAGTATCGGTGTTTCCGTGATTTTGATTTCCTTCTCTTATGTCTCTTTGTAACTGATAACAGTCGCCCTTTACGTGGCCGGGTATTCCACAATGGAAACAAGTAACTGATGATATTATATTATTATTCGATTCGTTATTAATATATCGTGATTCTTGAGAAGATAAATTAACCGACTCACGCACACTGCGAGTACCGGAATTATTTCCCCGATCTTCTTTGTTAAATTGCTGCGATGAGTATTTATTATTATTATAACGATCAAAGGAATCATTTGTATCTCTATCTCGATTTGGTAAAAATTCCGTCTGATTTTGATACTCATTCCAGCCACCAAATTGTACATTTGGCCTATTATAATTACGACTGTTATCCGAGCGACTTTGTGGGCTATAAGAACTGTTTATGGGATTGCGTCGGTTGTTATTATCGATAAATCTTTCCGCAAAACTTCGTGCTAATTTGAAACAATTTATGTTTCTATGACCAGTTTTAGAACAATATTGACATACAATCGGAGAGTTATTCGAAATATAGTTTACTTTACGCGTTTCTCGAGTTGAACGAGAAAGAGCCTCCTCTCGGCTCGGCGTCTCCTCGTCCAAGACGCTACAAGCGAACTCGCGCTCCACTTCGAGCGCTTGTTCACGAGCCTGTTTTATAGAAATTGATTCCCTAAATGCGCATGAACTTCCCAACGGAGCCCTTTTAAAAAGAATTTTAAACAATCTTGCCTTAGTTCGAGCATGATGTGATCTGCTATCGCAACTTGTCTCTCTCTGTCGGTCGCTTTGACTACTTCATTTTTTATTCGTTGTAACCGATTAAAATAAGCAACGACTGTCTCATTGTTTTTCTGTTTTAATTTAGCAAGGTCTCCCGTCCACTCGTAATATGTTTTTATTGATCCGAAGGTGTTTTTGAAAAAATCGTATATCTCTTTCATAGAATTAAAATTTTTTCCGCGCGCACAAGTTAAAGCTTCCCCATATAAACGCATTCAAATAAGTTTTGTTAATTCTTTCTCGTACTCCGATGGTAAAATTTCTATTGCTTCATTACATCCGTCCAAAAATTGCGAGAAATTTATGTTATAACCGTTAAACCGCGGTATTAAATCTAAAGTGTTCTTTAGCGATAAACCTCGAATATGAGACGTCATTGTTTTATTATTAATTTGTTTTTTAACTTCACTCCTATCTAATTATTTTTGTTTTGTTATGGTGTTTGTTCTTAATTCATCTAAATTAATTTTATTAAATAATTCGTCTTTAAGGAGGTGGCATACCCGATAGGTTACCGACTGAGCAAAAAAAGATAATTATTCTATTTATTCTAAAAAATACGCAATTTTATGCAAAATCCGAATACAAAAGCGCTAGATCATTCAATAATAAGTGATGTTACAAAGTTGTAGATTAATGCAACGGAGACACTCTAAAAAATTTCAGCTATGAAAATGTACGATTCTCTGTGATTCTTCGGTGCAGAAATTTTTTAGGGTGTCATTGTCGTATTGACTTATAACTTTGTAGAATGACTTATTATTTAATTATCTAGTGCTTCTGTATTTGCGTTTTGCATAAAAGTGCGTATTTTTTTAAATAAATGTAATAATTGCCTTTTTTGACTCAGTCGGTAATCCACTGGGTAAGCCACCCCCTTGATCTTAGAAGAGTTTGCTTGTTCGGGTGATCTTTTAATTAATTGATTATCGAAGGAATTGTAAAATCTGTCGCCTTGAATTAGTTTTTCGTCAAGTACTTTCGCCGTGTCTGTCACTAATGCCTTTGCTTCCTCAGTCTCTTTTTGTTATCGGTGCAGAAAAAATATTTAACGCGCATTTAATCTTATTTATGATACCTTGAAAAGTTGTCCCTTTTTTACACTTTCTTGTAAACTTTCTATGATTTTGGGTTCCTCGAGATAAGAATCTAACAACTCTTTTTTTGCTTCAGTCGCGAGCCGTTTTCTTACCGACTTTATAACGTTATCCTGTGTTAAAATCAATGGTTTATATGGACGATAAATTGGGGCTGGCGTACTAAAATTTACAGGATTATTCGCGATAAGTTCTTTTTGTTCCTCGTAATTCAAAACAGCGGGTTTTAAACTAAAATGCTTTGAGCGCGTGGGAGTAATTATTGTGTCTTCTTGTTCGTCTTCACTAACTTCGGAAATAGAAAGATCAGTTGGAAAACAGGGTCTCTTTATTCAAAATCGCAAGGTATTTTTATAGATAATGAAATATTTGCTGCACTTTTTTCTAGTCTATCCTTTTGTGACGTGTGGTAAACACACGCACTAGTATTGCGTAAAATTATTTTATAAATTGTTAATATATTATATAATAATAATAAGTACGTAGTATATTAAGATAGCTTCGCGATAGACACGTGCCGTTAAACGCGAGTTCAACGACCGTGCTATAAATAGATTAGAGTCATTGACCGCCTCCCCACTACTGTGCCTACTCGCCTGTTCATTGACCCCGTCCGGAGTGGGGAGACAGGCGTTATACGCATGCGCGCTCTCGTAGAATCGGGTATATAAGGCGCACCGAAACCACCAGTAGTCAGTCTGCAACTGGACGACAGATCGGACTGGCCGTGAGCACACGACCAGCCCGTTTCTCCGACCTAGTGCAGCAACCGTGGATACGTTCGTGAGCACACGTTCGTAAACACGGTTACCGTATACCGTACCGACCGTTACCGTAACCACATCCTACCGTAGGCACCCTCGTGAGCACACGTGGGTTATCCCGACCGTATCCTCGTGAGCACACGTGGATTATACCGACCGCACCCTCGTGAGCACACGTGGGTTATCCCGACCGCATCCTTGTGAGCACACGTGGATAATCCCGACCGCATCCTCGTGAGCACACGTGGATTATCCCGACCGTATCTTCGTGAGCACACGTAGATTATCCTGACCGTATCCTCGTGAGCACACGTGGATTATCCCGACCGTATCTTCGTGAGCACACGTAGATTATCCCGGCCGCATCCTCGTGAGCACACGTGGATTATCCTGACCGTATCCTCGTGAACATACATACTAGCCCGAACCGTATTACCGTGCGAGCATACACGATACCCGTTAGTCGCGTCCGTTTAGACTACACTAGTTATAGTCCGTTTAGACTAAACTAGTTATAAGACATCATTGTAAAGTTCGTAGATCGCGTAATAATTAAGTATTTTGTCTTGTTTTGATTCCAGACTAATTAGCTATTTCACCCGACCAAGTCCAGGCGGGCTGGCAACACTTACACTATATCTTTGTATATTTTTATATATCTGTACGTAGTTTTAATAATAATTAGCCTTTATTATAAATAGTGGTACTTTATTTCAAATTCCTTAAAACCTGAATCCTGGAATCTGAGCAAGGTCCGGCAAAGATTCACTCCGTTTCATGGCGCCCGAACAGTATTTGTAAAAGGAATTTGATTTTTTTGCTTTGTATCTACGAAACTTTCGGACCGAATTGTTAAATTACACTTGGACGCCGCGATAACACTGACACTGGTACACTTGTATATCCGACATAATTATAAGTTTGTAAAATGGTTTCCGTGTCGTGGATTTATAAACTACAACGAGAAGAATTGATTGCTGAATTAACGAAACATAATTTACATACCGAAGGAATTGTTACCGAATTAAGACAACGTCTTATTGGATTCGTACGCAAAAACGCCGAACTGTTTGCAAATAAAGAACCAGACCCAGAAGATTATAAGGAAAACCTAGACATCACAAAGGACTTAGAAACCGACCACGCTAGCTTGAGACTTGAGTAATCAGCATTAGGAAATAATAAGGACTTCCCAAATAATCAACCGTCACAACCCCAAATGTTTTCTACACCTGGTTCACCGCATCTACCAATATTACCGTCAAATAGAGAAGTTATGGACCAAATGAGAAAATGGAACTGCCATTTCGAAGGCAAAGATGTATATTCTTTTTGGAACGAATAGAGGAGTTAAGAGAAGTTTATAATTTCTCTGAGGAACAAATACTTCAAGGATTACCAGAACTCTTAAAAGGAAATGCTCTCCAGTGGTATCGAAATTATGCACGAAACTTGCATACCTGGGCAGAAGTCGAAGAGCAAATACGAAATTTTTATTTACCACCATTGGAAAGAAGAAATTTAGGACGACAAGTCACAGCACGAGTTCAGAAACACAACGAAAACATTCGAGATTTTGCTACGGTATTATCAACTTTAATGAGACGCAGAGGAGGATATGATCCAGAAGAACAATTAGATAATTTATATTATAATATGAAACCCGAACTTAGAATTCATATTAGGCGAACTGACATAAATAACATCAATGAATTGATCCAAAGAGTAGAGGAACATGAAGCAACCGTACAGGAAGCAAACCAAGCTCAAGGAATCAGTAGAAACGAAGCGATGACTGTTACGAAACCGAATGCAACTTACAAAAGAAACGAATGTTGTTGGAGATGTAAACAGAGAGGACATAACCGTAACCAGTGCCGCAATCCTCGTAAACTTTTTTGCTCTGTCTGTGGAAAAGATGGAGTCTACACTAGAGACTGTCATGGAACATACCAGGGAAACGAGCGAAGGACCGAGTCAACAAGATCTACGGCTCGGTCCAGGAACGAGACAACCGATATTTCGTCTTCGTAAATGTTGAAGGTTGAAGATTTAAGGCACTTATAGATTCCGGTGCAGTCAGCTCTTTTATTAATGAAGTGACTGCGAAATGGTGCTACTCTCGAGGATGGCAAAAACAAGGAAGAACAAATCGGGCGATACTGGCTGATGGCAGTGAAATACCGTTGGAAGATAATATTTCGGGAACCTGCTCGATAAATGGAAAGAAAATAGAAGGAAATTCTCATATCATGTCTACACTCCGACACCATTTCTTATTAGGAATGGACATCCTGCCAAAATTAGGATTCAAAATGACTCTACAAGGAAAAGAGTTGCATCCAGAGAACAGACAAGCTCCGTCCGAACTGTGCCAATTAGAAACTCAACCGGGTCTATTAGATATCAAAATAGAGGAACGACAAATAATAGATAAAATTATTGGACAAGCCCGTCAAGATTTCGCGGAAATACAAGGCCCAACACCGTTACTAACCTATGACCTGCAGCTTAGTAATCCAACACCGATAAAACAACGATACCGTGCCCGAAATCCAGCAATGCAGAAAATCATCAATGAAGAAATTGATAAAATGTTAAAAGAAGGTGTTATAGAACCTTCTATAAGTCCGTGGAGTTCTCCTATAGTTCTGGCGAAGAAGAAAGATGGAAAATACCGTTTTTGTGTAGATTTTCGTCGACTCAACGAAGTAACCATCAAAGATGCATACCCATTACCGAAAATAAATGCCACTCTAGATAAACTACGAGGAGCTCGTTATCTTAGTACCATCGACTTGAAAAATGGATACTGGCAAGTACCCTTAACGGACGACAGTAAACCATTAACTGCTTTCACCGTACCAGGACGACATTTCCAATTCAAAGTTTTACCTTTCGGACTTCATTCAGCACCGGCAGCTTTTCAACGAATGATATCAGAAGGAGTAGTAACACCCGATTTAGAACCGCACGTCTTTTGCTATTTGGATGACATAATTATTATATCGGAAACATTTGAAGAACACATTCACTAGTCCAGGAAGTTTTTCGACGTTTAAAAGCTGCAAAACTAAACCGAACTGGGAGAAGAGCCATTTTGGTAGGCAACAACTACGTTATCTAGGTCATGTAATTGATTCTGACGGCATACATACCGATCCCGATAAAGTAAAAGCCGTTACTACGTTATCAGCTCCAACTACATTGAAGGAACTCCGCCGATTTAACGGACTGATCTCATGGTACCGACGTTTTATACCCAACGTGTCCAAAACCACCGCACCGCTTAGCAAATTGTTAAGAAAAAACTTACTAACCTACGACCTTCAGCTTAGTAATCCAACACCGATAAAACAACGATACCGTGCCCGAAATCCAGCAATGCAGAAAATCATCAATGAAGAAATTGATAAAATGTTAAAAGAAGGTGTTATAGAACCTTCTATAAGTCCGTGGAGTTCTCCTATAGTTCTGGCGAAGAAGAAAGATGGAAAATACCGTTTTTGTGTAGATTTTCGTCGACTCAACGAAGTAACCATCAAAGATGCATACCCATTACCGAAAATAAATGCCACTTTAGATAAACTACGAGGAGCTCGTTATCTTAGTACCATCGACTTGAAAAATGGATACTGGCAAGTACCCTTAACGGACGACAGTAAACCATTAACTGCTTTCACCGTACCAGGACGACATTTCCAATTCAAAGTTTTACCTTTCGGACTTCATTCAGCACCGGCAGCTTTTCAACGAATGATATCAGAAGGAGTAGTAACACCCGATTTAGAACCGCACGTCTTTTGCTATTTGGATGACATAATTATTATATCGGAAACATTTGAAGAACACATTCAACTAGTCCAGGAAGTTTTTCGACGTTTAAAAGCTGCAAAACTAAAACCGAACTGGGAGAAGAGCCATTTTGGTAGGCAACAACTACGTTATCTAGGTCATGTAATTGATTCTGACGGCATACATACCGATCCCGATAAAGTAAAAGCCGTTACTACGTTATCAGCTCCAACTACATTGAAGGAACTCCGCCGATTTAACGGACTGATCTCATGGTACCGACGTTTTATACCCAACGTGTCCAAAACCACCGCACCGCTTAGCAAATTGTTAAGAAAAAACACCACTTGGCACTGGGGACCTGAGCAACAAGAAGCTTTCGATAAAATCAAAGAACATCTAACAAATGCTCCCATTTTAACATGCCCGGATTTTGAAAAAACAATGTGTTTACAAACAGATGCTAGTAACGATGGGCTAGGAGCAGTATTAACTCAAGAGATAGATGGACAAGAAAAAGTCATAGCGTATGCCAGCAGAACTTTAAATAAAGCAGAGAAAAACTACTCTGCCACCGAAAAAGAATGCCTAGCAGTAAAATGGGGTATCTGGAAAATGCGAGACTACTTAGAAGGTTATCATTTTGTAGTATTAACCGATCATCAATCTTTGAAATAGTTAGAAAAAATCGATAATCCGTCAGGAAGAATTGCTCGTTGGAGAATGGAATTAGACCAATGGGATATGGAAATCCGTTACCGAAGAGGAGCCGAAAACAATGTAGCCGATGCTTTATCACGACAGCCTATCGAAATATGTTCTGTAGCCAACCGTAAAAACTGCTCGTGGTATAATACAAAATTTAAAGAAGTAAAAACGCAACCGAAGGAGAATCCGGAATTTTGTATTAAAGAAGGGAAACTATACAAGCATATTCTACATACGTTGGACTTTAATGAAGAAGATCCGAACGAACAATGGAAATTATGCATTCCAAAAACTGACCGAAACCGAGTCCTGCAAGAATGTCACGACGAATCGACAGCCGGACACTTAGGTATTGGAAAAACTCTCGTACGCTTATCACGTTATTATTATTGGCCTGGAATTTTACGAGACGGAGCAAAATACGTAAGGAATTGTACCAAATGCCAACAACATAAAGTACAACAACAAACGAAAGCCGGTCTTATGCATCCAACAAATGTTCAACAACCATGGGAAATGGTATCAATAGATCTTGTAGGACCACAACCTCGATCCACTAACGGAAAAATTTGGTTACTTGTAATGAGATATGGATAGAACTGAGAGCTTTGAATAAAGCCACCGGAAAAGCTATTGCAAAAGCCATTAAAGAACAAGTAATTCTCCGACACGGATGCCCAAAAACTATAGTCAGTGATAATGGTAAACAATTTATTAGTAAAGAAGTAGAAGACTTATTAAAGAATCACGGAATTACACACCGAAAGACACCGCCATATACACCGCAATGTAATCCCGTGGAAAGAGCAAACCGTGTAATTAAAACTATAATTACACAATATATTGAGAGAAATCAAACCAAGTGGGATAATCACCTACACGAAATTGCCTTCGCATATAATACCGCTCACAGTGATTCTACTGGATTTTCCCCTGCATATCTGAATCATGGAAGAGAATTTACCATCCATCAACCAACAAGTAGGGCTACTTGTAATACCGAAACTCGCATTAAGAGGATACACGACTCTATTGAATTAGTTAGAATAAATCTCGCCCAAAGTTTCCAAAAACAGCAAAAGCACTACGATCTTCGACGTAGAGCATGGACACCAAATATAGGTGATAAGGTATGGATGAAGACTTTTAAGCTGTCTAACAAAGCAGAAAAATTTAATGCAAAGCTAGCACCAAAATTCGACGGACCGTACGTAGTAAAACGAAAAATATCACCAGTTATTTTTGATTTACAAAGAAATGGGCGAATAACTAAACATATTCACGTCAAAGATATCAAGCCGCATTATGAAAACTCCGTAAACACCGTGATAATACCTATAGAAGCCGCAGGGCAGCTGTTACATTAAAATAAAAGACTCTTACGACTCAACCCACACACAGGAACCATTCGTCACGTAGGACCACTTCCAGCGGTAAATTTAATTTTTTTTCACACTTTCAATGCGTTATTCTTATACTCTTAATTTTATTTTGTAGGGTTATATATATTTTTTTTTTAAGAATAAAAATTACCAAATTTTTACTCTCCGAAGAAAGAGGGGAATGTGACGTGTGATACACACACGCACTAGTATTGCGTAAAATTATTTTATAAATTGTTAATATATTATATAATAATAATAAGTACGTAGTATATTAAAATAGCTTCGCGATAGACACGTGCCGTTAAACGCGAGTTCAACGACCGTGCTATAAATAGATTAGAGTCATTGACCGCCTCCCCACTACTGTGCCTACTCGCCAGTTCATTGACCCCGTCCGGAGTGGAGAGACAGGCGTCATACGCATGCGCGCTCTCGTAGAATCGGGTATATAAGGCGCACCGAAACCACCAGTAGTCAGTCTGCAACTGGACGACCGATCGGACTGGCCGTGAGCACACGACCAGCCCGTTTCTCCGACCTAGTGCAGCAACCATGGATACGTTCGTGAGCACACGTTCGTAAACACGGTTACCGTATACCGTACCGACCGTTACCGTAACCACATCCTATAGTAGGCACCCTCGTGAGCACACGTGGGTTATCCCGACCGTATCCTCGTGAGCACACGTGGATTATCCCGACCGCACCCTCGTGAGCACACGTGGGTTATCCCGACCGCATCCTCGTGAGCACACGTGAATTATCCCGACCGTATCTTCGTGAGCACACGTAGATTATCCCGACCGCATCCTCGTGAGCACACGTGGATTATCCCGACCGTATCTTCGTGAGCACACGTAGATTATCCTGACCGTATCCTCGTGAGCACGTGGATTATCCCGACCGTATCTTCGTGAGCACACGTAGATTATCCCGACCGCATCCTCGTGAGCACACGTGGATTATCCTGACCGTATCCTCGTGAACATACATACTAGCCCGAACCGTATTACCGTGCGAGCATACACGATACCCGTTAGTCGCGTCCGTTTAGGAAACTAGTTATAAGACATCATTGTTAAGTTCGTAGATCGCGTAATAATTAAATATTTTGTCTTGTTTTGATTACAGACTAATTAGCTATTTCACCCGACCAAGACCAGGCGGGCTGGCAACACTTACACTATATCTTTGTATATTTTTATATATCTGTACGTAGTTTTAATAATAATTAGCCTTTATTATAAATAGTGGTACTTTATTTCAAATTCCTTAAAACCTGAATCCTGGAATCTGAGCAAGGTCCGGCAAAGATTCACTCCGTTACACTTTAAATAATTTATTTCTTTTGTCAAATTTTGCACTGTTACCCTAGGAGTTTTAGTTAAATCGAGAGTATCGAGAGTCTGAACTTTTTCTTTGTATAAATTTAATAACGTATCATTCATAAAAAATTCTAAACTCGTATTTCTCTGTTTATTTACATGCCAATGAGTATTTTTAGGCGAACCTGACTTTTTTTTCTAAACACATTAATCCTTTAATCTCTTTATTTTTCTCTCAAAAATGTGAGTTTCCCGGCCGATGCACCAAATTTATTATAATAATTAATACAATCTGTCACTTCCAGACTTGTACCAACTACCATACAAATGTTACAAGAAGGCAAATGATTAATAAACCATTCGCGTTCCTTTCTCTCTAGTTTGACTAGGACTAACTTTACGTCTCCGGGACTAGCGAGCGAAGTTATTTTGAGAGTAGAGATGTCGGATATTATGTGGGATAATGAAATAATATATTTTCTTATTCGTATTAATCATGCATTTTTTATTTAAATTTATTAACATAATAATATAATGTTTTCTTTTTAAATGAACATATGTAACAAATTCTTCTAGTTTTTTAAAGGACAAAGACACACATGAATTACACTATTTTATAAACATTTGCATAAAATTGTTCAAGTTAAATATCAATTTTCATTTTGATTAAATAAACAATTGCACGGCGAACACGTTAACAAATTACAGAATGAAAGATACGTAATGTTATTTTATTACAAACATTAATAGTTAATAATAGAGATAAGAATTGTTATAAATAAATGCAGTTTAAATTAAAAATTGTTGCCGTTGAAACATGAATTATTGTCAATAAATTGCAATTCAAACAAGAAATATTGTAGATAAAACTCAATGCAAAGAAGAATTATTATAAATAAATTTCTGTTCCAAATAATAATTGTTCACGGAAAATATTCTGGCATATTACAATCACTAGATTTTGTGTTAATAGATTTCTATAGTGACAAGGAATGACATTAAAACTAATTTAGCATAATATTTTAATATACTAACAAGGGAAGTACATGACCTCCGGGAAACGGATCTCATCCTAACTTTGGTATGTCTTTTATAATATAAAAATATGAAGAAAGCCAAGTTATCTCTTACCAATGGCGACTTTTACGGAAATTATTCGACATCCAATAATAATAGCAGTATAAATTACTTCCAGTTCGATCGCTTATAACTCGGAAACAAATAAAGATAAACAATCAAACCAAAAACTAGAAGAAAGTTGAGTTCAAGTAGATATGGTTTGAAAAAAAAGAAGCTCAAATTGCTTAATTTGAAGCAAAGTTATGAAGAAAATAAGAAATTGAAGAAATTTTAACCAAAATTTAATATGAAAAATTTATTGTTTCTTTTGGCCTAATAATCTTCAATTTCTTATTTTCTTCATAACTTTGCTTCAAATTAAGCAATTTGAGCTTCTTTTTTTTCAAACCATATCTACTTGAACTCAACTTTTTTCTGGTTTTTGGTTTGATTGTTTATCTTTATTTGTTTCCGAGTTATAAGCGACCGAATTGGAAGTAATTTTTACTGCTATTATTATTGAATGTCGAATAACTTCCGTAAAAGTGGCCATTGGCAAGAGATAACTTGGCTTTCTTCATATTTTTATATTATAAAAGACATACCAAAGCTAGGATGAGATCCGTTTCCCGGAGGTCATGTACTTCCCTTGTAAGTATAAATTTTATCTCAATAATGTTAATGCTATTGAAAAAGCCAATATGAGCCATGTACCTTCTCTCCTTAGTGCGATCTTTAGACTGGGTAGGCGTAGAATAAAGCTATTGAGTAGTAAGGAAACACAGGTACTTGCGCTGGGGCAAAATCGTCCCCACAACAGCGAGTTTTGTATAAGAGAGAAGAGGTGGGGAGAAACAGTCATTTGCACTGGGGCAGAATCTTCCCCACAGCAATGCGTAAGCAATTGTTTATCCCCACTTCTTCTTCGGTGTATATAACGCGCTGCTTTGGGGACAATTTGGTCCCACGAGCGGGGACGATTATATTCCACGATTACTAAATGAATGTGTTTCGCTAACACAAGATCATATTTTTCTTTGAGCGATTACAGTTACACATTTACAGCAGTTACTTTTGGTTATTAATTTTGCTACATTAAAAGATAATATTTTCTTATGATAAGATTTATTTATTGCTGCTTTATTTGAGGTGTATGGAATATCCCACAATTTTTTTCGTGTTGTAAGAGAAAACGGTTGGTTCAGTAATTGAAATAATATAAAATATCAGGTTTGCCTTTAAGAATATTGCAAAGCGTATAGATAGCCGAAAAGAATATACCTTAAGTACCCAAATATATATAGATATATATAAGTGAGTGTATATATATATGTGTGGTAAGAAACGAAGGTCCGCCTCGAACGTAGATAGCGGTATCAAGTGGCTTGATAATGTCCTGCTAGACCTGCAAGCGCCGACGTTAGATGCGTATGCTTTCGGAGTTTGATAATTGCCAGATATCGAAGTCGTAGTAAGGCTTGATTAAGGCTCGTAGATACTAACGATGCGTCTCGATTCCCGAGTACAAGATCTCTCTTGACTTTGAATACGTATTTTTTTAAAGTCCGAGGAGTAGAGCTTCGCCCTCGGATAAAAATTAAAGAGTTGACTGACAGAGCTTCACCTTACGAAAGCTTTAGACTAAAAAGTAGGAACACGAGGTGGCTGTGTCTGTTCTGGGTCCTCTTTATATACCCCAAAAATCTATGCATCTGTCCTTGTCTTACGCTTTACTTTAGATGGAAATTGCGTAAGTAGTCCTCGCTTTTTCTGTGCTTGCACCCGATTGGACCGTTAGATGTGCGTGATCAAAAAATTATCGAATTCCCTGCATTTTCTGTATCGCTTCGTAGTTAATTCGGAGAATTTGCTGTCTCCTTTTTATTACTGCGACATTACCCAAAAAACGGCTTAATTTATTAATTCCTTCTAATGCTTGAGTTTTCTAGTCCATGTTTCTCATCGCCGGCTCTTCTTCGAGCATTGCTTTTATAGTGCAGTACACAAAAACTCTTGCACAACCCTTCGTTTCGATCTCACTATCGGCGATCGCGCTTATATGCGTATTGGCTTTGAATAGTATCTTCAACTCTACTTATCAGTCTCTTTTTTATTTGAAACGCTCGTAAATTAATCTGTCCCTTAGCTCTATAAATTAAGCCGTAGTTTTTACGAAAAAAAGTAATATAATTTTCGTCGGCACGCGACAGTCATAAATGTATGCTGTCACACGCTTATAAACCATTTAATCTTTAAATAGTGAAAATCAACAATACTGCTCCAGACTCTGGAAACCTAATGCTGTCTAAAGCATTCTTTATATAATGTCCTTTTATAGTCAAAAACTGCCTATAAATTGCCAGAGTAAGTCTAAATCATTAAGATCACCTATGGTCAAAATATCTGGGAAAAATGCCCGCAATATTAATAAAAATGTGTATTTGTTGCCTTATAACGATGAATTTATTAGCATGATCATTGCAAAAAAATTTATGCACTTACCTTGGAGTAGTAGAAAAGTATATCCACTTGTTTCAGTATCCATCTAATCCCCTGTAAGCTGCTAAAATTACAAATAATATTACACAATCATAAAAAATTAATTTTTAAACATTAATTTTTCACTATTTAAGGTTTAAATGGTTTACAAGAGTGTGACAACATACATTTATGACTTTAAAAGTATTTTAATGAAAAATTCAGAAAATATTACAAAAAAAAGTCATATTTATGTTTTTAGTGAAAAATGCTTCCCCTGGGAGATACAAATTCATGAAAATGGGCATAGAATACGAAAAAGTGCTAATATATCAATTTTGACTTTCTGTAACTTAAAATAATGGCCCCGAAAAATCTGAAATCGAACAATATTTTATTCGTACGATTTGAGTGACTATAACTTAAACCTATTCAGAGTTTAAATTTGGATTATTATTTTATTCCTGCCTAGTTAGCCTTTTTATGAACGCGCATGTGCATACGCACTTTATCGCCAGATGAATATACAAAATTGATTTTTTATTATTTATTAACAAATAATAAAAAATATATAAATTTTAGCGAGGGTGCAATTTAAATAAAATTGGATGCAGTTTTTTAACATTCTAATTGCACGCATACATTGTTTTGGTTACGAGACATACTTGCTTGAATATTTGGCAATCGGGACCTGCATATTTCATTTTTTTTCGGGAAATTGAGAAGGGTGTTTTCAAAACCAATTTTTTTCATAAATGCAATATAAATGCCATCTTGTAGTACTTTTTTTATAGCAAATACAACATATTTGCAGGCTGGGGTAGAGATGGTGCTTTTTACAACAAAATCGACCGGACGATTCAGCTGTGACAAAAGTATTCACCTTAGTCTAGCTTCCTCTTACGGCTGAGTTTCAACTTTTACTATATACTTAAACCTCCGTACACGCTTTTTCACGGGCTATAATAAACGGTTATGAAAGAAAAATCACGAGGAATTAGTTATCTGCGTATAAAGCTTAAGCGTCCATACTTGCGTCGAGTGTTGTTATGCCTTTTGATCAAAATGAACAATTCACACGAATATATCTTTCTCGCCGTCTACGTACGAAGCTACAAGTCGGAAATGACCGACTCATAGAGAAAAGAGGAACTGTAGGATGAAAATATGATCGCGCTCTAATTATATACAATCAACGGGAATGAAAAAACGCAATATATTGATTAATAATTATTTAGCGAGTAAGAGACAATCGTGAGAAGTAGTATCACTTACTTTTATTATTAAGTACTGGAGTTTTTAATATAATTATCTGCTGATCGGTTGTTCTGTCTCTCTGGTTCTTGCTCCTTTTGCGGTATCTTGTATACCCAGTCCAGGTATTTGTGCACCGTACTTGCAAAGCTGCAGGTCGATTTCACGTGACTGTCAGACACAACGCGAATGTAAGATTGGCCTGCAGTTCAAACACACTCCCAAACGCAGCAATAGAAAAGCACAGGCGATGCTAAAGCAGGGTCGCAGGGAAGAACAACTGTCGTGTCTAAAAGTCAGGATGAAAGGATCAACTTATATGAATCTCCCGAATCTAATGAAGGTGGCTCTCAAAACTGACCTTTGACATTTAAATTGACCTGGCAAGTAGATAATGTAACACCGTTACAACTAACACTGGAAACTTTTCTTTGCATTTAGCTTTAAATTAAATTGAGTATTAAGTTAATGGTTCTATATTTTATAATTTGCAACTTTTATATAAACTTTGTCCAAAATTATGTATCAAAATTCTATAATTTTAAATATATACGATAAATTATTCGTAAATATTATACATGTAAATTTATAATTACATAATTGAAATAAATGAGTTTTATTCTATCATTATTAATAAGTAAATATATAAATTACAGATTTAAATAGTCACATGTTGAATATTAAAGTATATCCAGATGATCAAATCATCAAGGAAGGTAAGTCAATGACCTTAAATTTATTATAGGATTATGAGAATCTATAAATAATAATGATTTCACAATTTGTAGTTGGTTTATGCTCGTAATTATTGAGGTAAATAAAAAAAGAAAAAATTGATCTCTTCAAGCTAATACAAATTTTATTGCCAACGTTACGACCGTCTCGCACCTTTATACAGTCATCTTCAGGGTACTGATAAAAAAAAATTTTTATATAAAATAACAACTTTCTACTTATCATGAAACATTATTAAAAATTGAAAAATCTTTTGTCAAAATTAAATGCTCAATCCCACCCTACAGTAAGCTACAAACTAATTTTTCTCTGTATCACAGAGAAGTCAAAATCTTACTGGCATTATAGCTAGTGTCAAGGTTTGATCGGAGTCATTAACGTCGCAATTTGTAAACAAACATATACATAGTACAAATCTGTTGGTTTATCTTTCCAATCTCCTTTACACAAAATTCGCACATAATATAATACACACTAAAAGTAAACGATACATCGATTAAAAATAAATTTTAAATAGAGAAATATTCAGCTGTTGCTTGTAAATATTGTAGCGGTAATAACTGTCTTGTTTTCTATTTATACTATTGTTATGAATATAAATATATAACATTTCTAAAAATTCGATCTTTATTATTAGTTGCTTTATTAAAAATTTGCACATTACCAAAATTAAAATTATAAGCCATTTCAACTACGCGTTAGAACAAAATACATCTATGATTTGAAGTTCTAATGCAATACTGGTATTCGTTTTAGTGCTTTCTTAAGCATCTGCTTGTTTGTCTAATATAATTTTTATCGTAATTGTTACAATCAATTTTATATATAACACCAGATTGCTCTAACTTTTCTGTCTTATTTTTGCCTAAAATAATCATATTTGAAAATTTATGTGTCATACTATTAATTCGGAGCTACAGAAAACTTCTTCGATACAGAATTTAAGTTAGTTGTCAAATATTGAATATATGGTAAATAAATCTGAGGTAGTAAGTTTTTGTTGGGAAAGTTGCAATTATTGATATTGCAATTATTGATACTATTGTCATTAAAAATTTTACACAATCTTTTTTTAATACGTACGATAATGAATTTGTTCGGATAATTGTTATTTTTGAAGAACTGTTTTATAAGATTATTATTTTTATTATGAAACCGGGATTGAGAAAGCTTTATTCCTCTATGAACCAATTCATACACTATAGCTTTTTCAATATTTGGATAAAATATTCATAAAATTCTAAAAAACTCGAGAACAAATTTTTCTCTCAAATTTCGGTGTTTTTTTGTTTATTATTTTTTGGTTATCATTTTTGCTTTAAATCTGGCCAACATTTTGACAAAGGATTCTGACAGTAGAAAATCTTACGTCAGAATGTCTAGAAGCAAAATTTTTTTTAACACGCACGAATTTCGCGTTTTTGCGCCCTAAAAATAGGGCCTAAAGTATTGTCACGTCCAGACTTGCACCAATTACTATAAAAAATATTACAAGAAGGCAAATGGTTAATAAACCATTCGCGTTCCTTTCGCTCTTGTTTGACTAGGACTAGCCTTACGTCTCCGGGAGTAGCGAGCGAAGTTATTTTGAGAGTAGAGATGCAGGATATAATGTGGGATAAATAAAATAATATGTTTTATTTCGTATTAATTATGCATTATTTATTTAAATATAATATGCTGTTTTTCTTTAAATGAACACGTGAAACTAAATTATTACAGCTTTTTAATGGGCAAAAACACATAAATTTACACTATTTTATTAACACTTGTATAAAATTATTTAAGTCGAATAACGATTAATTTTGATTAAATAAACAAATGTACGGCGAACACATTAACACATTATAGTATAAAAAAATACACAAGGTTATTTTATTATAAACATTAATAATTAATAATTGAAATAAGAATCATTATAAATAAGTTCAGATAAAATAAAAAAATGGTTGTCGTTTAAAACATGAATTATAGCTAATAAATTGTAATTCAAACCGTGAATATTTCAATTCAAATACAATGTAACGAATAATTATTATAAATAAATTGTAATATATAATAATAATTGTTTTAAAAGAAAACGGTTGGTTCAGCAATCGAAATAACATAAAATATCAGGTTACCTTTACGAATAATACAAGCGTATAGATAGCCGAAAAGAATGTACCTTAAGTACCCAAATATATAGATATATATATATGTATATATATATATATATATGTATATATATATATATGTGTGTATATTCGGTGAGGAACGAAGGTCCGCCTTGAACGTGGGTAGCGGTGTCAGATTGCCGTATAATGTCCTGCTAGACCTGCGGGCGTCGACGTTAGATGTGTATGCTGTTGGAGCTCGACGATTTCCAGATGTCGAAGTCGTAGTTCCTCGACTATGGCTTGTAGATGTCAATGATACCTCTCGATTCCTCTTGTGATTTTTAATACGTATTACTTTA
The DNA here is from genome assembly GCA_026168455.1 of Theocolax elegans. Taxonomy (NCBI): domain Eukaryota; kingdom Metazoa; phylum Arthropoda; class Insecta; order Hymenoptera; family Cerocephalidae; genus Theocolax; species Theocolax elegans. The sequence goes on from CM047425.1 coordinate 27,608,780, forward strand.
AAGTTCAAGTAGCAGGGCCACGCCCTCGGATAAAAATCAAAGAGTTGTCCAGCAGAGCTTCGCCTTGCAAAAGCTTTAGATGAAAATTTAGGAGTGCCTGTGTCTCTTCTGGGTCCTCTTTATATACCCTAAAATCCTATGCATCTGTCCTTGTCTTACGCTTCGCCTTGTCTTACACTTTGCCTTATATGGAGATGTGTAAGTAGTTTTCGATTTTGCTGTGCTTGCACCCGATTGGACCGTTAGATGTGCGTAATTAAAAATTATCGAATCCCATGCATTTTCTGTATCTCTTCGTAGTTGATTCGGAGAATTTAGTGTCCCCCTTTTATACTGCGACGTTATCCAAAGAACGGCTTAATTTATTACTTCATTCTAATGCTCGAATTTTCTAGTCGATGTTTCCCATTGCCGGTTCTTCTCCGAGCATTGATTTTATAGTGCAGTACAAAAAAACTCTTGCGTAACCCTTCGTTTCGATCTCACTATCGGCGATCCCGCTTATATGCGTATTGGCTTTGAATAATATCTTCAACTCTACTTATCAGTCTCTGTTTCGTTTGAAACACTCGTGAAATAATCTGTTCCTTAGTTCTATAAATTATATTTTATATTACTGCATTTACTTAGAACCATTCTTTATCAACCTTATTTTGTTCGTCTTCTACGCCGTATTTTTATTCCAAACTACGCAGTACTTTTTACGAAAAATAATAATATAATTTTCGTCGGGACGCGACTGTATCCCTTTAGCAACCGGCGGGCGCAAAAGCACTTTAGCGCTGCCGAGATTCAACGAACAAAAGAGACTCATTATCTTATCTGCTCCCTAGAGTTAGCGCAATAGTGCGTGCGTGCTTGCGCCTATGCGTGTACATATATATATATATATATATATATATAAATATATTAATATGTGTATAATATTAAGCTCCATAAAAAGTTTCTGCAATTGAAAGTACTGAAATCAAAATAGCAACGGTAAGTATTTAATTTTAATTATTAAATATTCTACGTTGAATTTGTGCCTCTAGACAGTATACTTTGTTACCCGTATATGTATATATATATATATATATATATGTAAATATACATATAATAGCACCTTGCGCACGATTCTACCCCCACTGTAAGTCGCGACTATATAAAGGCGCATATCGGGACCGCAGAAGCAGTCTCAAACCAGAGCCGGTGTCGACGCGATCGACAGGCTAACGTTGAATAAAAGACATTAAATCTAATTCCCGTGTAATTCATTTCCCCGCTCCTTTCCGTACCTGCTCCTGGAATCAGCAACCTCCCGTCACTCGGGCCAACGGGACCCCCTCTCTAGGTCGAGAGTAATAGCGCCGCCGCCCTTCCCCACCGCTCGCGACCGCGTGCCCCCACTCGCGGCGATAGCAGCAGCGTCGCGAAGCTGCTCAGCCCTACCGCATAAATACCGACGCGCGAGTCGGAGTCGCAGTCGGCGATCGCGAGTCGGGCCGTGCTGACCTTCTCGGTGGACCCGGTGGACTCTCGGACCGGTGGGAGTCTGGCATTCCGGACACCTACCTTCGAACGCAAGCGCTGCCGATCTCAGGCAGTCAACGACGGGCCACGTCAACGGGTCAATCACGGAGCGCCTGGCTTACATACAGCTCTGGTTCCCGGAGTTAGTTATTAGGAGGCGCAATTCAAAAAGGTAACATCGGCGGCTAAATAAAACCCGCTATTATGGCGCCACTAGATGGCGCAACGCCGCCCTCCCGGCTATATAAGGCGGACGGACGAGGAAATCGTCCACTCGCTCTTCAACCATGGAGCCGACAACCAGCACTAAGAAGCCGCGACGACGCTCAGAAGCTCAACGTCTAAAGCGGAACAGAAGGCGTCGCTGCCTACTCGTGCCCGCTACACCACCGCCCGGCTGAAGACCCGTCGAACCGGACCAAGGAGAGTCCAAGCCGCCGCCTCCGATTCTGGTCTGCCGCAACATCATTGTAATGAAAAGAGACCGGAAACGAGGCGTCGTAGGGGACTGCACGGGTTTTTTCCACGTCGAACGTGCCATCCATGCCACTCGCGACAGCGACGAGGAGAGAGCCGATTTTGGACCTTCATCCATCTTCCGATGACGACACGTGGTTCGAGAGCGAGCCTGAAGTCGCAATGCGGAAGGCGACCCGTCCGGCACCACCACGACCTCCTCCTGCACACTCCCTTGTGGCCGAGACACCGTGAAACCGACCTGAGGAGGCAAGAACTGTCTTGACGGAGCTGCGCGATCCGCGGAGATTAGCAGCCTCGCGACGCCGGCTGTTTGATCTCCCGGAACTACCGGCGCCCCGGATAGCGACCTTTGTCAACCCGGTCGCTCCCCGGTGTCGGGGCGCCAGCAGGCGGCGTGTTCTGAGGAGGCTGCACTGTCGCCCGAAGGTTCGTTCCCCGCAGCGGTCCCACGAGTCCAGACATTAGTCTGGGAGCGCCACCATCAACCCAATGGCCCTTTTCAGGGCCACCTAAAAATTTATAACGTAACAAGCCATGACGTTAGAGGTCTCTGCGTCCGCACAGACCGGAGACGACTACACAAATACCGCCCAGCGTGGGGCACCAGTCTACGACTGACCGAGCTGGAGCTCGGACGTAATCCACGACTTACCGCTGAGCAGTAGCCAATGCCAGTATCACACACCCCACCTCTCACCAGAAGCCGCAGTCGCGGAAAAAAGAAGGGGTCCGCTTCACTTCTGAGAATGAATAAACACCCAGTGGCGCCCTATTCGAAACCTCAACCTGATATAAGTAGCAGACCGCCATCAGACGCATCATTACCTCTCGAACCGTTAGAGAAGACGGTAACCGAGGAGAACTTCCTGATCGAAACATCAGAAGCTTTCCTGAGAGAAGAATCGGACGATTCACAATACCTCCCCCCAACTACACCAGAAGAGAACGACATGACGGACCAAGCAGCACCTGCGCCTTTTAAAAATTGGTAAGTCTTCGCCCAAGCGTTCGCACACCGGCCTCCGGTCCCGGAATTCTTTGATCAAGACCACGAGGATCTGGGACGGTACCTGGAATCATGCGACAGGTACACAGCGGCTCACAACCTCCCTGAAGAACACCGCGTTCGAGCACTTGAAAAGGGGCTAAAGGGAAAGCCGGAAAATGGTGGCAATGCTATCGTAGCATGGGCATTACTTGGGCTCGATACCAGGAGCGTATTCGAATCCGTTTTGACAGCCCCTCCGCCAAAAACGCACTCGCCGCGCAGCTTTTTGGTAAAAAGCAAAGCGAAAAAGAGCCTGTCGACCCCTTCTTGCAACAAAAGTATATGCTCTATCAGCGTATTCGACCCACCGAACCAGAGGCGAAACGAATCGCCACATTAATAGGCTTCATGACACCCAACCTCCGAAAGCCAATGAGAGCTCACCGATTCGCCGAATTCGCCGAGCTGCTGACTAAAGCTTTAGAAGCAGAGAGGGATGAGAAAGACGAAAATCCTGCAAAAACGAAGGCCAAAAAGGAGGCAGGCGAAGAAAAACCCCGAGCCAATAAGAAGGCCGCTTATGTGAATTCCGACCCACCCCAGTGTTGGCATTGCCCCGGCTACCATTGCCACCGAGATTGTGAGGTGTTCAAACAAAAACGACGGCCGGAAAACTGGTGACGGACGGAGGAAACTCCGGTCGTCTCCGCCGACGCCACCAACGACCGGAGTTAAACTCCATCATGCCAAAGGCATGCTCCCTACCCAAAATAAATATCAACTTTCGAGGGAGCATCCTTGCGGCCATAATAGACACGGCAGCCACCCACAGCGTAATCGCACAATCACTTCTACCGGAGTTTCAAGAAATTAAACCCGAATCTATAGATCTGGCATATGAGGAAGGCCGGATGGAAATAGTAGGGCACAGGACCATTAAATTCGCTATTCAAGGCAACGAATTTGAAACATACGTTCTGATAGCGCCCAGATTATGAAACTCTCTTATCCTAGAATTACCCTGGTTGAAAAATGAGGAGAGTATTATTGATCTGACTAGAGATGTCCTATACACCGGGAAAAAAGGAAGAATCACGGTGCCATTAAATAATCAAACCTTGGATTTAAAATCAACGCCTGTTTTGGATGAAGCTCTGATCCATCACGGTTTTTCGACTGACCTTATAACCAAATTTTTTAATATAATACGGACTCACGCTCGGGTATTTGCACCAATTGGGGGATGCTTGCCTCAAACGAAATCGGTAAAGCACGACATCAATTTAACATCGTCCCAAATCTTTCACCTACCGTTACATCGATATTCAGACGCCAAACGTCAAGAAATCGACAACCAGGTGAAAGAAATGCTAGCTACCGGTGCAATCGAACGCTGTACTTCGTCTTACAGCTCGCCAATTTAATGGCGAAGAATAAAGATGGTCGTTTCCGTTTCTGTGTAGATTACCGGAAACTAAACACCATAACTGAAGACACGGCCCAGCCCATTCCGCGCATTCAAGACCTCATTAAAGATATAGGCAATGCCACCATCTTTAGCTCCATCGATCTAAAGAGCGGCTACTGGCAAATACCATTGGTAGAGGGAGCCAAGAAATACACAGCGTTTTCAACCCCCCCCCCCCCCAGGAGGTAATTACCAGTTCAGGGTAATGCCGTTTGGGTTGGAAGGTGCCCTAGGGACGTTTCAGAACCTCATGTCTCAAGAGGTACTTACCGGATACCTGGGGTTATTTTACAAAGTGTATCTTGACGATGTAATCATGTATTCGACAAACTACGACGAACATCTCCAACATATCGCCAAAGTATTGGAACGACTAAACCTTCACGGATTAACCGCCGCTATCGAAAAATGCCGGTTCGGTGTAAATAACCTCGAATATTTGGGATTCCACATCACAGCGTTAGGTAACGAGGCGAAGGAGGACTACCTCAGCGCCCTCTCGGACACCGTATCTCCCACCACTAAAGGACAATTACAAGCCTTTATAGGGGCGAGCAGTTGACTCCGAGAATACATTCCAGACTTGGCTACCACCATGGCACCGCTCACCGATCTGCTCCGAGGGAAGCGCAGCTTTCGGTGGACTCACGCAGCTCACGAAGCTTTCGAGGCCACCAAGAAGTCTTCTAATGGAATTATAACGCTAGCACGCCCCGACCAGAACAGACGGTTCATTCTTCAGACGGACGCAAGCGCCAAAGGAATGGGAGCCGTTCTTTATCAAGAAAAACCCGAGGGAGGACGTGGCATTATCAGTTACGCGAGTGCAAAGTTCAAACCGGCGGAGACGCGCTACCACTGCAATGAGCAAGAGTGTTTGGCTATAATTTGGGCCATTAAATGATTTAGGCCGTATTTAGAGGACAAGCCCTTCACTCTTCGAACGGACAGCAAAGTACTTACCTGGCTGGAAGAATTTAAAGAGACTCGCGACAAATTAAATCGTTGGGCCCTGCTACTACAAGAATTTAATTTCTCCATAGAACATTGCCTCGGACGTCAAAATGAACTACCGGACGCCCTGTCCAGGCAGCCGACCCGGGAGTATGAAGAGGAACTAGGGGAAAACGAAAGATTAATTCCACCCGAATTTCTGTCTCGAGAGGAACGCAACAGTCCGACAGTGTACTTGATGAGTAATAACTCCTTGGCAGACGAAATTCGAGTGGCACAACAGTCCGATAAGAAATTTTCGGAGTTGGCCATAAAATGCTTGGATTACACTCGACGAGACGATCTTCCTGGTGAGGAAAAAGACCTTCTAGAACGCTACAATGTAATCGACGGAGCGTTATGGCAACGGGAGAACAAGGCGGACGCTTGGAGACTGGTAATTCCGGAAATTATCCAGGCTCGAGTACTTTTCGAGTACCATGACTCTGAGCACGCTGGACACCCAGAAATCGAGGAGACGCAACGGGCCATTAGTAAATTTCATCGTTGGCCTCAAATGATCAAGGATATAAAAAAGTACGTAATCGTGTGCCACCTCTGCGCCTGTATAAAGAAAACGCCTGGTGGCAATATAGGCTTACGTCCCCGCCAACCCAAGGAGCCTTGGGATACCGTCGCGGTTGACATGATGGGCCCTTATCCTACTACCGGTAGACGAAAGCGTTTCATCCCGGTAGTTACGGATCTTTTTTCCAGATGGGTTGAGGCCTTTGCCCTTAGCTCCGCAGAGACCAAGGTCATAATTAAAATGCTCGAAATGGAAGTTTTCGCAAGGTGGGGTTACCCGAGAGCTGTCCTCACGGATAATGCACCCCAATTCACCAGCTCAATATGGTATGAAGCATGCGACCAGTGGCAAACAACGCCCTGGACCAAAAACCAGGAGATAAAAAAGGGACTTCGATTACACCTACAAGGAGAAGACCACAAAAACTGGGACCAACACCTTCCAAAAATCCTCTTTCAGATAAGAGGACGCCGGAACGCAGCCACCGGCTTCACTCCGGGCAAAGTTTTGATCGGCCGCGATTTAAAACGCCCAGGAGAATGGAAGCTTGTGATGCCCGAACCACCTACACCTATGTCGATAGAAAGGATCACGGAAGTGCCCCAAAACCAACAGGAGTATCAAAAACGGTACACTGGCGACCCAGTGACCTCCTCTACAATCAACATAGGGGATAAAGTTTGGCTAAAATCACATCACCTCTCGAACGCTCCCAATCAATTCCACGCCGAATTTGCAGCCAAATGGGACGGTCCATACTCCATCATCAAACATCTCAGCAACGAGATCTATCTTATCGACCGACACGGGAAACCCACCATGGTCCACCTAGATCAAATCAAACCTTATCGGGGCCCAGCTGTCCCCGTGCAGCAAGCCGCTGCTAAACCGACAGACGATCAACATATCGACGGGCAGGAACCCGTAAAACTACAAGCTGGTCAGAAAACTAGCAAACCAGCCGATGACCAGGGAGTCAGCGGCATGGACAGTTTGGAAACCGAAACACCGCGCCGCTACAATTTGTGAAGAAATAAATAAATTAATTAATTATTAGGTTAAGAATGTTTTTAACTTTATATAAAACACCTTCAACGAATGTGTTAACATTCGCAAGTATGGTTTCCAATCACACTTTCAAAAATGTTATCTGATAAAAAATCTTTAATTATTACTCCCATCCTATTTCTACTTATATTTTGCTTAAACTCCATAAAGTTTCTGCAATAGAAAGTACAGAAATCAAAGCGGAATTATCGACAAGTATTTATTACGATACCATAGATTGTATTTTAATAAAAATTTATATATTTTGCTTAAACTCCATAAAAAGTTTCTGCAATAGAAAGTACTGAAATCAAAGCAAAATAATCGACAAGTATTTTTTACCATACAATACATTGCATTTTTTTAAATTAAACTTTTAAATATTTTGCTTAAACTCTATAAAAAGTTTTAATTAATTTCTACAAAACTGATAAAAAACTTCTTTTTTTATTCTGTTTAAATAAACAATGTCTATCCTTCCCGTGCTTTACATCAGTAGAAACACAATTTTATAGAATAATAATAATTCATTTGTGCAAAATTAATTTCTGCATAACTAATAGAAAGTAATTTTTCTCTTTTTTATGCTCTTTAAATAAAATAATACTTGCACCACGCGTTGGATTGACATCTTACTTTGAATTATACGTCTGATTTGAATTAAATAGCGTATTGTATATGCATGTTTATATATCAAAGATTTATAAAATATTTTAAGTTTTCTTATGAAATAAGATTTGTAAGATTTATATAATGACGTTATATGTTTCTAATGAGGCCTATATGTCAACACAGCGAATGATTTTGTATTGCTTTTGCAGTAAAATGAAGCACTAGTACTTGATAACAAATTAAGGTATAAAAAGGAGAGAAATTAGTTTTTATTAGTTATGCAGAAATTAATTTTGCACAAATGAATTATTATTATTCTATAAAATTGTGTATCTACTGATGTAAATCACGGGAAGGATAGACATTGTTTATTTAAAGAGAATAAAAAAAGAAGTTTTTATTAGTTTTCTAGAAATTAATTAAATCTTTTTATAGAGTTTAAGCAAAATATATAAAAGTTTAATTAAAAAAAATGCAATGTATGGTATGGTAAAAAATACTTGTCAATTATTTCGCTCTGATTTCAGTACTTTCTATTGCAGAAACTTTTTATGGAGTTTAAGCAAAATATATAAATTTTAATTAAAATACAATCTATGGTATCGTAATAAATACTTGTCGATAATTCCGCTTTGATTTCAGTACTTTCTATTGCAGAAAGTTTATGGAGTTTAAGCAAAATATAAGTAGAAATAGGATGGGAGTAATAATTAAAGATTTTTTATCAGATAACATTTTTGAAAGTGTGATTGGAAACCATACTTGCAAATGTTAACACCTTCGATGAAGGTATTTTAAATAAAGTATACTGTCTAGAGGCACAAATTCAACGTGGAATATTTAATAAATAAATAAAAAATTTCTGTTGATATCTATAAAATACTTACCGTTGCTATTTTGATTTCAGTACTTTCAATTGCAGGAACTTTTTATGGAGCTTAATATTATACACACACCAATATATAGGGTGTCCTAAAAGTAACGATACACTCAATAAATATTCCAGGTAAAAGCTTTTTTAAAAAAGGTGAAGGTCATTTCTTAAGTAACTTTTTACGACGAATCCAGTGGTGAACTTGGATTTGATCTTCAACTTGTCATTCAAGATCATTTCAAGGTCAACTTTGTTTTTTAAATAGGAACCCCTATTATTGACAACAGCAATCGAAAGAGCGAGAAATTTTACATCTAAACTTGTACTCAGGTCATAGGTGAAGGTGTCAAACAAGTACAGATCGGAGCCGATCCATACCTAAAACTTAATAACCTTCAGCAGAAGGTTCAAGGTCACCTTGACCTATGACCTGAGTACATGTTTATACGTAAAATTTCTCGCTCTTTTGAGAAAAAAACAAAGTTGACCTTGAAATGACCTTGAATGATAAGTTGAAGGTCAAATCCAAGTTCACCACTTGATTCGTCGTAAAAAATTACTTAAGGAATGACCTTCACCTTTTTTAAAAAAGCTTTTACCTGGAATATTTATTGGGTGTATCGTTACTTTTAGGACACCCTGTATATATGTACACGCATAGGCGCAAGCGCGCACGTACCATTACGCTAAATCTAGGGAGCAGATGAGATAATGAATCTCTTTTGTTTGTTGAATTTCGGCAGCGCTAAAGTGCTTTTGCGCCCGCCGGTTGCTAAAGGGATACTTTAGGCCCTATTTTTAGGGCGCAAAAGCGCGAAATTCGTGCGTGTTAAAAAAAATTTTTGCTTCTAGACATTCTGACGTAAGATTTTCTCCTGTCGAAATGTTGGCCAGATTGAAAACCAAAATGATAAGATCAATGTAAACAAAAAACACAGAAATTTAAGAAAAAAATTTGTTCCCGAGTTTTTTTAGAATTTTATCGCTAATATAATGTATACTTCAAAAAATATAATGTACACTCAAAATGTGAAGAAAGGCGAAGAGAATAGTTGCACTTTAAACCAGTAACTTTTATTGAAAAAAATTTTGTATCTACCTTATAATCTGCAAATAACGCCTGAAATGTACGAAAATTTACGATTTGTTACTTTTTTGATACATTTACGATGGCCATATAGATCCCGCCATGTATAAACTATATGGTAAGATATTTAAGGTTACTTATTCGATAAATTAACAATAACCATCGCATTGTAAAGACGCTAAAAAATTTGTACGCTTCAGCGCAGAAGTGAGATATTTTTTTCGTGTTGTTCCTGTAAACTATGTTCAAAAAGTTTTTTTTGCTTTACCTATTGATTAATGAAATCCATCCATTTTTAATTTATACTAGCCATATTACCTTGGTCCATATTATTAGTTTATAAAAAATAAATTTTAAACGATTTTATTGTATTATTTTCTCTCTGCATTTACAGGCTTGAGACTGTCATATAATGAACGTACATATAATGTGTATTAAAAGTTTCAAATATTTGATTTTCTAACATATATATATTTCAAAATTATGTATGGTATAATACGTAAATATTTTAAAATTGATAAAAATATACGCTCCAATATGGCTGCATTAAAAATAAAATAAATAATATAATATGGCATCTCGTATATTCGTATTTATTTTATATATTTTGTAATTTTTTGTTTCATTAATATCTAAACAAAGTTCTAAAATAATATCACTTTTTGCAGACAATCTATTCTAACAAGTATTATCAAAATATTTTAACTGATATTTAATTAATGCTATATTAGACAATTAATACTTTTAAAATTTGTATATTTTATAAATAATTTTGTCAATAAAATGTCATTGATGCAGACAATGAATTTTAAATTAGTTATTTCTTCAGTATTTTAGTAAAAAAATGTCGTTCGATGCAGACAAAGAATTTTAAATTTGTTTATTTCTTCAGTATTTTAGTAAAAAAATGTCGCTTGATGCAGACAATAAATTTTTAATTTGTTTATTTCTTCAGTATTTTAGTAAAAAAATGTCGTTTGATGCAGACAATGAATTTTAAATTTGTTTATTTCTTAAGTAATGATATATTGAAATGTTGCTTGATGTAAATAATGTATACTTGAAATATATTCTTTATTATACGTAATTTTATCTACAAATTTTGTTTGATGCTTATATCTTATTATTTTATAATTCGTTTGCCTAATAAGTCGACCTTAAATTGATTTTTAAAAATAAAAAAAAACTATTTAAGTATCAAACACTTCAGAAAAAACTATATTCGTTGTATATATTATTACATTATTATTTAAATTACTCTCATTTATATTAAGTATATCTCCTTCTGTATTAGTGAGTATCATTGATGATTTCGAAAATTTTATTTTTAGATTTTTTTCATCTGTAACTCTTGATAATGCAACATATAATTGACTATGACTAAATACAGGTCTTGGTAAATATAGACCTACTTTTTTAAATGATTGACCTTGTGCTTTATTTATGGTCATAGCGAAACTTGGTCTAATAGGAAATTGTCGTCTAACCATATTGAAAGCTATATCATCCTTTGATGGACATAAATCTATTCATGGAATCATCACAATTTGTCCTGAACTTTTACCTGTTATAATTTCTCTATATATAGTGTACTGTTTTAATTCTGTAATCATGAGCCATTCCTTTTTTTAATACTAATTTATGCAGTGTCACGCCCTCGGATAAAAATCAAAAAGTTGACGAGCAGAGCTTCGCCTTATGAAAACTTTAGATGAAAAATTAGGAGTGGCTGTGTCTCTTCTGGGTCCTCTTTATATACCCTAAAATTCTATGCATCTGTCCTTGTCTTACGCTTTGCCTTATATGGAAATTGTGTAAGTAGTTCTCGATTTTTCTGTGTTTGCACCCGATTGGACCGTTAGATGTGCGTGATTAAAAATTATCGAATCCCATGCATTTTCTGTATCGCTTCGTAGTTAATTCGGAGAATTTGCTGTCCCCCTTTTATTACTGCGACATTATCCAAAGAACGGCTTAATTTATTACTTCCTTCTAATGCTCGAATTTTCTAGTTCATGTTTCCCATCGCCGGTTCTTCTCCGAGCATTGATTTTATAGTGCAGTACAAAAAAACTCTTGCGTAACCCTTCGTTTCGATCTCACTATCGGCGATCCTCGGCGGTTTGAAACACTCGTAAAATAATCTGTTCCTTAGCTCTATAAATTATATTTTATATTACTGCATTTACTTAGAATCATTCTTTATCAACCTTATTTTGTTCGTCTTCTACGCCATATTTTTATTCTAAACTACGTAGTACTTTTTACAAAAAATAATAATATAGTTTTCGTCGGGACGCGACAACTCCCCCCCTTTTTAAAAACGACGCCCTCGTCGTTGATCAATATTACTATTATATTATTATTTCTCTCAACATAAGATGTCATACTTAATTTTCAATTATAAACATTATTTCGATTAATTTTTCTTTATTTCTTATGGTGAACTTTATAAATCATATTACAATTATTTCTTTCGTAGTTCAACTTCGTTTGTTATTATTTTTCATACATCTATTACATTATTTCAAACAGTTTATCAGTATTGATATAGTTCACCTACAAAAATAGATACTTAATAAAAAAAATTTTATTATTCCAATTTTTATTCTAGATATTCCGAAAAATTGTATAATTATTATTAAATGTGTTTTCAGTAGATAAAAAAATGTATTTATCTTTAGTTTGTACTTCTAATTTTTAAAATACATCAAATCATGTTAAAAATATATGTTATTAGTATTTTTTTACTCGTAGCCACATTTTTTTTTCAAAATTTTCAATTTTTTTTATAATATTTGTATGCTTATATATATATTTTCTAAAAAGTTAAACAAAACAGTTAAATATTAGTTTACTTTTTTTTACATTTATTCAATTAATAATTCTACTGTTACGAATTGTTGAAGAGAAAAAAAAAATTTCTTGTTCTTACGCAATATAGATTCTCCCTTCAATGTGGACAATGATAGCACATCCTATCTTAATAATACATCTATATATATTTTTATAAAAGGATTAGGAGTGAAGAAAATTTGATTTTCTTCGTTCCCCCTCCCCCACCAAAATACAACGAACACATAATTATTTGACTTTTTTTTTAGAATTTTCTTTTCAGCCATTATAAACAAAGATTCACTTTTAATAAAGTGTAATATATAGTTGAGAAATAGTTAATTTAGTTTCATAAGAAAAAGATACAATCGATACAAATGATAAATAAAATGAGCAATACATAAGTGACAGTGCGAAAATAGTTAAAGTAGGCTCATGTAGAACCATGCTCCTATATCTTGGGAGAAAGAGTAGTCTACACTGAATAAACGGTACAACGGAGTAACCCAAGTAGTTACGGAACTGCCCGATGCTTGCGTATCATAGAATTGTGGCAGCAACGTTCGTTTTTATTCGCTTAATTCCATTATGTTTTACGTTAAAATGACTAATTTACACTCTTTTTATTTTTATATTTTGAGGAATAATTTAAATATTCGTAATTTTCTTGATTGTATTCAAACTAACAAGTGTAGAAACTTATTTGTTATGTTCAAGTAAATCAAGGAAAATCGTTTGAATTTGTTTACTTGTTAGGACCAAATGAAAAAAATTAATTTCGAATAATAATTAAATAAATATACCAGAATTTTACTACTAATTATATTATTTTTGTATTTCTTTTTTTTACACATTGTATTATTAGTAATATAAACATGCAAAAAGTATTATTTATCTATATCAACTATTATTGTATATCCAGAATCGTTTTATACAATTTTAAAATTTATTTGTCATGTATGTTTTTTTATACCATTCGAAACAATTAGCATACATATTGTTTATAAATAAGAGGAAAATCTTCTAATGTGCCTGTCTTAGGTTTTATATTATTAGTTCTATATAAAAATTGAATAATCGTATGGAATTAATCGTATGAAAATAAGTGTTGTTTTATTTTTTAAACCTTTTTCTTTCATATACATTGTTTGATTAAATCTGTATTTATGAACAAAGTATTAGATTGAACACTAGTATGAACTACATTGGCATAAATACTAAATTGTACAATTTTAATTATTATTGTTTTTATTAATAGTTCAATTTTAAACCTTATCAACAAAATTAACTAATTAATCGAAATTGCTGCTTTTTTTTATTAACATCAATATTAGAAATATTCTCATACTTTGAATTTGAATCGATGATTTTATCCGACATGTGTATTGATACTATTGGTAAGTTTACTTTACTTAATTACTTTAATAAATGAAGTTTTCAACTTTTTTTTTTATTAATTTTAAAAATCTTTCTTTTCCCTCCTCTTCTCGTTTCTTTGCAATCGTTATATTGTTGTACAGATTCTCCTATGCCCATTGAGAATAGTGTTAGATTTTTTTGGTTCTAGTATGCCAAAGTCTCCTTATTTATTTATACCTGCGAGTCCTTAAGAAAGTATGACTAATTAACAGAATTACTATAGTCAAGGAGAGGTCAGTTGTAATTATTTATATGGGTTTACATTTTGAATAGTATGTAGGAAGGATAAGTGACAGTGTTGCTGGAGCATTTACCGCAACGAGGAGGAAAGGGTGCAATTAAGCACTCCTTAGGAAGGATAAGTGACCGTCTTGCTGGAGCTTTTACCGCAACGAGGAGGAAAGGGTGCAATTAAGCACTCCTTAGGAACGATAGGATATAGGTTTCAGGCTTAGTGATATGTTAGACTCCAATGATTCTATTTGATTGTAAATCATTTTTTTTATAGCAGTTAAATATAAATTTGACTATGCTCAACTGACATTGAAAATTTAAACCTTTTCCATACTTTCCTTTGTGCATTAACATCATTGTTATCTTAGGCGAGAAGAGTAAAGAGAAAAAGACCTTATTTTTTTTTTGTTATTTGCCTTATTTGTTTCTAATTTAATAATCGCGTATTTATTTAATTTAAGTGAGTAAATGCTTTTCTTGTAATGATCTCTCTGTATAATAAAAAATATTATTTCCTTGTAGTTTATTTTCGTCGTTAATTTAGATATATACATATTATTTTTATATCGTTTTTTTTGTATAAAGTCAGATAAATTGAAATAATTTTATTTTAAGTTGAATGTATGCCAATTGAGATTACAAGATAATAAATATTATTCTATTGACAACCTCTTAGAACTATAAAATATATATATATATATATATATATGGGTGGTTCTCTGTGACATCGAAGATGAAAAAAATAAATATTGCTATAACTGTGGGAATATGTTTTAGAGGTACCCAGTAGTTCTCCTGAATTTTTTCAGATTTTTTCTGGGCCATTACTTTAAGTTACAGAGAGTCAAAGTTGACATTTTAGCACTTTTTTGCATTATATGCCCATTTTCATGAATTTTTAGCTCCCAGGGGATGCATTTTTCATTAAAAACATAAGTATGACTTTTTTTGTAAAATTTTCCGAACTTTTCATTAAAAATACTTTTAAAGACATAAATGTATGCTGTTACACTCTTGTAAGCCATTTAAACCTTAAATAGTGAAAATCAGCAATTCTGCTCCGGACTCTGGTAACCTAATACTGTCTAAAAGATATCTTTTTATAGTCAGAAACTGCCTAAAAATTTCCAGAGTGGGTCTAAATCATTAAGATCACTTATGGTCAAAATATCCGGGAAAAGTGCCCGAAATATTAATAGAAATGTATATTTGTTGCCTTATAACGATGAATCTATTAGCATGATAATTGCAAAAAAATTTGTGCTACTTACCTTGGAGTGGTAGAAAAGTATCTTCACTTGTTTTAGTATCTATCTAATCCCCTGTAAGCTGCTAAAAATACAAATATTATTATACAAATGTAAAAAATTAATTTTTAAACATTTATAATGCTGAATTTTTAGATTTACATCCCTTACACGAATTATAATACTAATCTGAAGGATTACTATAAATATATAAACATCATTATTACAATAACTGAATATACGTATTTAATACAAAAGATATATAAATAAATCGGATATATAATTATAATGAATAATATGATAACGTGACAGTGACAAGTTTGTGAAATCTAAATAATGTATTGCTGAATAATAATAATAATAATAATGATACTTTTATAGTAATCCTTCAGATTAGTATTATAATTCGTGTAAGGGATGTAAAACTAAAAATCCAGCATTATAAATGTTTAAAAAATAATTTTTTATAATTTTATAATAATATTTGTATTTTTAGCAGCTTACAGGGGATTAGATGGATACTGAAACAAGTGGAGATACTTTTCTACCGTTCCAAGGTAAGTGCATAAACTTTTTGCAACGATCATGCTACTAGATTCATCGTTATAAGGCAACAAATATACATTTCTATTAATATTTCGGGCACTTTTTCCGGATATTTTGACCATAAGTGATCTTAATGATTTAGACCCACTCTGGTAATTTTTAGGCAGTTTCTGACTATAAAAAGACATATTTTAGACAGTATTAGGTTACCAGAGTCCGGAGCAGAATTGCTGATTTTCACTATTTAAGGTTTAAATGGCTTACAAGAGTGTGACAGCATACATCTATGTCTTTAAAAGTATCTTTAATGAAAAGTTCGGAAAATTTTACAAAAAAAGTCATACTTATGTTTTTAGTGAAAAATGCATCCCCTGGGAGCTAAAAATTCATGAACATGGGCATATAATGCCAAAAAGTGCTAAAATGTCAACTTTGACTCTCTGTAACTTAAAATAATTGCCCACAAAAAATCTGAAAAAATTCAGGAGAATTACTGGATACCTCTAAAACATATTCCCACAGTTATAGCAATATTTATTTTTTTCATCTTCGATGTCATAGAGAACCACCCATATATATATATATATATATATATATATATATATATATATATATATGGGAGATTCCATGTGAAGTGATCCAGTTAAAAAATAGAATTTTGTTTTAATGTATGAAATCAGTAAAAAACTACTTGAATAGAGTGTAGCTAAATTTTTAGACCTAAATTTCAATTAGTACCAGAGCAGTAACCAATCAAAAAATCGAATTTTTTGAAAAAAATAACTTTTTGGCCATTTTTATCACTAAATAACTCAAAATCTAACAATTTTTTCTTATATACATTAAATTTGAAAAAGTTTATAAATTTCAAGAAGAATCTGTTGAAATATTTCATTTATATTAGTTTAACACATTGAATATAGTTATAATTAATAAAAACCTTTGTAGTAAAAAAAAGGGTTGTACGATCAAAAATATTTTATCCATCCAAGAATCTAATTCATCGATGATTAATTACCTTCAAAATGGTGCAAAGTTTGAGTGCGGCAGAGCATTTCAGACAAAGTTATGGTGTTTTTAGGCAAATTTCTTAAAAAAAGAGAGCAAATGCATTTTATGAAAAAAACAGACTAACCGTATACTTGCATTCAAACAACATGGCACTATTATTCTTCAATAATACTAAAATATACTTTAATGTTAGTTACTGATACTTTTCAATCTCTAAGCTGCTTACAAACACAAAGCAATAGGTATAAGCAGTTATACCTGTTATATAATTGAATAAATACCTGAAACTTATTAAAATTCCAATAAATCCAATTATATAACAGGTATAACTGCTTATACCTATTGCTTTGTGTTTGTAAGCAGCTTAGAGATTGAAAAGTATCAGTAACTAACATTAAAGTATATTTTAGTATTATTGAAGAATAATAGTGCCATGTTGTTTGAATGCAAGTATACGGTTAGTCTGTTTTTTTCATAAAATGCATTTGCTCTCTTTTTTTAAGAAATTTGCCTAAAAACACCATAACTTTGTCTGAAATGCTCTGCCGCACTCAAACTTTGCACCATTTTGAAGGTAATTAATCATCGATGAATTAGATTCTTGGATGGATAAAATATTTTTGATCGTACAACCCTTTTTTTTACTACAAAGGTTTTTATTAATTATAACTATATTCAATGTGTTAAACTAATATAAATGAAATATTTCAACAGATTCTTCTTGAAATTTATAAACTTTTTCAAATTTAATGTATATAAGAAAAAATTGTTAGATTTTGAGTTATTTAGTGATAAAAATGGCCAAAAAGTTATTTTTTTCAAAAAATTCGATTTTTTGATTGGTTACTGCTCTGGTACTAATTGAAATTTAGGTCTAAAAATTTAGCTACACTCTATTCAAGTAGTTTTTTACTGATTTCATACATTAAAACAAAATTCTATTTTTTAACTGGATCACTTCACATGGAATCTCCCATATATATATCTCTATAATATATAAATTATTCGCCGCCGCCGCCACCGCCGCCGCCGTGTCTAAGAATTCAGAATTCAACATATATATATATATGTATATGTTTTATATATATATGTTATATATATATGTCATATATATATGTTATATATATGTTATATATATGTTATATATATGTTATATATACGTTATATATATATGTGTTATATATATGGGGTATTCCACGTGAAGTGGTCCGATCAAAATTTTAAAATGCACCAAATTTTGGGTATACTTTGCAAATGTTTTTCAGAATACAGAAAAAAATTTTTAGGTACTGGAATCTATTTGCTCAAAAGTTATTCTAACCTCAAAAAGTGAATTTTTCCATATTTTTTCAACACCAGCTGGGTTTACCGCTGTATAACTCAAAATCTATCAACTTTTACTATAGAACATTATATGTAACATTCGTTGCTAATTATATCTAGAATTTATTCTTCTGGGTTAGAATTTCTAATCTCAAGGTCAATGTTACATAAACTACATGTCAATATTCAACTTGAAAAAAGTGCAAGTGCGCCACCTTTGATTTTTTCATCCAAAAGTCTAAAAGAAAGCTTGGAGCAATACATTTCAAATGGCCTGTAGGACCATTTGAGCACCTTGCAAAACACCATATTTTTTAAAAATTTTAAATAGGAAATACCATGTTAATTTTTGTGAATTTTTTGTCTTTCTTTAAATTATCATAACTTTTTACAGAATTGAAGGCCATAAAAATGCTACAGACCATTTAAAAGGTATTGCTCCAAGCTTTCTTTTAGACTTTTGGATAAAAAAATCAATTGTGGCAAACTTACACTTTTTTTAAGTTGAATATTGTCATGTAGTTTATGTAACATTGACCTTCAGATTAGAAATTCTAACCCAGAAGGATAAATTCTTCACATAATTAGCAACGAATGTTATAAATAATATTGTATATTAAAAGTTGATAGATTTTGAGTTAAATAGCGATAAACCCAGCTGGTGTTGCAAAAACTGGAAAAAGTTCACTTTTTGAGGTTATAATAACTTTTGAGCTAATAAATTCCAGTACCTACAAAATTTTTTTCTGTATTCTGAAAAACATTAGCAATGTGTACTCAAAATTTGGTGCATTTTAAAATTTTGATCGGACCACTTCACGTGGAATACTGCATATATATATTATATATATTACACCTTTGGTGTAAGTTATGTCCTAAAATACGTGAAAATTAGTGATTTTATGAGGTTAATGAGGCATAACTTACAACAGCGGTCTTGGCCAATAAGCTAACCCAAGCCATTCGAAAGCTCGCGAAAAATGTGAACTTTTGAGAGGTGTTAGATTAAAATCGATTATGGTGTGGTAGCCTTTTTTTTTGATATTCAATATGTCCGGGTGTTCTATCTCTTCGAGATTTTAAAATTAAGAAATGTAACCATGGTAGATAAGTTCTAAAGATTAATTTAAACAAAAGTTGTTTCTAATGTTTTTTCAAAAAAATCAACAGATTTTGATATAAATGGCTTAAAAAATAGAAATTTTTCTAAAAAATTGAAAAATTTCCACTTTTTATGATCGAATAACTCTTAAGCAAATTATTTTTAACACTTAAATTTTTTTTGTATGTTCTGGAAGATGTTTCCAGCCTATTCTCAAATTTTGGAGTGATTTAAAATTTTCATCGTACCACTTGACGTGAAATAGACCATATATATGTATATATATGTATGTATGTATGTGGGTGTGTGTGCGTGCGGCGGAATATTTATATAATATATATATATTTTAAAATTGTTTTTTCAAGAATACATAATATATGTATTTTTTCCTTGCGCAAAAAAAAATTTGTGAACATAACTTGAAAGAATGTGTATTAGCTTACTCATTCTTGATGAAACTCATAAAATGTTTAAACGTATACTCAATAATATAATAACGGATCTAAAATGCAATGTAATGCTTTAAATACAGATGCAAAATTGTTTGAAGATTAAATAAATATTAATCAAGTATAACATACACTTTTCCAAATATCTATATGTGAAATATACAATAAGTTAAAAATTAAATATATTAATTATTGCATTTTTAAGATAATTCTATTATAAACAGTATAGGCAAAATAAAATTCAAATTTTAACAGTGGCAATATAAAATACTAATTATATTTGAATAGATTTTCAAAAACTATTAATTTAGGAGCATTTAATTAAATATTTTTTAAATTAATATTTCAAAATTGAATGGATATATAAGTGAGTAGATTATGTATATTTATAGAAAACAATATTTTAAATAAACAAGTATGTATTTATTAGAAACAGAAGGTTTTCTAAGGAATGAATTTGATTATAATAATGAAGATAAATATATGGGCTCTGTAACTAAAGGAAAAAATAAATTGGATATAATTATGGATTAAAACGCAAATTTTGAAAGAGGGTGCAAATTACGAATTACGGGAGAAATGGAAGAAACAGGTTTTTATTTATATGCCACTAAAATTATATAAATAGTTCTATAAAATTAATAAAAATTAATAAAAAAATTTATTTATTTAAGAAGAAAGTTTTATTACTCTAAAAGTACAAAATATTAATGCCATAGAACTTTTGGCGATGATCCTTCGTCATTAAATAAATTAATTTTAGGAGGTGAAGTTCTATTTAGATCCGTTTAAAATATTCCAAAATTTTCATAAGTAGTTACTAAATACTACAATTTAGTAAGTATATGCACTTTACTATTTTTGGTAAGTTAATTTTTCATTATCATTTATAATTATTATAATATAAATTTAAGCTTTATAGAAATTCATATAGTTTAAAATTACAGTTAACATTTAATGTCTTCATTTTTTTATTACTATTATTCTGATTTCATTATACTAAATTTTGGTAAAAACTTTTATTTATAAATTATAATCGTATTAAAAAAAAATTAAATTTTTGTATAAAACCCAATGCATTATAACAGTAACCTCCAAGGTGTTGTGTGAATCGGTTTAATTTCTAAGGTGTCCTGGTAGTTGAAAAAAGTAATATAATTTAAAAACATTATTGAAAAAAATTTACTCATTCTTGATGAAAACTCATAAAATGTTTAAACGTATACTCAATAATATAATAACGGATCTAAAATGCAATGTAATGCTTTAAATACAGATGCAAAATTGTTTGAAGATTAAATAAATATTAATCAAGTATAACATACACTTTTCCAAATATCTATATGTGAAATATACAATAAGTTAAAAATAAATATATTAATTATTGCATTTTTAAGATAATTCTATTATAAACAGTATAGGCAAAATAAAATTCAAATTTTAACAGTGGCAATATAAAATACTAATTATATTTGAATAGATTTTCAAAAACTATTAATTTAGGAGCATTTAATTAATATTTTTTAAATTAATATTTCAAAATTGAATGGATATATAAGTGAGTAGATTATGTATATTTATAGAAAACAATATTTTAAATAAACAAGTATGTATTATTAGAAACAGAAGGTTTTCTAAGGAATGAATTTGATTATAATAATGAAGATAAATATATGGGCTCTGTAACTAAAGGAAAAAATAAATTGGATATAATTATGGATTTAAAACGCAAATTTGAAAGAGGGTGCAAATTACGAATTACGGGAGAAATGGAAGAAACAGGTTTTTATTTATATGCCACTAAAATTATATAAATAGTTCTATAAAATTAATAAAAATTAATAAAAAATTTATTTATTAAGAAGAAAGTTTATTACTCTAAAAGTACAAAATATTAATGCCATAGAACTTTTGGCGATGATCCTTCGTCATTAAATAAATTAATTTTAGGAGGTGAAGTTCTATTTAGATCCGTTTAAAATATTCCAAAATTTTCATAAGTAGTTACTAAATACTACAATTTAGTAAGTATATGCACTTTACTATTTTTGGTAAGTTAATTTTTCATTATCATTTATAATTATTATAATATAAATTTAAGCTTTATAGAAATTCATATAGTTTAAATTTACAGTTAACATTTAATGTCTTCATTTTTTTTATTACTATTATTCTGATTTCATTATACTAAATTTTGGTAAAAACTTTTATTTATAAATTATAATCGTATTTAAAAAAAAATTAAATTTTTGGTATAAAACCCAATGCATTATAACAGTACCTCCAAGGTGTTGTGTGAATCGGTTTAATTTCTAAGGTGTCCATGGTAGTGAAAAAGTAATATAATTTAAAACATTATTTAAAATAAATTTATTACGAAAAACATTTTTCGAAATTAAAAATAGGGGGTTGGCGCGCGAAGCGCGCAGAATGGCGAAGCCCCCCTAGTATATATATATATATATATATATATATATGTGCGTATACACATTTTCATGCACATTGGGGCTATTATATATTATATACCTATGTTTAGGCACTACAAAGGCTGCATATATGAATATCTTAACCTATTAACATGCACTATTTTCGTTTTATTATGAGCTAGCTCTATTTTTACATTTCCCTTGTTATTAACTATTTCTAAAATCCGATGTGGTCCAGTATATTGATCGCCTAGTTTGTATTTCTTCCCTACTTTTAATAACCAGATATTATCCCCTGTCTGAAATTCTTGATGATTAGCTTTCCTGTCGTAATAGAATTTCGACCTATGTTTAAAAGCTATTAATTTTTCTCGCGCGATTCCCTGTATTTCGTTTAAACGTTGTCGTAAATTTATAGTGTAATCATCAAACGTTGGAACTCGTTCTCGTGGGTCTAAAGGTTCGTTTGATGGTAGTCGCGCTTTCCGTGCAAAAACAATTTCAAAAGGTGTGTAGAGACGACCCTCATGTACCGACGTATTATACGAAAACGCGGCTAATTCGCATAACTCATCCCATGCGTCATTTCTTTCTATCATTTTTTTAAATAATCTGCTAAGCTGCTATGAAAACGCTCAACGGTGTTGGACTGAGGGTGATAAGCCGTGGTTTTAACTTGTTTAATCTTAAAGATTTTCGCTACTTCTCTCATCAGACTTAAAAATGAGGTACCTTGGTCGGAGATAATTAACAATGGGGCGCTAAAAATTGAAAAGTTTCGACGAACTAACGCTTCGGCGAGCGTTGCCGCGGTCGCGTCTGGTATGGGTATCGGCATACAGTATTTTGAAAGGTTACATTGAATGGTTAATTTATTATTGTTATTATTTCGAGATCTGGGAAATGGTCCCACAAGATCGACCGATATCGATTCCATAGCCGAGTACGGAGTATCTGTTATTATCATACGTTGTTTAGTTTTAACACGAACCAATTTTTTTAGTTGGCAAGTTAAACAATGTCTAATGTAGTTTTGTACATCTTTCTTAATATCTTGCCAATAAAAACGTTGTTTTATACGTTTATAGGTTTTTGTTACCCCTTTATGCCCTGCACAAGCAAACTCGTGCATTTCGCGAATGATATTTTCCCTATTACTCTCTTCCACACATTTTATGAATCCTAAACAAATAATTATTTTTACATTAATTTTTCGTAGAGTTATACTTATTTGTTTCAATATTTCGTTCCATGAAACGTTTTCAATAAATTCGCTCTTCGCGATACTTATTGAACGTAAGTTTTCTTTTAATACAATATTTTTCAAATTTAATAGATTCGTTTTTAGATTATTAATAATTTCTGAAGTACTCAGTCGCTCTTCGTCACGTAACACCATAGCAAAATGCATTTTTCCGTTTTTGTTATTGATTCGCTTATTTCTCCTGGATTTAAATTGGAAAAATGAGGTAGTAATAATTTTGAAGCCAAATTTCTGGATTCTTCATCTAAAGGCATTCCAGTCGTAGTTATAAAATAAACGTAATTATCTTTTCTCATAAAGAGTTGTTCTTTAACTTCAATGAATTTCTTTTCATCATTTGGTTCTTCGTAAACATCCTTCTCTTCCCAGGACTCGTCAAATTTGTTGTTAAAAATATCTATCTCCATGGGTTGTAATCTTTTGTCTGAGTTGACTATTGTTTCAATTTCCTCGGGGACTTCTTGTATTATAGGAAGGTTTTTGACTGGTTCTTTTGATATATTTGACTTGTTGGGTCGTTTTGCTCTCTTTTCATTGTAGTTTGGCATTGTTATTTTTCCTGCGCGACTGCGTGTTTCCATAGAATGATTTTTAATAACATAAACGGGTTCTTCTATTGGATTTCTTGATAACGCGTCAGCATTAACGTTACTTTTACCGGCTTTGTATTCAATGTCAAAGTCGTATGCATTCAGTTTTATTCTCCATCTACTAACTCTGGATGTTGGATCTACTGAGTTTGTAAACCAAACAAGTGGTTTATGATCTGTTATAATGAGGAAACGACGGCCTCTTAGATAGCAATCGAACTGAGTAACGGCATACAGTATGGCTAATGTTTCCCTTAATAAGTATCATATTTTTGCTCTGCTTTGTTTAATACCCGCGACACATAAGCAACAGGTAGGTCGGTTCCAACCTCTCCTTGTGATAATATTGCTCCTATTGCTATACCGCTAGCGTCACAAGTCACTATAAATGGTTTATTAAAATCTGCGATTTGTAGTATTGGTTGTTTACACAATTTTTCTCTTAAATCATCGAATGCCTTTTGAACCTCGCTGGACCATAGGAAGGTGCGTCTTTCTTTAATAAATTACTTAATGGTCTAGCAATACCCGAAAAATTCGCAATGAATCGTCTATAATAACCTGCTAATCCTAAAAATTGACGTATGTTTTTCACTGTTTTTGGAATTGGAAATTTTTTTACTGCTTCTAATTTTTTTGGATCCGGCAAAACACCTTCTGGTGATAGTACGTGTCCCAGATACACTACTTCTCTCAAAAATTCACATTTGTCTGGCTGTAATTTCAGATTTGCGGCGCGTACTCTTTGCAAAAATTTTTCAAATTTAATAGATTCGTTTTTAGATTATTAATAATTTCTGAAGTACTCAGTCGCTCTTCGTCACGTAACACCATAGCAAAATGCATTTTTCCGTTTTTGTTATTGATTCTTATTTCTCCTGGATTTAAATTGGAAAAATGAGGTAGTAATAATTTGAAGCCAAATTTCTGGATTCTTCATCTAAAGGCATTCCAGTCGTAGTTATAAAATAAACGTAATTATCTTTTCTCATAAAGAGTTGTTCTTTAACTTCAATGAATTTCTTTTCATCATTGGTTCTTCGTAAACATCCTTCTCTTCCCAGGACTCGTCAAATTTGTTGTTAAAAATATCTATCTCCATGGGTTGTAATCTTTTGTCTGAGTTGACTATTGTTTCAATTTCCTCGGGGACTTCTTGTATTATAGGAAGGTTTTTGACTGGTTCTTTTGATATATTTGACTTGTTGGGTCGTTTTGCTCTCTTTTCATTGTAGTTTGGCATTGTTATTTTTCCTGCGCGACTGCGTGTTTCCATAGAATGATTTTTAATAACATAAACGGGTTCTTCTATTGGATTTCTTGATAACGCGTCAGCATTAACGTTACTTTTACCGGCTTTGTATTCAATGTCAAAGTCGTATGCATTCAGTTTTATTCTCCATCTACTAACTCTGGATGTTGGATCTACTGAGTTTGTAAACCAAACAAGTGGTTTATGATCTGTTATAATGAGGAAACGACGGCCTCTTAGATAGCAATCGAACTGAGTAACGGCATACAGTATGGCTAATGTTTCCCTTAATAAGTATCATATTTTTGCTCTGCTTTGTTTAATACCCGCGACACATAAGCAACAGGTAGGTCGGTTCCAACCTCTCCTTGTGATAATATTGCTCCTATTGCTATACCGCTAGCGTCACAAGTCACTATAAATGGTTTATTAAAATCTGCGATTTGTAGTATTGGTTGTTCACACAATTTTTCTCTTAAATCATCGAATGCCTTTTGAACCTCGCTGGACCATAGGAAAGGTGCGTCTTTCTTTAATAAATTACTTAATGGTCTAGCAATACCCGAAAAATTCGCAATGAATCGTCTATAATGACCTGCTAATCCTAAAAATTGACGTATGTTTTTCACTGTTTTTGGAATTGGAAATTTTTTTACTGCTTCTAATTTTTTTGGATCCGGCAAAACACCTTCTGCTGATAGTACGTGTCCCAGATACACTACTTCTCTCTTGAAAAATTCACATTTGTCTGGCTGTAATTTCAGATTTGCGGCGCGTACTCTTTGCAAAAATTTTTTAAAATTTTGGTTATGCTTTTGAATATTTTTAGCGTATATAACTGCGTCGTCAAAGAATAAAAATATTTCTTTGCCTTGCATGCCTTCAAAAATTCGATCAATCATTCTTTGAAAAGTAGCTGGAGAATTGCATAATCCCATAGGCATTGTTTTAAATTGAAATAGACCGAATGAAGAGGCGAAAGCTGTTTTATGTCGATCTTCTTGAGCTAACGGAACTTGTAAAAATCCTTGACATAAATCCAAGACGGTTAATACACGATTTGCTGGTCCGATTTGATCGATAATATCTAGTATATTAGGTAATGGGTATCGATCTTTTACGGTTTTATCGTTTAATTGTCGAAAATCGACAACTAGTCGGTATCGTTTATTGCCCTGACTATCAGGCTTTTTTGTTACTAGAAAAACAGGTGATGTATAATTGGAACTTGATGGTTCAATTATGTCTCCTTCAATCATTTCTTTTAATTGTTTATCAAGTTTGCTTTTGAGAGCATGAGGAAATCTATATGGCTTAGCTGTGATTGGTATGTCGGCGACAGTCGGTATCTTATGTTCTATATCATTTGTCACGCCTAATTTTTCTCCTTTTAGACAGAAACATTCCGAATATTTATCAATTAAATTTTCTATAGATTGTCTTTGTTCCTCGTCCATTTTATCAAAATGCAAGGATTCTTTTAACCGTTCATTACGATTAAGTGCACTTGTATCCTCCGTTATGTTAAGTATCCTCGCTTCAGATCGATCGTCAGAAATGTCGTGTTTGTCGACCTCTTCACTTTCATATAAAGATTATTAATATAAGGTTTATTTGAATAAACCAAATAACTGTTATTCATTTCGTTTTCATTCACTTCGTAAATTTTCGTTTATAACTCGTTCATTCAATAAAAAATCGCTAGGTTCCTCATCCTGTTCATTTTCTTCCTGTATGTTTATTAAAATCTCATTATTTATTTCATTTTCAGTTTCTTCAGTTCCTTGTTTGTTTATCTATAATATTTCGGTTCTCGGGATAGTATCTAACTTTTCCCCTGACATAACCAATTCTTCGTTATTCAATTTACAAACATAACTAACATTTTTATCACGAGGTCCGCAGTTATCGCCCTCCTCGATTTCGTAATCCATTCGTACTTGACAATTCACCTTTTTATCAACAAAATCTTCCTTATTTTCACGTGGTCCGCATTTATCGCCCTCCTCGATTTCATAATCCATTTGTAGTCGACAATTATTAACTATCTTATTCAATAAATTTTCTTCATTTTTTATTTCATTTTCAATATCATACTTCAGGTCCACTTCGTTTTCATAATTAGTACAGGATGGACTCTCAGCCATCTTATCGACAAATGGTGCTTCAATAATACCATAATTTTCAGTAACTGCATCAAATTTTTCTTTAATACGTGGCTCAGTCCCATCACATACCCGTGGCTGCGCTTTTCCATTATTTATTCGTAATCGTTCTTCCTTCATTAATCCATAACAATTTTCACTTGCTTTACATGTATTATTCTTTAGATCCGACTCCTCGTCGATCTGATGTACTTGTATTTCGTCATTTTTATAATCGTCATATAAATCTTGTTCTTTTTCACTGGGATTGTATAGGTTTTTGTCGTTGCCATTTTGATTTCTTTCATTTTTTTGTTCTTGCTCGTAGATGTCATACGAATCGTTTGTGTCAAATTTTATAAACGTTTCATCATTTTCATGCAATTGAAAATCACTTGAAGTTTCTGAGTCACTATCGGTATAATTATAAAATCTTGAATTTTTCATGCTCGTATAATCATTGTTTTCCCTTGGTTTTGTCATATATCGTATTGTTTTTCGATCATTATTATCGATTTCCTCCACTATATAAATCGATTCATCCGTTTGCGTATTATTTAGATTTTTAAAGGGGAGTATTAATCCGTTAAATTCTAAATATTGTTCCAAATAATTGATTTTTGCATCGTTTCTACGGAAAAAATCGGTGCCTAAGATTCCGTCTTGTTGTATAGGGAACGAATCATGTACTAAATTGAGTTCCACGGGAGATCCTTCGAAATCTATTCTAATTTTACCACGAGTAGTTAATGAGTGCCCAGGTAGCACTGTCCGTCTCGGAGACGTTTTTAAAACGTTATTAAGCGTTTTAAGCGTTTTAAAAACATCTAGAAACGTCTTTAAGACGTTTTGTGCTGACTGGGTGGTCAGTTATGCCTTTTAACAATATAATATCATTTTCGTCAATTTTTACGCGAGAGTCTACCTCTGACTCTTTAATTAGACTTACCGATGCTCCTGTATCTAGCAAGAATTTTAACGGACGTCTTAACTGACCGGTATCGAAGATTACGACCGGGGCTGAACTTTGTTGGCTTAAATTTATTTTCGCGGTACGGAGGGGACGTTTGAGCGGGATTCCGCGCTCGAAGTAGAGGGAATTTGATTCGCAGCCTCTCTCTCGACCTTCCTCGGAGAGAGAGTATCGGTGTTTCCCTAATTTTGATTTCCTTCTCTTATTTCTCTTTGTAACTTATAACAATCGCGCTTTATGTGACCGGGTTTTCCGCAATGAAAACAAGCAACTGGTGATCTTATATTATTATTCGATTCGTTATTAATATATCGTGATTCTTGGGAAGTTGGATTAACCGGCTCGCGCACACCGCGAGTCCCGGAATTATTTCCCCGATCTTCTTTGTTAAATTGTTGCGATGAATATTTTTTATTATTATAACGAACAAAAGAATCATTTTTCTCTCTGTCCCTATTTGGTAAAAATTCCGTCTGATTTTGATACTCGTTCCAACCACCAAATTGTAAGTTCGGTCTATTATAATTACGACTGTTATCCGAGCGATTTTGTGGGCTTTATGAACTGTTTATGGGATTGCGTCGGTTGTTATTATCGGAAAATCTTACCGCAAAACTTCGTGCTAATTTGAAACAATTTATGGTTCCATGACCAGTCTTAGAACAATACTGACATACAATCGGAGAGTTATTCGAAATATAGTTTACTTGACGCGTTTCTCGAGTTGAACGACAACGAGCCTCTTTTCGGCTCGGCGTCTCTTCCTCCAAGACGCTACAAGCGCACTCACGCTCCACCTCGAGCGCTTGTTCACGAGCCTGTTCTATAGACCTTGGAATCCCTAAACGCGCACGAATTTCCCAACAAAGCCCTTTTAAAAAGAATTTTAAACAATCTCGCCTTAGTTCAAGCATGAATTGATCTGCTATCGCGACTCGTCCCTCTCTGTCAGCTACTTTGACTATTTCATTTTTTATTTCTTGTAACCAATTAAAATAAGCAACGACTGTCTCATTATTTTTCTGTTTTAATTTAGCAAGTTCTCTCGTCCACTCGTAATATGTTTTTATCGATCCGAAGGTGTTTTCGAAAAAATCGGATATCTCTTTAATAGAATTAAAATTTTCTCCGCTCGCACAAGTTAAAGCTTCCCCATATAAACGCATTCGAATAAGTTTTGTTAATTCTTTCTCGTACTCCGACGGTAAAATTTCTTTTGCTTCATTGCAACCGTCCAAAAATTGTGATAAATTTATGTTATGACCGTTAAACCGCGGTATTAAATCTAGAGCGTCCTTTAGCGATAAACCTCGAATTTGAGACGTCATTGTTTTATTATTAATTTGTTTTTTAACTTCACTCCTATCTAGTTTTTTTGGTTATGTTCCGGTGCTTGTTCTTAATTCGTCTAAATTAATTTTATTAAATAATTCGTCTTTAATCTTAGAAGAGTTTGCTTGTTCGGGAGATTTTTTAATTAATTGATTATCGAAGGGAATTATAAAATCTGTCGCGCCTTGAATTAGTTTTTCGTCGAGTACTTTCGCCGTGTCGGTCACTAGTGCCTTTGCTTCCTCAGTCCCTTTTTCGATCGGTGCGGAAAAAATATTTAACGCGCCTTTAATCTTATTTATGATACCTTGAAAAGTTGTCCCTTTTTTTACACTTTCTTGTAAACTTTCTATGATTTTAGGTTTCTCGAGATAAGAATCTAACAACTCTTTTTTCACTTCAGTCGCGAGCCGTTTTCTTACCGAGCTTTTGACGTTATCCGGTGTTAAAATCAATGGTTCATATGAACGATAAATTGGGGCTGGCGTACTAAAATTTACAGGATTATTCGCGATAAGTTCTTTTTGTTCCTCGTATTTCAAAACAGCGGGTTTTAAACTAAAATGTTTTACGCGCGTGGGAGTAATTACTGTGTCTTCTTGTTCGTCTTCACTTACGTCGGAAATAGAAAGATCAGTTGGAAAAAAAGGGTCTCTATATTCAAAATAGCGAGGTATTTTTATAGATAATGAAATATTTGTTGCACTTTTTTCTAGTCTATCCTTTAAATAATTTATTTCTTTCGTCAGATTTTGCACTGTTTTCCTAGAAGTTTTAGTTAAATCGAGAGTATCGAGAGTCTGAACTTTTTCTTTGTATAAATTTAATAACGTATCATTCATAGAAAATTCTAAACTCGTGTTTCTTTGTTTATTTACATAACAATCAGTATTTTTCGGCGAACCTGACATTTTATATCTAAACACATTATTCCTTTAATCCTTTAATTTTATTATAATAATTAATATAATCTGTCACGTCCAGACTTGTACCAACCACTATAAAAAATATTACAAGAAGGCAAATGGTTAATAAACCATTCGCGTTCCTTTCGCTCTTGTTTGACTAGGACTAGCCTTACGTCTCCCGGAGTAGCGAGCGAAGTTATTTTGAGGGTAGAGATGTAGGATATAATGTGGGTTAAATAAAATAATATATGTTTTATTTCGTATTAATCATGCATTATTTATTTAAATATAATATGCTATTTTCCTTTAAATGAACACGTGTAACTAAATTCTTACAGCTTTTTAATGGGCAAAAACACATAAAATCACACTTTTTTATTAACAATTGCATACATTTATTTAAGTCAAATAACGATTTTAATTTTGATTAAATAAACAAGTGTGCGGCGAACACGTTAACACATTATAGAATAAAATATTCACAAGGTTATTTTATTACAAACATTAATAATTAATAATCGAAATAAGAATTATTATAAATAAATAAAGATTAAATTAAAAATTTTTATCGTTTAAATATGAATTATAGTTAATAAATTGCAATTCAAACCGCGAATATTGCAAAAAAATGCAATGCAACGAATAATTATTATAAATAAATTGTAGTATCAAATAATAATTGTTTTAAAAGAAAACGGTTGGTTCAGCAATCGAAATAACATAAAATATCAGGTTTGCCTTTACGAATAATACAAGCGTATAGATAGCCGAAAAGAATATACCTTAAGTACCCAAATATATAGATATATATATAACTATATATATATATATATATATATATCTATATATATATATATATATATATATATGTGTGTGTGTGTGTGTGTGTGTGTGTGTGTGTGTGTGTGTGTGTGTGTGTGTATTCGGTGAGGAACGAAGGTCCGCCTCGATCGTGGATAGCGGTGTCAAATTGCCGGCTAATGTCTTGCTAGACCTGCGGGCGTCGATGTTAGATGTGTATGCTGTTGGAGCCCGATGATTTCCAGTTGTCGAAGTCGTAGTTCCTTGACTATGGCTCGTACACGGAGAATCCTTTCAATCGAAATTTTCAGTGTACAGTTCCACTGAATTCGAGACGACGTTCATTGAATAACAGCGTGCCTTCACTGTTATTCCGGGTGAGACGATCACGGGAAAATCCAGTGATCGGCTGGCAGCGCGAAATTAGCATGACTTTCCACCGAAAAAGTAGGTGATCACTACAGAAAAATCGAGTACACGGTCATATGAAATTTAAATGCGGTGTGTACACATGAAACGCAGGTGGGGTCACCTTCGATGTCAGTGTTATCACTTGAGTTTTCGATAATGTCTGTTTTCGGTAACCTATTATATCGGTTAAAAGGATTCTCCGTGTAGATGTCAATGATGCGTCTCGATTCCCGAATAGAAGATCTCTTTTGATTTTGAATGCGTATTGTTTTAAAGTCCGAGTAGCAGTGCCACGCCCTCGGATAAAAATCAAAAAGTTGACGAGCA
Source organism: Theocolax elegans (assembly GCA_026168455.1). Lineage (NCBI taxonomy): Eukaryota > Metazoa > Arthropoda > Insecta > Hymenoptera > Cerocephalidae > Theocolax > Theocolax elegans. Next base: position 27,640,964 of record CM047425.1, read on the forward strand.
GAGCTTCGTCTTATGAAAACTTTAGATGAAAAATTAGGAGTGGCTGTGTCTCTTCTGGGTCCTCTTTATATACCCTAAAATTCTATGCATCTGTCCTTGTCTTACGCTTTACCTTATATGTAAATTGCGTAAGTAGTTCTCGATTTTTCTGTGCTTGCACCCGATTGGACCGTTAGATGTGCGTGATTAAAAATTATCGAATCCCATGCATGTTCTGTATCGCTTCGTAGTTAATTCGGAGAATTTGCTGCCCCCCTTTTATTACTGCGACATTATCCAAAGAACGGCTTAATTTATTACTTCCTTCTAATGCTCGAATTTTCTAGTTCATGTTTCCCATCGCCGGTTCTTCTCCGAGCATTGATTTTATAGTGCAGTACAAAAAAACTCTTGCGTAACCCTTCGTTTCGATCTCACTATCGGCGATCCCGCTTATATGCGTATTGGCTTTGAATAATATCTTCAACTCTACTAATCAGTCTCTTTTTCGTTTGAAACACTCGTAAAATAATCTGTTCCTTAGCTCTATAAATTATATTTTATATTACTGCATTTACTTAGAATCATTCTTTATCAACCTTATTTTGTTCGTCTTCTACGCCATATTTTTATTCTAAACTACGCAGTACTTTTTACGAAAAATAATAATATAATTTTCGTCTGGACGCGACAATAGCTTCTAATGCATATTTACAAGTCATTGATATTTCATCCCAAATTATTAATTTAATTTTTAAAATTTGACCTATTTGTGTATTTGGTGAAATGTTGGATGTTGATTGTTCGTTTAAATTAAATGGTATTTTAAATGTTGAATGGATAGTTTTACAACCTATTAATAAATTTGCTGCAATACCAGTCCAAGCAACTGCTAACTCTGGTATTTTGTTTAATTTCACATATTTTATAATAGCATTTAATAAATAACTTTTTCCACTACCACCAGGACCATCTATAAAATATAAATTTTCTTTTTTAATATCATAAACTGCTTCTACTATTGTATCAAATATTGTTTTTTGTTCCAATGTTAAAGATTTTAACAATATTTCTATGTCATTATCTTGATTTGCAATAATATCATTATAAAACATATCATTGTGATTTTCATTATCAATATTATCAATATTAGGTAAATTAAATTGTTGCAATGTTAAATTATGTTTTGATAAAACGTTGTCTATAATTTTTAAAGCCTTTTTTTCTCCTAACATTTCAGGTAATTTAGGATCAAAGAAATGTTCTTTATACTTATTATAAAGTTTCAAGGCATCAAAATTGTGATCACATGATATAATGAAAGCGAAAAGTTCACATAGTGTCTGTGGAAATTGAAAATTACAATTTTCTTCTAAACATTTATCCCATTCATTATCAGTAATGATTAAACCTCTAACTATACATGCTTCATAAAATGTATCATAAACAACGCCTTCGTATGAGCGTATATCTTCAAAAGATTCGGCCCCACGTACATGATCTTAATAATAATCTAAGAAAAAATCGTTCTCGATCTTTAGGATTAACATGAAACATTCTGACTAGAATGGGTTTATTACACTTTTTTCGCTTGTTCCTTCTTTTTTTATCTTGCCGTAAACATAATATTGAGGAATTTCACCATAAAGACTTCTTGGCTTTCACATCAGATGAATTTAGTAAAAACCAACTTGTTAATGTTGTTCGATGATTTTTATTAATTAATTTGTCTTCAGATCCTTCTTTAAAATAGACAAATTGTTCATCTTCAAGATGTACAGCTAATCTATATATTGCATGTGATTGCGAATGTAATTTATATTCTTTCATACGATACATAGCCTCGGGTGGACAAACATACCTTGTAGAAATATATTCGGATATTTCGTCATAATTTAGAACATTGTCTTTTTGCACATTTTAATTTCTACATTTTTTGTTTCTGTATTACTGAATTATATTAAAGCTGTATCTGGGCCTTTGTAAAGATATTTAAATAAATTTTTTATAGATTTTATTGTATTACATATTTTTACGTTAATGTGACATTCAAGTTTTAGAAGTAGATATGGATTATATGGAACAACAAAACTGTTATCCGCGATTTTATTGTTGGAGTATGTTATTTTTATTTCGTTATTTTGTCTACGATAAATTGGATAACCATTAGAAGATGTTTGTGTTTTAGTACTAAAACATTTTGGATAATGTTTTGTACAATATATTTAACTTCCATCCATACATACACTATTTTTATTCTGAATTCCACAAGGACCATGAATCATATTTTGTTTTACTAATTCATATAGTCTCGGAAATTTATTTTTATCAGGAATTTCTGCACATATGATATTATCAATTTGATCTGTATTTCGAATTTTGTTTAGTTCAGTTAACCATAATAACATATGAATGTGGGGCAGTCCTCGTTTTTAAAATTCTATAACATAAATGTAAGAATTAACTTGACCAAGAATTTCGTGTTTCAATAATTCCTTCCTTAATACCTTTACTTTTAGGTCAAATACACGCACTATCAGATCTGGTCTGTCAAGCGTATTTTCATATTCTAATAAATTTTCTGTAATCTCGTTCCATTTAGGATTGCACGTCATTGTCAGATAAATGTCTGGTTTTCCATTATTTTGCATTATGGTTGTTGCATCTAAAAAGTTCTGTTGCATCTCTCTAGGACTACCTATATAACTAGACGGTAGTATTACCATTTTACCAATAGAAACATGTTTATTATTATTTTTATTGTTAAGTTGATCCATTAAACCTTTATATCGATCAGTTCGTAATTTATGATGATCTTTTCTAATAAAATACAGACGAGTATTTTCAACTTTAGGCCATGAGTTTAGGATAAACTGGTTTGATAAACTTTTGAGATTTAAACATGGATTAAATTCTTTTCGAATACTAAACCTATATGAATAATATTGCAAGGCAGATATATTATTATATTTTTTTCATCTGATAAACTTTTCATACATGGTTCCCAACCTGAATCACCGAAAGGAAATATTAATGGATACACCATTGGGTTAATGTCTTTGTTTATAATTGCAATTGATTGAGGTTTTTTCCTTTTTGAAAAATACATATATCTCTGTTAGAAGGTGGTTATCCATTTTCTCCAACATAGACGATAACAACTTCATTACATACTGCTATTTTCGATTTGTTTTTTAATGCTTTATCTCTAGTTAAATATATTTTAATTTCTTGAATGGGACGATCTAATCTTATTGAACGTTCATGTTCTTCGTGTTCAATTTCATGCATCATTTTATAAGCACTTGCAAATGGATTTATGTCACGTAATATACTGTAATATACTAATCATAATATCAGTATTTTACTATTATTCATTTTCTGTTTGATAATCTCAGAACTAGATAATTAATAGATAATAAATAGATTTTTCTACTGCCTTCGCATTTTCAATAGATTAAGCGCAACCTCAAAATATTAAATAGAATGTTTTGTCCGTAAGTGTACTTGAAATTCCGCAAAATTTGGCTTATTTGATTGTTTAATCAAATACTAATGATAATTTAATGGTGTTTCCGTTTTTAATACTGCTGTTTTATAGACTTTTACATGTATTGTAGTGAATGTTTTAATTGCGTTGTTTTAAGGGGATGTCGTACTTAGAAAATGGTCATTTTTTATCATTTTTTATAAACAAACCAATGAATTTTTGAAAAAATCCTGAACGTCAGGCCCTTAGGCATGTTTTCAACAATGTACCCACATTTTTCCAGATTTTTATATCGATAATTTCATTATGATGTTTGTGTTGAAAAATTATGCTTTTTTTGACTTCTAATTACCGACCAAAAATTGTTTATTTTTGTCAATTATTATTGAAAACATTATTTTTTCTTAAAAAATCAAAACGTCAGGCCCTCGCTTTTGTTTTAAGCTATCCGTATGAATTTGTTCAGAATTTTAATGCAATATTTTCTTAAAATAAAATTTTTGAAATCGTCAATGATACTCACTAATACAGAAGGCGATATACTTAATATAAATGAGAGTAATTTAAATAATAATGTAATAATATATACAACGAATATAGTTTTTTTCTGAAGTGTTTGATACTTAAATAGGTTTTTTTATTTTTAAAAATCAATTTAAGGTCGACTTATTAGGCAAACGAATTATAAAATAATAATATTTTTCTAGTATACATTATTTACATCAAGCAACATTTTAACATATCATTATTTAAGAAATAAACAAATATTAAAATTATACAAATTTTAAAATAATTAATTGTCTAATATAGCGTTAATTAAATATCAATAAAAATATTTTGATAGACATTGTTAAAATACATTGTCTGCAAAAAGTGACACTATTTTAGAACTTTGTTTAGATATTAATGAAACAAAAAATGACAAAATAATTATTACCTATAATAACGAATATACAAGATGCCATATTATATTATTAATAGGTCCAGTTTGCAAAAATTGTAACAAAATCACTACCTATTTCTTACCTATTTAAAGGATACATCAAGTAGATTCGGAAAATATAATTAAAAATTTGATAATTTGAACGAGTCTATAAAACGGCAGGATTAAAAACGGAAACACCATTAAATTATCATTAGTATTTAATTAAACAATCAAATAAGACAAATTTTGCGGAATTTCAAGCACACTTACGGACAAAACATTCTATTTAATATTTTGAGGTTGCGCTTAATCTATTAATTATCTAGTTCTGAGATTCTCATTCCAGCAGGGTACGTTACTATATATTTGAAATATTTATATATTTAAACAAGTTATTTTAATTTACGAATAAGGTGAAAATTCCTAATACATTGCCCGTACTGAAAGTATTAACTACGACATGGTTAAATTTTTCTTGGTTAGATTCGTTAGATTTTTGCACTACTTAAATACGTTAAAATTTACAATTAATGAAAACTGTTTTTTTTTAAGTTACCACAAACTATTTTTGTACAAATAATTTAAATCAAAAATTTAAAATTATTTCGAATGTACGTTTTCTGAAATTCTCCATTATTAATTTACTTATTAACTTAATTAAATTAATTATTAATTAATCATAGTCAACGACGGCTTGGATGACATTTTATTATTATCTACTTGAATTTACAGAAAGTATTGTCACTTCTCCAGGTCATCCGGACGTCGTCTACAGGAAAGTCTACATGCCATTCTGCTTGAATTAGTAAAAAAAATGTCACTTCCTGGAGACGATGTCCAGGTGATCAGGGTTACCTGCAGGTCATCCGAACGACGTCTACAGGAAAGTCTACATGCCATTCTGCTTGAATTAGTAAAAAAAATGTCACTTCCTGGAGACGATGTCCAGATGATCAGGGTGACCTCCAGGTCATCCGAACGACGTCTACAGGAAAGTCTACATGCCATTCTGCTTAAAATAGTAAAAAATATTGTCACTTCCTGGAGACGATGTCCAGGTGGTCAGGGTGACCTCCAGGTCATCCGGACGTCGTCTACAGGAAAATCACCCTCACCCTGACCTCTTCACCGTAACACACTTACCCTTACACATATACGTATATATAAAACATAATAGAAGGACGCCCAATAGTGAATGTCGGACGCCGGATGCAGGACGCCGGACGCCGGACACTTTTGAGGAAAAATTTTAATTATAATAAAAAGATAAGATAAATTTTGTGATTATTAAAACTTAAAAATTTCTTAGTGTCACGTCCAAACTTGTAATAAACTTGTTAATAAACCATTCGCGTTCCTTCCGCTCTTGTTTGACTAGGACTAGCCTTACGTCTCCGGATGTAGCGAGCGAAATTATTTTGAGAGTAGAGATGTAGGATATAATGTGGGACAGATAAAATAATATATTTTTTTATTCGTATTATTCATGCATTGTTATTTAAATTTGTTAACATAATACTATATTGTTTTCTTTTAAATTAACACGTGTAACTAAATTCTTCTAGCTTTTTAGTGGACAAAGACACACATAAAATTATACTATTTTATTAACAATTGCATAAAATTATTTAAGGCAAATAACAATTTTAATTATGATTAAATAAACAATTGTACGGCGAACACGTTAACAAATTATAGAATGAAATATACACTATGTTATTTTATTTTAAACATTACTAATTAATAATTGAAATAAGATTATTATAAATAAATGCAGATTAAATTAAAAATTGTTGCCGTTGAAAACATGAATTATTTTCAATAAATTGCAATTCAAACCATAAATATTGCAAGTAAAATGCAATGCAAAGAAGAATTATTATAAATAAGTTGCAGTTCCAAATAATAATTATTGTAAGAGAAAACGGTTGGTTCAGTAATTGAAATAACATAAAATATCAGGTTTGCCTTTACGAATATTACAAGCGTATAGATAGCCGAAAAGAATATACCTTAAGTACCCAAATATGTATAGGTATATATATTTGGTAGCTAAGGAGTAGACGGGTAGTGAGAAAAATGAAATAACTAATTTAACTACGAAAACGAGTAAGACTAAAATAATTTATTCACAAAAGAAGGTCGTGTTTAAGGTGTGTGTCGTGTGAGTGTCGAAACGGTTCTGCCTCTCTGACAACCTTTGATTCCTGAGGTAACCTCGGAAAAACAACATAGGAAGGGGTAAGGGAAAAACCCGAGTAACTATTTGGAAAAACAGTGCCATAAAACGATTTGCCCGGTCGAATTCGTTAGAGAGTACGACTGCGTGCAGACAAGAGTTATAAAACCACTTGTGCACGTTGAGACCGGCAAGACCCTTTTTCATACGCGCTTTTGAGGGACCGATGTCTCGTGTAGGAAAAAATATCTGGGAAAGAGCGGTAATTAATAAATGCGTGCGAGCAAACGTAGGAACGGGATTAGGATGGTTTTATGTTTTACCGGAGTTTGCCAGAGAGGTATGTAAGTGTAAATGTTTGTGTTGTGCTTGAACATGCTTTTAAAATATCAATGATTTCTTTTAATAAAGTAACTTAAGAAATAATTTTAACTAGCGCGAGCGTATGTAGCGAGCCGCCATAGTACCCCCTTGCCAGTGATGAAGTCACGAATTAACTGAATCCAGCCTGGTAGTGTTCGGTGAATCGAACGCAACGTCCAGATCGCCGCGTGTTCCACTGGTGCTCTTTTGCCTTGGGTGGCTGGTGTGTTGTTTCTTGCTCGGTGCTTCTTGTCAATCGCTGTAGGCCTTGTGTCGATTTCTCCTCCTCATTGAAGATGTAAGCTGGTATTAAGCGGTCGACGGTTACCGAGACGTTCTTCCCGTTGATTAGCAACACAAACGTCTTATCGGCTCTGCTCACTATTTGGTAGGGACCGTCGTATGGCATTTGTAGCGAACTCCTCACTGCGTCGTGTCGTAAAAACGCGTGGCTACTTGAGTTGAGGTCTTTAAATATGAATGGTTTGCGTTCACCATGGCGACTGGCTTTTGCGGGGCGCAGTATTTGCATTCGTCCTCGAAGGTCCTTAATAAACTCGGAAGCCTCGTCTGTCCCGCTCGGCTGAGCTGACAGGAACTCGCCCGGTAGACGAAGCGTTTGCCCATAGACGAGTTCGGCGGCGGTCGCAGACAGGTCCTCTCTCCATGCGCTTCTTATGCCCAAAAGAACGGTGTGAAGAACTCGCGTCCATTGCTCGTTCTCGTGACACCTGATCGCGGCTTTTAGTTGCCGATGTAGGCGCTCGACCATTTCGTTGGCCTGCGGGTGGTAAGCCGTCGTGCGGAGATGCGACGTGCCTGTCAGTCGATTCAATGCCTGAAAGAGGTGGGATTCGAACTGGCGTCCTTGATCTGTGGTGACGCGTAGTGGTGTCCCGAAACGACAGATCCAGCCCTCGTAAAACGCACGAGCGACTGTCTCGGCCTCCTGGTCCGGTAGCGGGAACGCCTCGGGCCAACGGGTGAAGCGGTCAACGCACGTTAGACAGTAACGTTGACCTTCTGACGGTGGCAGCATGATGATATCTATGTGTACGTGCTGAAAACGAGCCGACGGCGGTGTAAAATTTCCTGTAAGTATGGTCACGTGTCTTGAAACCTTGGATCGCTGGCACGGAATGCAAGCTTGCGCCCATGCGCGGCAATTCGATTTGATGGATGGCCAAACAAAACGTTGAGTCACCAGCTTGACTGTAGCTTTGATTCCTGGATGGGCTAGCTGGTGGATGGCGTTGAATGCTGCCTCTCGCCATGGTGCGGTAACGAATGGTCTAGCCGTGGCCGTAGAGATATCGCAGAAGACAGCTGCGTCTGTTCCGGGAATCTGCAATCGCTTGAGTTTAAGCGCTGATTTTGAATGCAGGTATGCCTTGAGCTCCTCGTCGTCTTCCTGAGATGTGGCTAGTGCGGCATAATCCAGGGCTGAGGTGATGACTTCGATGCGGGAGAGTGCGTCTGCGACGATGTTGTCCTGGCCAGCCACGTGCCTGATGTCGGTTGTGTACTGCCCAATAAAATCCAGGTGTCGAGCTTGCCTCGGTGATGCGTTCTCGGGCTTTTGCTTGAAGGCGTAGATCAGCGGTTTGTGATCTGTAAAGATTGTGAATTCTCGCGCCTCCAGCATGCGCTTGAAGTACTTGATGGCGAGATATATCGCTAGCAGTTCGCGATCAAAAGCACTGTAGCGGATCTGTGTCGGGCTGAGTTTCTTCGAGAAAAAACCCAGCGGTTCCCAGTTGTTGTGTATTCGCTGTTGCAGGACCGCGCCGACAGCGGTATCCGATGCATCGCAGACGAGCGCCGAGAATGCTCCAGGCCGCGGATGTGCGAGCAAAGTTGCTTGTGCCAAGTCTGCACGTACTTCCTCGAAGGCTTGAGTGGCTTCTGGGGTCCAGTTGAGCGGTGCCTTTTCTTTAAGTTTGCCAAGCAGCAGGTCGTTGAGCGGAGCTTGACGTTCCGCCGTCTTGGGTAGACAACCTCGATAAAAGTTAAGCATACCTAAGAACTGCCGTAGTTGCTTTGCTGATACTAGTCGTTTGTAGTCTCGAATCACTTGGACCTTGTGTGGCAGCGGGCGAATACCTTGACCGGTGACGCGATAACCGAGAAAAGGAACCTCAGCTTGTCCAAAGAGGCACTTGGCAGGGTTAAGCACAATGCCGTAGTGCTGGAGACGCTCGAACAGCTGCTGCAGGTGTTTGAAGTGCTCCTCCTCATTCGCCGAAGCTACTAGGATATCGTCAATATATCCGTAACAGAAGTCGAGTCCTCGCAGCATCTCGTCGCAAAATCGCTGGAATGTTTTAGCGGCATTTCTGAGACCGAAACACATAAACGGCATAAAGATGTAGTGATGGCCGTCTTGTGGATGTCCTCCTCGGCGACCGGTATCTGGTTGTAGGCGCGGATTAGATCTATTTTTGAAAAAATGGATTTTCCATGCAACGTTTGTGCGAAATCCTGAATGTGCTTCATTGGATAACGGTCCGGGATGGTGCGTGCATTGAGCCATTCGTCGTCCTGTTTGGGCACCATGTGTAAAGGTGCTGACCAGCTGCTTGATGATGATCGCGCTGTGCCGTGGTGCAACATAGCCTCAAATTGTCTTTTGGCTGCTACGTAGCGATCGGGAGCAAGGCGGCGTGGTTTCGCAGCCTCTGGTGGTCCAGGCGTCGTCTCAATAAAATGCTTGGTCGTATGTTTGATCAACGGTGCACGTCCATCGGGTCGAGTGATATCCGGGTATTCGGCGAGAAGTCGGTGATAGTGAGTTGAAACGGTAATCACCTTCACGCTCGGTGCGTCGTGTGCGCATACTTGTCCGCGCGAAACGACGTTGGTGAGTTGATCGATCAATCGGCCGTTGCGTATATCCACTAACAGGCCGTAGTGAGAAAGAAAGTCGGCTCCGATGATGGGCTTGTTTACATCTGCTACCGTAAACTTCCATGGAAGGCTGTGACGTAACCCGAAATCCAGGACGAACGTGGCAGTGCCGTAGGTGGCGATGGTGGACCCGTTTGCCGCTGTTAATTAATAGATCGACCTCCTTACCGGACCGCGAACAGCTGCACGCGGATATATACATAAGTCGGCGCCCGTGTCGATGAGAAATGATTGTTTCGTCACTCTATCGGTGACGAAGAGGCGGCGCGTCGTAAAACTCGGATCGCTCGCCGCCATTAGCGAGGGCCGGTCGCGTTTCCCTGGAACGAACAGGGTTGGCGGCATCTCGTTACGTCAGAACCGAATCTGCGGTGATACCAGCACTGATCCGGCTGATCAGTGCCTCTGCGCGACTGGGATCGGCGGCGTGACGATGAATGGCCCCTTTGAAATGGGCGGGACCGTCTCTCGCGATCGTCTTGGACCGATTTTCGTACTTCCTCGATGGCCTCTCGTAGGGTTAGGGCGAGTTGACCAATTTGAACCGAAATTCGGTCAACTCCGGTGCCTGGTACACTATCTGCCGCTGCAACCTGCGGTGCGTTCACGAAATACGCGTTCTGGCATGTACTCATTACCTTATTTGCGAGTTCCGCAGCCTTGTCCAACTCCCGATCGTGCTGCGTCATGAGTATGGCTTGCACTTGCACCGGTAATCGACTGGTCCAAAGCGTCCGGATCATGGCCTCCGGGATCCCCTCGACCGCTAGGCTGCGCAGATGGCGAAGAAACTGGGAGGGTGTCCGATCCCCCAGCACCTGCTCCTCCAATAATTGTTTAGTCTTCGCGTCTTGCGATACGTTCAGCCGCTTCAGCAACTCTTTCTTTGTAGACGTGTAAGGCTGCGTTATCGGTGGCGTCATAATTAAATCTTTCACTAGCACAGCGTGTCGCGGGTCCATATGATTCACTAAATAACTGAATTTTGTTGTTTCCGTGGTAATTCCTGAAGCCACGAACCCTTGCTCCAACTGGCAAAACCACAGTTCGGCTTCTCCAGATATTAACGCTGGCACTCGAAACCCAATTTTGTTCATTTCAGGCGTCTCGATGCCCAAGACAGTCGTCGCACTTGCACTTCCCGCAGCTTCGGCCATTTCGGGGATGGTGGGTGCGTTAGTTTCGCGTAGAAGTAGAGAGTTCCGGAAGAAGTAGGGGATGCGAAGGGATGATCTTAGGAGACGCATGTACGTGCTTTGTAGCTTATTAAGTCTGTGCGGAGGGGCACATCCCCATATGGGAATTGCGTACGAGAAGATGCTACGAATGAGTGCATTAAAGGCGCGAAGTTTGGTTTGGCTTGAGATTTTACGCTTAAGGCTTTGTTTCTGGTGGTATTTATGTGGGGAATCCAGGAGAGTTTTCGATCGAGAGTGACACATAAATATTTGGCAGACGGGCTCCAAGGAATAGGTCGAGAGTTAATAATGAAGTTAGGGGGACTTTTAATCCTATGATGGGAGAAGAAGACGGCGACTGATTTCGATTCGTTGATGGATAGTCTCCAGAATCGGTACCATTTGAGTAGAATGGGTAAGAATTTTCTGATTTTGGAGGAGCTTGCGGCTATTTGTTTACTGGTGTCAAGGAGGGCTATATCGTCAGCGTAGGGGGCTGTGATGATGGGAAATTGGGAGGGAAGGTCGTGGCAGTATAGATTAAAGAGGAGGGGCGAGAGTTTAGAGCCTTTTGGACTCCAGCTGTGATGTGGTGTGGGGAGGAACGGCTTAATTTTTACTTCCTTCTAATGCTCGAGTTTTCTAGTCCATGTTTCCCATCGCCGACTCTTCTCCGAGCATTGATTTTATAGTGCAGTACAAAAAAACTCTTGCGCAACCCTTCGTTTCGATCTCACTATCGGCGATCCCGCTTATATGCTTATGGCTTTAAATAATATCTTCAACTCTACTTATCAGTCTCTTTTTCGTTTGAAACACTCGTAAAATAATCTGTTCCTTAGCTCTATAAATTATATTTTATATTACTGCATTTACTTAGAATCATTCTTTATCAACCTTATTTTGTTCGTCTTCTACGCCGTAATTTTATTCTAAACTACGCAGTACTTTTTTACGAAAAATAATAATATAATTTTCGTCGGGACGCGACAACTCCCCCCCCCCCTTATTAAAAACGACGCCCTCGTCGTGGATCAATATTATTAATATATTATTATTTCTCTTAACATAAAATATCATACTTAATTTTAAATTATAAACATTATTTCGATTAATTTTTCTTTATTTCTTATGGTGAACTTTATAAACCATATTACAATTATTGATTTCATAGTTCAACTTGTTTGTTATTATTTTACATACTTCTATTACATTATTTCAAACGGTTTAACAGTATTGACGTAGTTCACCTACAAAACTAGAAGCTAAAATAAAAAAGGTTTTATTATTAAACATTTTTTTTAGACATTCCCAGAAATTGTAGAATTATTATTAAATGTGTTTTCTGTAGATAAAAAAAATTTATTTATCTTTAGTTTTTACTTCTAATTTAGTATACATCAAGTCATGTTAAAAATATGTTACTATTATTTTTTTGTAGTCACATTTTTTTCTTACAAATTTACAACTTTCTTTGATAATATTTGGATGCATATATATATATATATGGGGTATTCCACGTGAAGTGGTCCGATCAAAATTTTAATATACACCAAATTTTGGGTACACTTTGCAAATGTTTTTCAGAATACAGAAAAAAATTTTTAAGTACTGGAATCTATTTGCTCAAAAGTTATTCTAACCTCAAAAAGTGAATTTTTCCATATTTTTTTCAACACCAGCTGGGTTTACCGCTATATAACTCAAAATCTATCAACTTTTACTATAGAACATTATATGTAACATTCGTTGCTAATTATATCTAGAATTTATTCTTCTGGGTTAGAATTTCTAATCTCAAGGTCAATGTTACATAAACTACATGTCAATATTCAACTTGAAAAAAGTGCAAGTGCGCCACCTTTGATTTTTTCATCCAAAAGTCTAAAAAAAAGCTTGGAGCAATACCTTTCAAATGGTCTGTAGCATTTTTATGGCCTCCAATTCAGTCAAAAGTTATGACAATTTAAAGAAAGACAAAAAATTCACAAAAATTAACATGGTAAATCCCATTTAAATTTTTAAAAAAATTTCGTGTTTCTTTAAATTGTCATAACTTTTTACTGAATTGGAGGCCATAAAAATGCTACAGACCATTTGAAAGGTATTGCTCCAAGCTTTTTTTTAGACTTTTGGATGAAAAAATCAAAGGTGGCGCACTTGCACTTTTTTCAAGTTGAATATTGACATGTAGTTTATGTAACATTGACCTTGAGATTAGAAATTCTAACCCAGAAGAATAAATTCTAGATATAATTAGCAACGAATGTTACATATAATGTTCTATAGTAAAAGTTGATAGATTTTGAGTTATATAGCGGTAAACCCAGCTGGTGTTGAAAAAAATATGGAAAAATTCACTTTTTGAGGTTAGAATAACTTTTGAGCAAATAGATTCCAGTACCTAAAAATTTTTTTCTGTATTCTGAAAAACATTTGCAAAGTGTACCCAAAATTTGGTGCATTTTAAAATTTTGATCGGACCACTTCACGTGGAATACCCCATATATATATATATATATATATATATATGTCTGAAATGCGAATTAAGAGTTATACATTAGTATACATATATTTTACTTAGTCTATTAATAATTGCAGCATTATGAACTGTTATAACGAGATAGAAAAAAGAAGAGAAAAATAAAATATTCTTATGCAATACAGACCCTCGCTTCAATGTGGACATTGTTAGTGCATCTTATAATAACCTGCTTAGTAATCTTTTTTTAATGTAAGTTTTATAGGAGCGAAGAAAAATTTAATTTCTTCGCTCCCCATTCCCCCTCTGAAATGCAACGAAAACGTTGAATATAGCTATTCAAGGCTTTCGTTATGAGCTTTTCTTTCGGATATTATAAGCAAAGAATCACTCTTTGACTTATTTATTACTCTCAAGTACTCCTCCTAGTTCTTGTCAATAATAAACGTTTTCGTTGGTCGTTTGAATTTTCCAAGTAATCTTCTACACCCTAGTAAATTATTTTCCCTTAGTGCCATAAGGTTTCTGAGAAGGATAACGTTTACGGGTGGCTCCTTGCATTTTTTCGTCAGTATTCGTCAGGCAGTGTGTCGTCTCGTTTCTCCGAGGAGTCTAGTCCTTATTTTTTTACTTAAGTAAGTACTTTTATTATTATTATAATTATCTCTTTTCTATATTGGTTATTATTTTTTTATTTGTTTTAATAAATAAAAAAAATAATGTATATAAGAAAATTTATTATTTCTATGTATTTCTTTTACAAAATAAAAATTTTATATTTGCTTTTGTTATTAAAGTTTTTAGTATTTATTATATATTTTTTTGCATGTGTGTGTTTATATTTATTTCCCTAATTTATTTAATGCTAAGTATGTTTTTTTTTCTCTATGTTTTCAGGATGGAATTCGAAAAAGCGCGTTTGCTCATGCAGTGGGCTTTGCGCCAACAAAATGATCGGGAGTTTAGTACTGCTCTTTTCGAAGCCCGGAGCTGGTTCGTAGCCGCTGCCCAGGATTTGCACGCGTTGTGCAGAATTAAAGGAGTCCCACTGGACGTGGACACCCTTCTGCTTCTCCTAAATTTGTCCCTGCGGGATCTTGCGGCCATGGTGGAGTTGCCCGCGACCTCCGTGGCTTCGGATTTATTGTCATCATCCGAGGAGGAGGACATAGGAGAGGAGGATTTGGAGGCAATGGAGGAGCAGTTGGTGGAACTCAAGGAGGAGGAGAAGAAGGGTTTTTCGCCGAGATCTCCCTCACCAGAGCAGACGCCTGGAATTCCGGCCGTATATTACTGGTCGTCCAACCGGGGAGGATCTCCCTGTTAATCGCCAGTGCCGCGTGTGATCGATATTATTCACATCTCATCCGAGGACGAGATGTAAGAAAGTGATTAAATGTGTAACTGTTTTTGTTTTTTTTTGTTATTATTAAAAATAAAGAGGGAATAAACTGTTTGTAAAGCTCATAACAGGTGTTTTATTTATTCTTCCCTTTTCCTCTTCCACCTAATAATTAGAGAGAGAGAGGGAGAGAGAGAGAGACAGTATGCCAGGAGGGGCAACTGTTCAATTCGACGCGTGGACACTATGGTGCGCGTGCGCCGAGCTGACGGGGGAAGCGGGCCCAATATGGGCGCTTCTGAGCTACGAGCGGCGGATTGGTTCTACAGAGCCGAGCCAGGGTTGCCAGATGGCGATTTATTCTCCTTGTTGCTCTTGCTTAATAAACATCAATAGTCGTAAGAGCGAAAAGGAAAAAAAATCGCCAGCTGGTCACTCTAAGCCGAGCGCTGCGGAGCGAGAGAGAGAGAGAGAGAGTCGATGCCAGGAAGGGCTCGTACTCAGCGTATGGGTTTTCCCTAATGCAAGCAGTAGGCACGCGTCTGGAGAGAGAGGGGACGCTAAGAGGGGCGTCTGTTCTGCTTTACACGTGATGCTTACGAACACGAGGAAAAAGCTGCAACTTAAAGCAATGGGAGAGAGAGAAAAAGAATGAAGTGCCAAATGCGCAGAGCTAAAGCGTGCTTGACACGTATAAGCAGCGGCGAATAGAAAATGCAGATCTACAGCGTTTACTATTGGTGGTGCTTATTATTGGTTTACTATTGGTGGTGCTTATTATTGGTTTATTATTGGTGGTGCTTAAAACAAAGGATTGAAATAATTCGCAGATCTACAGCAAATTATTCCTATTGCAGGATTGGGATATATGAAAAAAAATGAAAATATACAAAAATACTGAAATGTTAGTTTTAAAATTGTTATATTGGTTGTTACTTACAATTGTCCAAATACAGCTCACAATTCTTTTACACTTTATATTTTTTTATTTAATGTTACGATTACAAATAAACAAAAGTACTTAACACAATTAATAAACAAAAATGTATAAAATAGTAAGATAGAAAAGAAATTTCTATCTTACAAAACGTTTTTGAAAAAGAAAAATCGATAGAGAGAGAGAGAGAGAGAGAGAGAGAGAGTCTACCGAAACCTCGACAGTGCAACGTATCGTCTGCACCGCCGAGCTCGCGAGGTTGGAGTCTGAGAGTTTCCCAAACACTTACGAGGCTACCCGCAGCTCCCATAACTCAGCACACCAACTAGGCGCAGGGTTACCAGATGGCGATTTTTTCTCCTCGTTGCTCTTGCTTAATAAACATCAATATACGGAAGAGAGAAAAGGAAAAAAATCGCCAACTGGTCACTCTGACTAGGCGAACCCTTACGGGGCATCCAAACCTCGTTCCCCACCGCGCTGCTCCGTCGTCATTGTACTCTTCTTTTTTTTACATTTCTTCCCTT
Source organism: Theocolax elegans (assembly GCA_026168455.1). NCBI lineage: Eukaryota > Metazoa > Arthropoda > Insecta > Hymenoptera > Cerocephalidae > Theocolax > Theocolax elegans. Next base: position 27,657,273 of record CM047425.1, read on the forward strand.
CTTTTTTTTATTTTTCTCTATTTGTTTTCTCTTTACTTCCTATTTATACTAGCTATACCCTTTTTATGGATACTTATTTACTTTTATTAGTATTTCTATCAAAAGGCGCGATAGCGCCTGCACGCAAGTATGCAGGCGCGTAAGCCCTTATTATACAGCTAACTAGCCCCTCAGATTTTTTATATTTTCATAAATATAGAATTATACTATGTATTTATGCATCGACAAATCTCATATCTATTTTTTAATTAATACTTCACTTTACAATAAATCCGGTTCGGATTCATAAATGCATAGTGAAGAAATTCGATGTTATTATAATTGCTTGCTGATTTCCGTTTCTCGATTTTTGCTATTTCCACTTTCATTATCATTCGATGCAAACAAAAAGACGTAGCGTCATAGGAGATGCGAAAGATAGGAAGAAGCGAAATTTTTTCCAGCCCATGAGAGAACGCCTACAGAGGTAAAAACTGTTAGTAAGTTGTTTGAGAAGTGTCCGCAAAGAGGGAGCTTCGGCGCTACTCTCAGCTATTACACACATAGTATATATATATATATCTAATTCCCATATTTTCTCTACTTATTTATATTTTTATTACACCTTTTCTATATCTAACTTATATTCCATAATATTTTTCTGCAATTGAAAGTATTCAATTCGAAAACACCTTCCAAGAAGGTGTCAAAACCTGCAAGTATTTTGCTATTCTAATCAAACTTTGAAAATTGTTATCTGATAAATAAATTTTGCAATTCAATCTGACATTGTTATCTGATAAATAAATAATTTTAATTTCTAACTACCTTATTTTATCTATTTCTTTGAATTTTAATGAAACATTTTTATAAATATTACGAAAATTTTGTATAAAAAATTTCTGCAATTGAAAGAATTGAAATCAAACTGAAATCGACAAGTATTTTGAATCGTACCATAAATTTATATTTTATATAAACATTTTTATATATATTACTTAAACTTCGTAAAAAGTTTCTGCAATTGAAAATCAAACTGTAATCGACAAGTATTTTAAACCATGCAAAAATTTCTATCAATCTGAATACAGATTTTTTTATATGAAAAGTATCTTACACTATTATTTTTCATTTCTGGCCCTCACATGTTTTACAGTAATAAATAAATAATATTCTAATGATATTAATTTGTGCAAAATTAATTTCTGCAATACTAATAAAATGGACATTTCTTTTTTATTATTTTAAATAATAAAATAATACTTGCACCACCGTTGGTTAAACGCTTCATATATGTGTTAATTCTGACTATATTAACTGATGTTACATTTTATAAATAATTACATACATCTTAGTTTTTATCTTATTAATTAATTAATTAATTGGTAAAATCATGTAGATTGTATATCCTTAGTTAAGTAAAATAATAATTATTTTACATAACTACTAAGAAAAACTTGCTAATCAGCGACGGAGGTCATACGATGTCTTGGTGAAGAAAGCACTTGTTGAAAATACAGTCGCTAGTGGTGCTTGTATCAATCGGCCGGGGCCGGGAATTAAACCTGGGACCTCCAGATTACGAGTCCGTCGCCCTACCGACCAAGCCATCGCAGGCCTCTTTTGGGAACTTTATTAGATAAAAATAATGATGCCTATTTTATCATTGGTGATATAGGATATTAAAATTGCCAGATAGTATTGCAATATTTATATATTATTACTCATTGCAGTTTCTTCACGGTATTATATACTTTCATAAATGTAAAGGAATACATTAGTAAGTCAGAATTAACACATATATGAAGCGTTTAACCAACGGTGGTGCAAGTATTATTTTATTATTTAAAATAATAAAAAAGAAATGTCCATTTTATTAGTATTGCAGAAATTAATTTTGCACAAATTAATATCATTAGAATATTATTTATTTATTACTGTAAAACATGTGAGGGCCAGAAATGAAAAATAATAGTGTAAGATACTTTTCATATAAAAAAATCTGTATTCAGATTGATAGAAATTTTTGCATGGTCAAAATACTTGTCGATTACAGTTTGATTTTCAATTGCAGAAACTTTTTACGAAGTTTAAGTAATATATATAAAAATGTTTATATAAAATATAAATTTATGGTACGATTCAAAATACTTGTCGATTTCAGTTTGATTTCAATTCTTTCAATTGCAGAAATTTTTTATACAAAATTTTCGTAATATTTATAAAAATGTTTCATTAAAATTCAAAGAAATAGATAAAATAAGGTAGTTAGAAATTAAAATTATTTATTTATCAGTTAACAATGTCAGATTGAATTGCAGAATTTATTTATCAGATAACAATTTTCAAAGTTGGATTAGAATAGCACAATACTTGTTATATTATTCTTTATTCTTATTTTTTTTTTACGTTATTTACATTTCTTAATCTGCTTGCTACAGTAAATGTTTGTAATATTTTTTTTTCTACATATGGTTAAGGAATGAAATAAATATTCCCTACTGATCTACAATAATGTTAGTCTTTATTACTTTTCATTCTTGTATACATATAGTTTTCTTTTGTTTGTATTTACTTTATCTAGTTACTTGTTATAATGTTATAATTATACTTGTATATAATGTGTATTTGCTAATTGTGTTTGCAATATTCATATTTTTATTGTTGTGTAGATTTATTTTACGCGAATTCTATCTCGGTGAAGCGACCTCTTCTTTTTGTAACTAAGTATATGTTTAACCATTCCGTTATTGCTCTTTTACAAATCATGCATTCCTTTGTTTCCATATAACAAGCTAAACAGCTTAAGGCATGTTTTCATGGAAGATATATTCCCTCTATTGGGTTACGTTTGCAAATTTTGCATTTAAGATTTTTCGATAAACTGGCATGTTCCGAACCTTTTATTATTTTGCTCAATTTTTCCATGTCATAGATTCCACAATAGTCTTCCGCTCGATCTTTCTTTGTAATAAATTCACATTTCGGCGACCATCTACGATGTTCTTGCATAGGCTCGTCCGTTTTTTCCTATTTTCATATTCCTACAGCGCATATATAGCATTTTACTTTGTCGTTATCTCCCGTATAATAAAATCCGGCTTCTGCTAGATCCTCAATTGAAGGCATGCGGCCAATATTTAAATGTATCTAACCGATTTTTCTTTATCGACAAATTTACTCCGCAATCAGTTTCATCAAAGTCCTGTTGTAGGTCCATAATTATTTCTTTTATTTTCTCTTCTGTATTTTTATTGTCTACCTCGTCTAGTTGAGTTTCTAGGGATGTTAATATCTCTAATATTTCTGGTAACTCTTCTTGTGTTATCATTGGTACGGGGGCTTTATTTTCTTCATCCTGCATTAAGGGAAAAATATCACTGGTCGCATTTTGTAATAATTCCATAATTTCTTGTTCACTTAGAAAAGATTCCAATTCAGGCCAACTTATTTCCTTAACGTTTTATGATTCTGCGATATCCTCTGGTCTTTCGTCTTTATTTATTTCCATAGTTTCCGTTTGCGTTATTTTTGAACTTGAAGTTGCCATTTCTTCTGGTTTTTCGATGTCTGTTTCGTTTTTAACAACAAAAATGGGCGTTTCTCGTTGTATTGGTTCCAACGGAATAATTTGCCGGTTATCTGTCTGTAATTCGAATTCATTTTTTATAGTAACAATCTCGATTTCTCTTTCTTTGTTTTGTTCTATTATTGCCCTAATTTGAGTGGATATTTTATTGTCACTTTTTTTTATTTTTCGCTCCTCGATATTTTTTTTACAGTTATAACATTTTTGCCTTTCGGGATCCATATTTATGTCTCTAAATTTTATGTGTCGTATAATCGGCTTTCCTGCCTTTGTTTTTATATAAGTTCCACATAAAGTAGTGTTCAGGTCTATGCTGTAAAACATCTTTTTAAAGTAATACATTTCGTGTATTTTTCTATTGGTTTGTTTTTTCCTGATCGTAGCGTCGTAAAAGTTTTTCCTTTCTTTAACTTCATGTATAATCCTCATTTACTGGCTCTCCTATTTTGAGTGTAAGCAAAAAAAAAAGAAAATGAGAGTTATTATTACATTGAATTTGCTCTGTTTTCGTTGTTTATTTCTAAATTGGATATAAACACGATTCTCTCTCTAAAATTTTTGTATCTACAGTTTTAAACTCGGAAGTGATAAATTGGCTCTTTTCATTTTTCTCTATCTCAACCTCCATTTTTTTGTTCTCCTCCTTATCTTTATTTAACTTTTGCGTTCCCAAATAAAGTAATCGTCGAGTGATTGAATTCCATATTGCCCCAATTAAATGTAAAGAGAAACCGTAAATTCCGTGCAACATGAAACCATGCATAATCGGATCGATAATTAGCTTGATGAGGCGACATATCATGAAAAATGATGTTACTGAACGTTAAAAATTCCGACCATAGTTTGTTGAATGTCGATTCAGCCAGGTTCTTCAAGGCTTCTTGGCCAAACAAATTTCCTATAGTAATTCCTTTGGGGTTTATCTTCCTTCCCGAAGCTCCTAATGCCATTTTATTGAATACCGTAGATTTTTCTAATGGGAATAATATCATATCGCGAAGTTTACTGGTATCTTTTTGTCCGTATATTCCACTAGTAGCGAGTGTCTCGGGTGAAACATATCTCCATGTTAGTTTTGTTTGAGGCGTCAATATCTCGGGATCTTTTACTTCGACTGAATTTGGTAACATTTTAAACCAAATTTGATGCATTTTGAACATAACCGGTAAACGATTATCACACACTAGGGGTTTCACAGTTCTTACTAATATACGCGTTCTAGGTGTTAGAAAATATGGTGCATTGTGCCGAAACACGGGTAGCTGTTCGTAATACTCTGTCGTTTCTCTCCCGACTACTTTTGCCTTTAAGCATTTTAATAGATGAATAACTTCTCCCGCTGTTACGGCTAGATACCCGGGTTGATTCATGATACGATAACCCACTTCCGCCGGGGAAACTGAGGTGAGCGCGAGGGCTTGAGTGAGAATATGTCTTTCGATTTCGCACCTTTGTTTTAATATGTCGTAATACATTCTATTTAACTGTCGGCGTACATATTTTTCAACGTATAAGAATTTTGAGTTTATGTATGCAAATATATCAAGATTGTTTCCCTCAATTGTCTTTTTGCTTATAAAACTGTTAACTTTGGCGTCTTCAATTAAGAAAACTTGGGATGTTGGGTGCGCGCGAACCTAAAACCGCATACATTCTGCTCTCCTTTTTTCCATAGTGCGAATGTAATATCATTAGTTTTAAGCGAGTACATTATACAGTTTTCTTTCGCTTCATATATTTTATCCAAATTTCCTTCATACAACACAGAATATTTGTTAACTCCGTATGAATCCTCCGGAAGCGCTTCCCAGAAAACTTGTGAGGTATCGATATCTATACATTCTAAATCCCCGAGTGTGCATGTAACCCCGGAGTCTAATCTTACTTTATTATATTCCAAATTTACAGCCGCATAGTAATCGTATATTGTTATTTCAACATGACCTGCGACATAGGCGTCTTTATAGCTACCGTATGAATCCGAAAATGAACCTCCAATGCAATTTCCGCTATTATCATTCCCTCCCGCGAACACGATTGGTTTATTAGTGGTACTGTTTCTGGGTAGATTTATAATTTGGGTGCCGCTTATAGAAATATAACCCGAACGATGAATTCCATAACATTCCTCCCTATTTATTTCTTTATAATAACTAATTTCTCCGTTTAATTTAATTGACCAGATGAGAAACAATGTAGTGAATACAATGGTTTTTTCCGTATTAATTAATTTATCCCTACAGTAATTTTCCATATCCCAAAAATTTCCCGAGTGTTTTTGCTTAACTAATTTATGGAATAAATCTTTAGTATTTGTATTGCTAAAGATATTTAATAGTTTGCTAATATTTAACGACGTCTGAGGAAATAACAAGTGATTTGAATATTCCATTGGTACCTCATGCATTTTTGTAACTTCCCCGTTTATTTTAAACGTACAATTCATTTTTGTGTGTATTATTCCGACTCCACGTAACGGTATGATTGTCGTTAATTAACCCTGTTAGTCCGTCGCAGCCAATTGACACTCTAGTAGTCATGGGCGCTGAGTATAATATTTTATTTAATTTTTCAAGTTTTATTATCGTTGGTTTGGCATTGGTTTTATATTTAATATTGCAGTTTCGGTAATTACATTTAGTCGGCTGAGACATCAATTCCGTTTCGCAACTATCTATTGCTTTAAATGCAGTCTTTCTTTTTTGGAAATTCATTTTCCTTGAAACTTTTTACAATTATTAAGGTCGATGCTTGAAAAACCGTAATAATTTGCCTCTTGTTGCAGTATATAGTTATTTTCGGGTTCAACATAGGCGATGTTTGATTCATTTGTATATACGTTTTGAGGAATTGGAAGAGGAGATACCCGATACAATGAGCAAGTAGATTTTTCAACCAAGGGAACCTCTATTTAAATAAATAGTTTTATTGATGTATCCAGTATGTAGGCTTGTTATGTTAGCTAGACTTTTTAAGTCTCCCTCTCCCCTTTTCAACGGGAATTCATTGGTTTTCTCATATTTTTCGATATAATAAACAACTTGTTTCCGTTGAACAAACTTGAATTGAATTGAATAGAATAAATACCTGAAACTTATTAAAATTCCAATAAATCCAATTATATAACAGGAATAACTGCTTATACCTGCTGCTTTGTGTTTGTAAGCAGCTTAGAGATTGAAAAGTATCAGTAACTAACATTAAATAGTATATTTTAGAATTATTGAAGAATAATAGTGCCATGTTGTTTGAATGCAAGTATACGGTTACTCTGTTTTTTTCATAAAATGCATTCGCTCTCTTTTTTTAAGAAATTTGCCTAAAAACACCATAACTTTGTCTAAAATGCTCTGCCGCACTCAAACTTTGCATCATTTTGAAGGTAATTAATCATCGATGAATTAGATTCTCGGATGGATAAAATATTTTTGATCGTACAACCCTTTTTTTTACTACAAAGGTTTTTATTAATTATAACTATATTCAATGTGTTAAACTAATATAAATGAAATATTTCAACAGATTCTTCTTGAAATTTATAAACATTTTCAAATGTAATGTATGTAAGAAAAAATTGTTAGAATTTGAGTTATTAAGTGATAAAAATGGCTAAAAAGTCATTTTTTTCAAAAAATTCGATTTTCTGATTGGTTACATCTCTGGCACTAATTGAAATTTAGGTCTAAAAATGTAGCTACACTCTATTCATGTAATTTTTTACTGATTCCATACATTAAAACAAAATTCTATTTTTTAACTGGATCACTTCACATGGAATCTGCCATATATATATCTGTGGGAGGATCTCTGTGACATCGAAGATGAAAACAATAAATATTGCTATAACTGTGGGAATATGTTTTAGAGGTATCCAGTAGTTCTGCTGAATTTTTTCAGACTTTTTCTGGGTCATTATTTTAAGTTACAGAGAGTCAAAGTTGACATTTTAGCACTTTTATATGCCCATTTTCATGAATTTGTAGCTCCCAGGGGATGCATTTTTCACTAAAAACATAACTATGACTTTTTTTGTAAAATTTTCCGAATTTTTCATTAAAAATACTTTTAAAGACGTAAATGTAGGCTGTCACACTCTTGTAAGCCATTTAAACCTTAAATAGTGAAAATCAGCAATTCTGCTCCGGATTCTGGTAACCCAATACTGTCTAAAAGATGTCTTTTTATAGTCAGAAATTGCCTAAAAATTTCCAGAGTGGGTCTAAATCATTAAGATCTCTTATGGTCAAAATATCGGGGAAAAGTGCCCGAACTATTAATAGAAATGTATATTTGTTGTCTTATAACGATGAATCTATTACCATGATCATTGCAAAAAAATTTATGCACTTACCTTGGAATGGTAAAAAAGTATCTTCACTTGTTTCAGTATCCATCTAATCCCCTGTAAGCTGGTAAAAATACAAATATTATTATACAATTATAAAAAATTATGTTTTAAACATTTATAATGCTGGATTTTTAATTTTAAACCCTTACAAGAATTATAATACTAATCTGAAAAGATGTCTAAAAGATGTCTTTTTATAAATATATATATATATATATATATATATATATATATATATATGGGCTATTTCACGTCAAGTGGTACGATGAAAATTTTAAATCACTCCAAATTTTGTGAACAGACTAGAAATATCTTCCAGAAGATAGAAAAAAAATTTTAGATGTTAAAAATAATTTGCCTAAGAGTTATTCCACCATGAAAAATGGAAATTTTTCAATTTTTAAGAAAAATTACTATTTTCAAAGCGATTTATCTCAAAATCTATTGGTTTTTTTGAAAAAACAATACAAACAACTTTTGTTCAGAATACTCTTTAAAACTTATCTACCTGGGTTACAATTCTTAATTTTAAAATCTCGAAGAGATAGAACGCCCGGAAATATTGAATATCAAAAAAAGGTGACCACGCCACAATCAATTTTGATCTAACACCGCTCAAAAGATCACATTTTTTGAGAGCTTTCGAATAGCGGTGGTTAGATTATTGGCCAAGACCGCTGGTGTAAGTTATGCCCTAAAATACATGAAAATTAGTGATTTTATGAGGTTTATGGGGTATAACTTACACCGGCGATCTTGATTTCCGGGCGTTCTATCTCTTCGAGATTTTAAAATTAAGAATTGTAACCCAGGTAGATAAGTTTTAAAGAGTATTTTGAACAAAAGTTGTTTGTATTGTTTTTTCAAAAAAACCAATAGATTTTGAGATAAATCGCTTTAAAAATAGTAATTTTTCTAAAAAATTGAAAAATTTCCATTTTTCATGGTGGAATAATGGAAACTCTTAGGCAAATTATTTTTAACACCTAAAATTTTTTTTCTATCTCCTGGAAGATATTTCTAGTCTGTTCACAAAATTTGGAGTGATTTAAAAGAGAACAGGCTGTAAATATCTTCCAGGAGATAGAAATAAAATTTTAGGTGTTAAAAATAATTTGCCCAAAAGTTATTCCACCATGAAAAATGGAAATTTTCCAATTTTTTAGAAAATTTGCTATTTTTAAAGCCATTTATCTCAAAATCTATTGGTTTTTTTGAAAAAACAACACAAACAACTTTTGTTCAAAATACTCTTTAAAACTTATCTACCTGGGTTACAATTCTTAATTTTAAAATCTCGAAGAGATAGAACGCCCGGAAATATTTAACATCAGAAGATGACTGTTATTTCTGTATGACGTACGCAGAAGCCCATTCCTCACGTACAAAAAACACAATCAAATATGCAAATGTTTCTTCTGTGAAGACACCAGTTTATATTGAAAATGTTACTAAAATAGGCGATGAACTTATGGACATTGACAACTCATTACCTGAAGAAGAAATGCAAATTGATGAAAGTTCCAATGGAGACAGTTCGAGTGAAAGTAATGATGAGTATATTTCCACATGGAAAGAGCAAGTCTCCGGAAAAGTTCAATCAGAAAGAGTTGAATGACCTCATAAGAGATTTAGAATTACCTAAAGATAGAGCTGAGTATCTAGCTGCAGTTTTAAAAAAAAAGCACTTGTTATCGCAAGGAACGAAATCTTGTATTTATCGAAATAGAGAAAAAGAATTTCGAAAATTCTATGCTAAAGATACAGAGCTCTCACTGACATACTGTATAGACGTAAAAGGAGTTATAAATGAATTAAAGCATAACTGTTATAAAGCTGAAGAGTGGAGAATATTTATTGTCTCTTCCAAACGTAGCTTAAGAGCTGTTCTTCTCCATAATAGCAATACATTTGCGCTCATTCCAATTGCTCATTCAACTAAGCGAAAAGTGACATATGAGAACTTACAAACAGTCTTAAACAAAATTAAATACACAGAACATAAGTGGAAAGTTTGCGGTGATCTTAAGATTATAACCATCCTTCTTGAACAGCAGCCAGGTTTTACGAAATTTCCATGTTTCTTATGTCTATGGGGTAGTAGAGCTAGAGATAGTCATTACGTACAGAAGATATGGCTGGAAAGAACAGACTTTCAACCCGGATCGAAGAACATCATTCACATACCTTTAGTTGATTCATCAACTATTCTGCTTCCACCACTTCACATTAAATTAGGTCTTATGAAACAATTGGTTAAAGCTTTGGACAAAGAGGGTGACTGCTTTGAATACTTAGGAGAAAAGTTTCCGGAAATAAGCAATGCCAAACTAGAAGAAGGCATTTTTGACGGTTTTTAAATTCGCACTATGTTTAACGATGATACGTTTATTACAAAAATGACCAACGATGAAAAAGAAGCATGCCTAGGTTTCAAAAAAGTTGATCAAAACTTTTTGGGTAATCATAAAAGTGAGGATTACCAAAACATTGTTGAGAAACTGTTAAAAGTTACGAGCAGTTAGTTGATGAACTTGAAATTGCATTTCCTGCAGTCGCACCTGGACTACTTTCTACCGGACCTTGGCGACTACAGCGAAGAACATGGTGAACGATTTCACCAGGATATTAAGGAAATAGAACGTCGCTACCAAGGAAAGTGGGATGTGAATATGATGGCAGATTTTTGTTGGATGCTGAAAAGAGAAACCAAGGCAAAGGAGGAAAAAAGAAAAAAAAATCCGCTGCATAGGACGCAAAGCGAACAAAAGTATGAGAGAATTGCTACAATGTTGAAGTATTATATTTTAAAACACAGTAATTCTCTAACGTCAGTTTCTTTTTTTTCAGAGTAAAAAAGAGAATTCACTGGTGATATTTTGCAGTCAGATTAAACATATCGAAATACACAAAAAACATGAATCATGAAATCACAAAAAATGTATTTTAAGCTCTTACAGACAAATTTTAGGATTTTTTTGAGATTTCTCATGGTTTTTTACAATTTTTTCCAAATTTTAAGGACTTACGAGTAAAATAGACCCTAAATTTGGTTTCAGCGCGTCAAAATATATAAAAATCATGCATGATATAAGTTCAAAAAAATTTATTGCCTAATAAATGCGGACTCTTCAATGCAAATTTTCATAATTTTCAACAATTTTCACAGTTTCTAGCATATTTTCCAAATTCCAAGAGCTTACGTGTAAAATAAACTCCAGATTTAGTTTCAGCGTTTCAAAGTACATGAGAAATGATATTTTAGTATGTTTCAAATTTCTTAATCTATTACACTAAACACTCACCCACTTTTTCCTTTCTAAAAATTGAATTTTCCGATTTTCCAGGTGGTTTTTCTTCATTTAAAAAAAAAGAAGGGTTCTAGAGCAATTCTGAGCCCGGATTCGGTTTCAGCGCGTCAAAATACGTAAGAAATAATACCTCTATTCTCTGGGTCTTGCCACTTTTTTTGTGTGTCTGTGTTATCGAATAATGATAATTAATATGTAGCATTTCCGCAATAAGTTGTAATTTATTTTATTTAAAGTATGTTATTATGGTAAGCGAGTTACCGATCAGGTGAGAACTGCAAAAGAGTAAAATTCGCGCCGTGCGAGTAGTGCAGTGTACAAATGAGTGTGAGAGTGCAGCAAGCCTCCCGCTACAGGACGCGACCACGGCCAACCGCTTGCGAACATACAAATTGGATGATCCAGTCTACCACTAAGAAGGATGGAAGGCCGAGACGGCCATACATGTGAGAGGAAGATAAAGAAATAGATATCGAGAATCTCTACAGCAGTTATTCCCGTCTGTTTCCGTGCGAGTCTGAGCGAGAACACACACATATCGATAAGTGATCTACTACGGTTAGATTTGCGTGTCCCGGTCATGCCTTCACTTGTACTTGATACGATTCATATGAGGAATTATTCTCCTCTGTTTCGGATTCGGTCAAAGGTTATGGAAAAAAAAAGAATATGAGGATAATCTGGCCTAAAAAATCAGTAAATTTTATAATTTAAAATTTTTATCAAAATGTCGTTAAATTCGCTTTTCTTTCATCATTCGAATTTGGGTTTCATTATTTATCTTTATTTGTTTTTGAGTTATAAGCGATCAAAGTCAAGGGTTTTCTTAGCGACATTTTTTGATATTTGCTTATATCTATTGTAAAAAAGAACATTGTAGTCTAAAACTCTGGCTTTCTTCATATTCTTATAATAGTCAACATATCTTAGAGTTTGATAAAGATCCATTTCCCAGAGTTAGGATACTCTCCTTGTAAGGCAGAACAACTAAACCCAGTATATTCATGGCCATTCACCATATATGTGTATGGACTGCAAGTTGAGAATTATGAGTCGTGTAAGAACACTTGGGGACTTGTACAACATGATTACAAAATGTATTATTGCTATTATTTTTAATAAAATTTGAAATTATTTTTCGAAATCTATTTATGTTATCGATATCCGTTCATACAATGATGTACTTTAAAGAATTATTGATACATTTACTTTACAATTATAATTATTTTAATTATACTTAATAAACAATAATATATAATTAGGAATGGAATTCCGATTATAAAATAATCTAATTTTACTTCATAAGGATCCGAGGTTGTTATACAATGTCGTGATGAGGGACCATTAAGAGCGAGAGTTCGATGGATACGAGGAGACGGACTGCCATTACCAGGGAGCTTTCGATTTGACAACGGACGACTTGAAATTCCGAACATACAATTAGATGATTCAGGTACTTATATTTGTGAAGCAGAACAATATTCAAATGCATCAGGGTATCAAGCGACTGCGCATCTTACAGTCGAGAAATGTAAGTATCTAAATATATATAATTATATACCATAGTTACCCCTGTTATAGGAAAAAAACTCGCTTTTAGTTTATAATATCAATAAAGAATTAATATTATAATATTAAATGTTTTACCATTGTGATGTATACACTAATTTTGCAAACGTTGATAATTGTAAATAAAAATTTTAACTCGTAGGAACCCAAAATTTTAATGAAAAATGATAACTATAATAATAACAACAGCGATCGGATAGTATTGTTACTTTCGTGGGTTTTCTTTTTGTGGTTTAACCGTTAAAACGGACCATTTATTTATTTATGTTTTACTCCCGATAATGCTTATTTATTATTCCTAATTAGCTTAATTAACTTCCTTATCTGCATGAATGTTAACAATTAAAAAAAAACCATAAAGTAAAACGTAATATGGCAGAGGAGGGGGGGTTCCATGTGTATTTAATTTAGTCGTAAGACGACTATAATCATCTACAGTTTTAGAAGCAGAACTAAGGACTCTAAATTTGTAGAAAATTAATGAAATTATATCTTAGGTCGTAGTACAAAAGCGCACCAAAGATAAATTTATTCGAAGCTTACATATAAAATTTTGTTAAAAAAATAAGCAGTTCTATAGCTCTCAATTTGGATAAAATTTCTAAACGGCATATTAATTAAAGAGAGTGAGAGAGAGAGAGAGAGAGAGAGAAATGCAGTTTTGAAGAGTTTTTTTAAAGGATAGATGGGAGTTGAGTGGTAAAAAGAAGCCTATGGGTCACGACCACCCGATTACATATAAACATAAATATAAATTTTTCAAATATATATATATATAGAACATTCCACGTGAAGTGGTCCAATCAACATTTTAAAATGCACCAAATTTAGGGTATATTTTGGAAAAATTTTTAAATACTGATATCTACATGTTCAAAAATTATACTAACCTCGAAAAGTGAATTTTTTCAAGTTTTTACTCAACACCAGCTGTGTTTACTGCTATTTAACTTGAAGTCTATCAACTTTTACTATATAATAACATTGCATGTAACATTCGTTGTTAATTATGTCTAGAATTTATCCTTATGCACATTTAGTGCTTGTTTTCAAGTGGGATGCTTCCCAGCTCGGTGAAAGGTACAGAAGTTGGTGCTTCTCCCAAAAGCGAGCCAACCACCGGAGAACCTGTCCTTATACCATCCCACTCTGTTTATTGGATGTAGCTAGAAAGCTGTTCGAGCGTGTCATTTGTGCCAGGCTACAAGCAGCCATTGCACAAGCAGGCGATCTGTCTGACAATCCGTGCGGCTTTCAGAAAGGGCGCTCGAATATTGACGCCATAAGTCGAGTTGTTGAGCTGACCATCGATGGTACAAGGCATTCCAGACGTATGTGTACTATCATCGCACTGGATATCCGCAATGCCTTCAACATTATGTTGTCCTTAGAAGAATTTAAGGTGCCGCTCTACCTGCGTAGTCATCTCGAGCTACCTCACAGAACAGATCCTCCTCTATGACATGTATTCTATGACTATTCTAGAGTCTTTCCATAGGACAACATTGCACCGTCTTGCTGACAGTATTTGATTGTCCTGGATTAGATAGTTTTGTTCTAAATGATCCCAAGCGCCTCGGATTCGATTCGGCATTCCAATGACTTTATAAGTCACGAAAGCCGTCAAGAGTCACCTATGGGATCGGTTTACCACGATCGGAGGCCACTTGAACAGTGTACCAAATTTTGTTACTGGGGCCCACCGCCTTGCGACGGCTAGCCTAGAGTCGTAATTCTCGGTTAGAATGCGGCGGTGTTTAGCTCACCGCCGTCGTCCGCTTTCGAACATAAGCGGCATCCGGGTTAATCTCGCTTCACCCGTCAAGCCTGCTTGCAACCACACACCCCGCAGAGTCCAACCCAATACTGGGGACACGCTGGCGTTTCACTTTCGACTTTAGAGGTACGCCAACGTGGGGCTCGGATCCCAGTCCCTGCGTACCAGAGTAAAGTCATCCTGGTCCAACTGTCGACCTGCCGAAGCAAATCTCACTATTACTCCCCGGATCCCCGAGGAGGTTTTGCGGTAGGTGGCCTAACATTCGAATGTTCGTGAAGGGTAAAGCATTCGTCACTCCCTTCACGAACTCTCTAAGGGATGCCGTTCAAAAATCCTCTGAAAGAGAAAAAAGCGTACAAGCCAGAAGGCTTGCACGCTATAGCTTGTGAAGGATAAAACATTCGACAATCCTTCCACAAGCCTTCCAAGGGATACCGTTCGAAAAATCTCTTGAAAGAGAAAAAAGCGTACAAACCAGTTAAAGGTTTGCACGCTATGGTGTTTAACATCTCCTTATGCAAAGTCTTCAGTTCGGAAGTATACCACAACTCGACTTACTAACTTTATACACAATGATCTTTTTTGATGAAAGGGACACCCTTCTGTGAGACATCCCAGCAACACTCGTCTGGATGAGAAACTACTTCGGTCTGGATGTGCCCCAAGGCAGACCTCGAAAGGCCCGCCTCAGTATTTTGACGCTGCACGTAGTACACCCCGAAGGATGTCTACTTTGATTTAGCGGCCGTCCCTTCATCCCTAGGTAGAGTCTCCCTTGACGAAGTCGCCCAGATGAATAGAATAATCGTTAACAGCGTATCTTCGACAAACTAAGCGTGTTAGTGAACCAAATATAGCAAGTTAAACAGTGAATCGCCGACACAGGCTCGACGAAACAGCTCGATTTCGGGGCGCACTAGTGGCAATCCTCTTCCTCCACTATCGTAGGAGGTCTATATCGGACTCTCGGAATTGGGGGACGAGTCACTCACCCTCTCCCAACTCAGGAAATCTGAGAACAGGATTCCGCCAAGTCCTCCTCTATGACATGTATTCTATGACTGTACTAAAGTCTTTCCTTGGGGCAGTGTCACCGCATCAATCTGCAGTATTTCCTGCCCCGGAGCCCTCGTCAACAAGCTTCACAGTTAGTCGGTTTCACTTGTCGGCGTTGGTGCCTAAAGTTTCCCCGATGCGTTCAAAAAGTGAAACTCTCATGAAAGCCCCTATGGCATCGATTAACCCCGATGAGAGGCCACTAGTTAGTGTACCGAAGCTCCTTACTACAGCCCGCCGTCTCCATTCGACGGTTAACCTAGAGCTGTAATCCTCGGTAGGGATGCGGCGGTGTTTAGCTCCCCGCCGTCTTCCGCTTTCGAACATAAGCGGCATCCGGGTCAACCATGCTTTACCCGTCAAGCCTGCTTGCAACCACATACCACGCAGAGTCCAACCCACCTGGGACACGTCAACGTTTCACTTTCGACACAGAGGTACGTCAACGTGGGGCTCGTACCCAGTCCCCGCGTACCAGAGTAAAGTCATCCTGGTCCAACTTTCGACATGCCGAAACATGCCTCCCTATTACTCCCCGGATCCCCGGGGAGGTTTTGCGGTAGGTGGCCTAACGTTCGATAAGAATGCAATTTGTAGGAGAAATTCCTCTGCATTCTGTGATGTGTCTGAACCCTCTGTTCTCGTCGTTCACACGAGGCCGTTCAAAGTCGAGGGTTCTGACGATTCCCTTAATCGGGTTCAAACAGGCGATCCCGGCTTTGGGGATGCTTTTCAAGCTCGATGTACGGACTGGAGATCCTGTTGAGACAGTCTAACCAGCTTCACAGTACACGGCTTCACACTGGATTGCCAGGGAAGTGGCCTCTTTCTAGAAACATTCGACCTTTCCGTTTCATTCCAACTTGGTGTTGGTGGAGTAACGTCGCAATCATCGCTGTCACCGTCCTCGGAGTTCCAATCTGAGGGGAGAACGAATTCTCGGGCGAATTTAGTAAACGCCCGATAGATCTCTATGCGGTCAACCAACACCGAAGGATCACATGGCCACGTGTGGCCATACCTGTGAACCGCATCGATGAGTGGTTGTCTGCTCTTGGCTACACGGGGACAGTCAAAGAGTATATGGTCAGAAGTTTGCTCGAGACCACAGTTACATCTCGGGTCTTCGCTTTTCCCGAAACGGTGCAGATAAGACTTAAAAGACCCGTGTCCCGTGAGGAACTGTGATGTGTAGTGGTTCGGCCATAACCAACTCTTTCTAGTCCTGTCATGCACAGAGCGGATGAACTTGCGCGTGGTAGACCCCTTGTCTGTAGAGTCCTATCTCTTCTGCCACTCGATCAAAAGTTCATTATGAACTTTTCTTTTGGCTTCAGAGATGTCACTTTCCAATGTTCTACTGTCGGGGTCTATTTCAATACGCACGTCGTTCACGAGGACGGATCTGCTCCGCCTGATGTGGTAATGAGCTACTCTTTCCTTCAACACTAGGTCGATGGGCAGGGCAGCAGAGATCACCTGAAGTGCCTCATAAGATACGGTGTTATACGCTTTCGAAAGCCAGATTAGAGTCCGTCTTTGCAAAGATGCAAGCTTCTTGTTTCCGGCAGTATCAACACCGCTCCACCACCCAGCAGCTGCATACGCAACTATGGGGGTAAATAGGCACTTGTACACCAGGCTGAGGGATCTATTTTTCATCCCCCAATTCGCGCCAGAGATCTGTGATAAGCGACCAAGAAGGTCGTACCACTTAGATTCGATGATTTGGATGTGCTTCGTCACTCCGAACCTTTCCTGAAAGGTTACACCAAGGTACTTCATATCTTTTAGCATTTTGATCGTTTGCCCCTTCAGTTGAACCTTTGGGGGTTTACGAGCATCAAGTCGTCCTTTCAATAATATCATACCCGATTTCGGTATCGATATGTCCAGTTTGTGTTGTTCGCACCAGGTTTCGACAATATCCATCATTCTCTGTCCATGTTCTCGGAGCTGCGTACGGGTTTCGCCTTCGACCAAGGTGATTATGTCGTCGGCGTACGCTATTGCGTTAAACCCGTTACTGTGCAGCTCTCTGAGTAAGGTGTCATAGTCGAGATTCCAGCCGATTGGGCCGAAAATCGATCCCTGCGGGCATCCTTTGCTCACCTTCTTTCTGGCCTCTTCGAAGTCTGCTCTGATGCAGACTTCTCTGTCCTGAAGGTAACTCGATAGCAAATTAAACAGACTTGCTGGGCACTTTCGACTCTTGAGCTCACTGAGGAGACTCGGCCACCACAAGTTGTCGAATGCCCCTGAGATGTCTAGAGGGAACGCCATCACATATGAACTTTCGCTACTTTGGACTAGTTGCCTGAGCCTCATGATGGCATCCTCCGTCGACAATCCGGATTTGAATCCGAATTGATCTCCGGATGTCTGGATACCTGTAGGCCCTGGCTCGTCCTGTTGCTGTTCTTTAAACCTTTTTATTATGAGGCGTTCAAGGGTTTTACCCATGACGCTGAGCAGACAAATCGGTCTGTAGGACTTCATTTCCTGCTCATCTCTGTCAGGCGATTTCAAAAGAGTGATTAACATTCCTTCCTTCCATCTCTTGGGGAAGACACCATACCTCAAACAGGCATTGAACAATTTGTCGATTTCGTCTAGCAATGGTATTGACTTCTTGAGCACTTCTACTTCCACTCTGTCCGTGCCTGGACTCTTCCCGTTCTTGTTGTCAAAGATTGCTTGAAATATTTCAAGCTGGGTGAAGGGAGGTGTCTCCTGGGAGTCTAGCCCTCCGAGACAAGCTCTGCGTTTTATTATCTACCGAGATCTGGAAATTTATTATCTACCCGAGTAAACCCGAGTTACCTGGACCATTTTCAAGAAACAACTATCTGCACAATGGTGGTTTCGCCCTTTCGAGGCGTGTGGAACGTATTCCTAAGGAATTTCCCCTCAGTTGATCTCCTGCTTTGGCTTGCCAGAGACTGAGTTGAGTCCTTCAGGTACGTTGAACTCCACAATGACTTTCGAAGGCATTTTTAGGCTGTTCCCACCCCAGTATACACCGAGCCGGAACAATGTAAAAAAGTCCGGCCAAATGGGTTTTCGACTACACTCACTTTCAACAATAGTGTAGTCGGCATGATCAGGCTCGGAGCTTGACGCTCTTAATGCCTTCTCGTGCGAGTTTATGGTGCATCGAACCTACGTAAGGAAACGTCGGGAGAAATACTTTTAAAAGCCTGGAAGTCTTCCCGTCATTCGATAACACACCTCTGTGAGACATCTCGGCGGTTGCGGTGTGGGGTAAGGTCTTCCATGACCGCGTTTGCTCTGATGAATTGTATAGTTGCCAACGGCATGTGTTCGATAACCAAGCGTATAGTATATCAAACATATAGCATGTTGGACAGTTGATCGCCAACACAGGCTCAGCGAAACAACACAACTTCGAGGCGCACTAGTGGCAATCGTCTTCCTCCACTGTCGCAGGAGGTAAAAATCGAACTCTCGGAATTGGGGGCCGAGTCACTCACCCTCTCCCAACTCAGGAAATCTGAGAACAGGATTCCGCCAACTCCTCCTCTATGACACTGAGGATGGCGCGCATTCCTATAAAATCACCGGAGGAGTGCGTCAAGGCTCAGTCAAGGCCCCTTCTCTGGAACATCGTTTACGCCGGACTGCTTAGACAGCAGCTTCCAGAGGGGGTGACGATGGTGGCCCTTGCAGACGATGTGGCATTGGTCGTCGTCGCAAGGAGCATCAATGACGTAGAATACCTTGGAGATGTCTCTATCAGGTAGTAACTGAATGGTTAAGTACCCATCGGATGTGTCTGGTGGCCAAAAAGACATAGGTGGTTTTTATCTCCCAAACGAAGCAAAGGAGGTACGCCACCTATATTGTAAAAGGTAAGCCTATAAGATCGGGGAATACAGTGAAATATCTAGGAGTGATCTTGGATGCGCAGCTGACATTTAAGGAAGAGCTATTGAATGTAGGAGCGAAAGATGCAGGAGTAGCTAGAGCTTTGTCGGGCATAATGCCCAATATCGGAGGGTCAAGGCAGCCACGTCGGGCCCTCTTAACGATAGTGGTAAGCTCCGTAATTTTGTATGGAGCTCCATTTGGACATGCGCTCTAATAAGTAGTCGCGTTAAGCGAGGTGGTTCATGTTTATAGAACCGTGTCAGATTAAGTCTTCTTGGTGATGGCAGGAATTCCTCCCATTGATCTTTCGGCGACAAAGAGAACTGATACGTACAGAAAAGGTAGATTTCTTGGCCTAATAATATTTAATTTATTATTTTCTTCATAACTTTGCTCCAAATTAAGCAATTTGAGCTTCCATTTTTAAAATAAGAAATTAAAGATTATTAGGCCAAAAGAAACAATAAATTTTTCATATTAAATTTTTGTTAAAATTTCTTCAATTTCTTATTTTTTTCATAACTTTGCTCCAAACTTAGCAATTTAAGCCTCTTTTTCTTCAAACCATATCCACTTGAACTCAACTTTCTGCTGGCTTTTGGTTTGAGTACCTACCTCTATTTGTTTCCGAATTGTAAGCGATCAAATTGGAAGTAATTTTTACGGATATTATAATTAGATGTCGAATAATTCCCGTAAAAGTGGCCATTGGCAAGAGATACCTTGGCTTTCTTCACATTTTTGGGCACGACCGTTCTACGGGAGAGCCTTTTATTTTTGTCATCCAAAAAAGTGGTTTTCCTCAAATATCTCAAAAAGTTTTTAACCGATTTGGCTAAAAATTTGGTGGTAGTTTTCTCATGACAAGAGAAGTTTATGGTCCTATTTTCAGATATATATATAAAGCCACGTCACAGATACAGAGTAGTTTACATTTCCTGTAAAAACGGTTTTTTTCATTATTTGTTAATTATCTCGAAATACATGCATCCTACGTAAAAACTATATCATAGACAAAATCTTCGTTTTGATAATACGAAACTTTTTTCTATAGTACACAATTCATGATTTTGAATATCTTTGGCACTAGAGACTCACGAAGATCAAATACATGATATCTATGTATTCAATTTTCCACAAATATCTCAGAAAGTTCTTAACCGATTTGGATGAAATTTGTAGGGTACCTTTTTCATGATGCGCGATCTTTATGGTTCTATTTCCAGATATATCGCGTATAATCAGTTTAATTTAAACTTTTTCCTATGAAACACTTTTCAATCCGACATGAATTTTTTAAGGTAAATAAGTAAAAACGCTTAAAATAGTGAAAAAAAGTAAAAAATGCACGTTTTTTCGCAATACATAAAAGAATTGTAATCCTACAACAAAACTTTAAATGAACGAAATGTTTATCTTAAAATTACAAAACTTTTTCCTATTGAACATTTTTTGATCCGAGAGATATTAGTCAAGATAGATATGTAAAAACGATTAAAATAATAAAAATTAGTCAAAAGTACGTAATTTTTCGCAATAAATCAAATACTTTAAATTGTACGTAAAAACTTTACAGAAACAAAGTATTCAGTTCAGAATTACAAAACTTTTCTCTATTACATACTTTTTGATCCGAGATGAATTTCTTAAGATAAATATGAAAAAACGTTTAAAATAGTGAAGAAAAGTAAAAAATGCACGTTTTTTTGCAATACATAAAAGAATTATAATTCTACAAGAAAACTTTAAATAAACGAAATGTTCATCTTAAAATTCCAAAAATTTTTCCATTAGAACACTTTTTAATTCGACAGATATTACTCAAGATAGATATGTAACAAGTCGCACAGCTCGTAAAAAAATTCTATCAAGTTCTCAGAGAGGCAGCAAAAATCCAAAGTTAGGGTGCAATTATTCCAGTTTCTTCGCATGTTCTTCATAAACTATATGTTAATCACCAGTATTTGATCCTGCAACTAGAACTTGACATTGATCGATCACATCTGACAATTGACTCTTGAAACCTATAAAAATTTTATTTGTTTAAATAAAAATTTTAAACGTAATGAATTAAAAAAAAAAGGATCACAAATAAGTCTCTACAGAACATATTCAAAGATTGTTTACATTTAAATAAAGTTAATGAAAAAAAATTAGTTTCCTATAAACTCTATAAAGAAAAAATACAAAATTTTTTTTTCTATGAGATCGCATAAACTAAAAATGCAAAACAAAATTTTTCATAAGATCCTATAGCTGAATATGTAAAAAATTAATGTTCCTTTAGACCCCATACTCTGAAAATAAAACAAGTATGAAAAAAAAAATCTGGAACGAAAATTAAATGACATTAAAACAAGATCTCAGTATATATTTTGAAATTATCCGTTACACAAACTTATTTAAAATTAAGATCAAATTATTTTTAAATTTAATGTTATATATATATATATATATAGGTATATTTTAATTATTATTTTTTTGTGAGATATAATTGATTAACTTTATTTTTTAATTCAATTTTATATAACAAAATTAAGATAATATATAATTAAATACTTTAAAAATACTTAAAATTAAAACTGATTTAATTTAGTTTAATTCAACATAATTTAATTCATTTTTTATTAAGCTTAAATACAAAAATGTATCCTGATTATAATATTCATTAGATATTAAATTTACACTTAAATTTTTTTATATTAAATAAAAAAAATAATACCTTTAAACGTTTCCAATAAGATTCTTCAAAAGTAGTCTCTTCATCTGAATCATCAACAGCACGAAGATATTTCCAAATTGTCACTGGTATTGATTTCTTATCTATAATTTAAAAATATTAATAAAAAAAGTATCCAGATTATAATATTCATTAGACGTTAAATTGAAGTTTAAAAAAATATATAAGTATTTATTTTTAATTAACAAAACATGTTACAAAACTTTTATTAACATCATGTAAAAGTAAATTTATTTATATAATGTTATTTATTAATAATTTACTAGAAAATTATAAAATGGCATATAGAATATTTTTGTTTAATTTATTTCTAAATTACAATTACTTTTTTTTTATAATACAAATTTAATATATTATATTATTAATATTTTATTATCTATTACTTGTTAAGAGTACATAGGAGTGTACAGAAACAATTATGCTTTTATTCCAACGTTACTAAATTGAATAGAAATTTGTAGATAGTACAATTATTACAAAATCTAATTTATTAATTGCTTAAAATTGAAGGCTATACCTTTCTTACTAAATATTAATATTATTAAATAACATTTATAATAAATATGGTATTTCAAATGATTTAGAAAAAATGACCAAAATTGGAAGTGTGTTCACCTCACGAAACTTCCCTATACCAAGTTGTTTACGCTCTAAAATAAAAAGAGATTCCATGACTTCTAAAGTGAATTGATGCAAATTTTATAAATAATGAATACAACATGATTTATATCAACATGATTTCTTTAGCTAAGAAAAGAAAACATATTATAATAATCATCATCACATCAAGAATTTATAACTTAGTTACAAAAAGTAAATTCAAGATTTTTTAATATCTTACCTTTTAAACAATGTGAATGATATTTATGATGCACTTGTTGAGTGAAACCGTTTACTTTCAATAACGAATGACTAGGATGTTGGAAAGTTGACAATGATTGCGGAGCACTGCCGTAACCACTAGCTAAGAAACCTTTGTTTGAACTTGTATCAGCACTACTTCTGTAAATATTTGTTTATACAATATTAATACACAAGAATAATTACAGGAGTGCAGTAATGCTATGCACAGTGCAAGTTTTCACCGTGTGTGTCTGTCATGATAAGATTTGTCAATTCAACCACAAATTCAAATGGCAGGGACATATTTAACAACAGTATTTAGTATATACAATGTACATTGTATCTATACGGTTATACCTTGTGACGTGGTATTCGCGAACCCGATTAAATTAATTCATTTATATAATTAATATTAACCGTTGGGCCGCGTTGCCCAATACCGCGCACACAAGTTATTTAATTTGTCGAACTGCGGGCTGTCGCCAGGAACGCGAGTTCGCTGGGACGCACGGTATGGAGGATTCGGGCGATCCTCCTTGCCTCGACGCGATTTATATTAATTAAAGGATGTCGGCGGGAGCGGGGAGAACAATAAATAAACACTCTTAATTAAAATAAGAAAAATTAATAAAACATTTATTTAATTAAAATAATTAACAAAATGGCCACTCGGGCCGTGTGCCGCGACAAAGTTATTTCGCGCGGGCGGAAGTCCCGGGAAACCTGCCGGATCGAGATCCTCGCCTGCGACAGGTTTCAATCCCGGGAACCGCTGTTCGAGTACCGTTGTACTCGAACACACTCCCGTGGTACACACACACACAAGGGAGGGGGAGGGTCACGATAGTAAATGGTCACTTACCGGTGACGCTCCTCGGGGATGGCCCAGCCGATCCTCGGCGACTGGTCGACCTCCTTGACAAAGGGGACGACCGGTGGTTGAGGTGGTGAAGGCGGCCCTTGCCGCGGCGAGCGAATCGCGATCCGCGGTATCACCCGCGCACGACCCCGTCCTTTTGTTCACACATACACACAAACGCACACCAAAACTATACGGACACGCGTTCGGTCCACCCGGGTCTCCGCACCTAGCTCTGCTCCGGAACAACCGTTCACAGAGCTTAATGCAGGAGGGGGTGGGGCGCACTCTCGGCACTCACGAGCAGTACGGAACGTCCAGACAATATAATAATCCGTCCCGATCGACGGATCATTACACACTAACTAGGCGATCGCCTAATTTCCCGAAAAAGGGATGGGAGTGGGGAAACTCACACACTCTTTCGCGCTCCCATCCCTACGTATTGTCGCGCGCGTAATTGTACACTCGTAGAGAAGTAAACAAGTGTCGACGGTTGGCCTTGACATACGAAAGGCTCCGACGACTTACAATTCGCGAATTTAATTACTCTATTCATCGTGAATAGATTGTGTGACGATTTCCGTCACAACCTTGAATATAATAATAATAATAATATAATTCATAATTATCTTATAAATTATCTTTAAATTTACTTATAATATGTATTCGACAATTTAAAACATAAATAAAATGTAAAAAAATAAATATTACTTAGTTATTGACAACTTAATGTTTTCAAAAATAAATAAAATATAAATCTTATACAATAAATAAATTAACTAGATCATAAATAAAAATTATTTACCATCCAAAAATAGATATTATTCTATTATATTCAAACACTGCTAACATTGGACAAATACTGGACAAGAGCTTCCGCTATTTTGTAATGCTCACTTAACTTTATATTAGAATAACTCATATCACACAGTAAAACTTGATGAAAATCATATAAAAAAAACTATGTGTATACGAAATATACCTATATATACATAATGTATATACATAATTTTATATACACAATAAAATAAATAAACTAACTATCCGCTATATTTATTGTCCGTTTAAATAGCACCATCAGCGCCATCATATACACATAAGTACAATGTATATCGCATTTTATGTAACCCACGTCCCGTATTCCAATTTAAATTTCAAATTTCTTTTATTTTTTTACAAAAATATTTATTTATGTTGGAAATAAGACGTGATAGTCTCTCTCTCTCTCTCTCTATCGTTACCAACTGAGTAACGAGGAGTGGGGAGGACCCCGGAGGAAGCGACGCAAGCGGCGGCGCGGTGAGATCGGTTTCTCCCGCTAAAGCACTCGAGCCACGGATCCCGACACGGTCGGATGTACCAAGGCCTTCCCCAGTGTACATACATATTATATATATATAGAATAAATTGTTTTATTTCTTTTATAATATAAACGGTGAGTTTATCATTAAAAGCAAAGCCCTTCCTCTCCTGTTTTATTCCAACAGGTTATGGGCCCAGCACGCTTCCACTGCGCGCTGGTTTGAGAGGAATAGTTTGGATTTGTTATTTGTTAGAAGTCCCTTCTTCGCGATCGCGAGTGCTTGTGAGAAAAGTGTGGTGTAAAGTTTTGTTGGTGTTGTGCTAGAAAGAAGCTAGAAGGGGAGATCAGTCGGAGCTACGATCACCCAGTCAACCACCACAAAGGAAATTTAGCTAGGAGAAAGAAAGCTAGAGGATCGACCGGGATCAGGTAGAGGAATCTACAGCAGCTAGAAAGAAAGATGGCGGACGAGATAAGAGACCTCCACAAATCGGCAAATGCTAGAGGTATGTGACTCAGCGAGCGAAAGTGCGGGCTAGTTACATGTTAAATTCAGTTAGTTTGAAATTAAATTCTGTTAGTTTGAGATTAAATTCAATTGAAAATGCTCGATCCAGAGCTATGTTAGTTTGAAGCTAGTTTAAAATTTTGATCGTTTACGTGTCGTTCGAGTGCCGGGTTTTCGCAAAAAGTGCACAAAATTGGTTTTGGACTAGACGGTTCCGAGAAATCGGTAGACGCAAGGAAGCCAAGATGGCCGCCGGGCCTGAGCGGGAACGCCGGGTTTGCGCGGGAACGCCGGGTTTGCGCGGGAGCGCCAGGGAAGCGCGCCGTTTCTCGCCGTGTTGTTCGACCGCGCGGAGTGGGGGAAACTCGCGACTGGAGAGCATGCTCGTTCGACCGGCGCGCGCGAACTATCGATCGATCGACATTCACACCGCTTGATATTTGCAGTTGATACGTGACGCGACCGAGTGAAATGGACGCGCATGAAATTAGTTAGAACTAATAATGCACATGCGAGACCCGCACATCGTTTGATGCGGATAAATGCTTCGAAATTGAAAGTTTGACAATGCGCATTACTAGAAAGTCAATAAATGACTATACAAGCTAGACATACTGTACAGTTTCGAAAATTTGAATCAAGTTAGAAAATATATTGAAGTTAGATATATGAAATGATTGAATATTTTAAGTTGGATTTAACATGGTTTTGATGTATAGACCAACGGACCTTGAAGCTATTCTTGCTCACGCAAGACTTAGAGCTTCAATTGGCGGAGAACCACCCGAAACATATGTTTTCGACATCCAGGAGGAAGCAGTGGTCTTCACCATGTCTGGCGGAAAACGGTATACAGTTGGTAAACATGCATTTTTAAGCTAGAGTGGTAAGAGTAATTAGATAGTAGTTAGATACGAAATTAAAAATCATATATATATGTAGGTATTATACCTTGAAGCATGCAAAAATCTCAGATTAAAGCTGGCTCATGGATTTTCTGTATAATGTGTTCTTATGCAGTCTGTTCATGATATTAAGTGAATGTGGAAAATCTGTGTGTTCCAGTGCTTCTGCATTCGCTTGTTGTTCATGTTTGGCTTGTGTTCGGTCAAATTTTGGACAACTATCTAAATTTCCCATTGTATTTTCACAGGACGAGAGCAATTGAGTGACGAGATCATTCGTGTCGTCAGTGAAGAGTTAGAAAGGAAACGGCTGCTGCTAGAGGCGAGTGACGCCAACCAATCTCCTCTGAGCCAGCAGGAGGATGATCTGGAGCTAGAAAGGGAAGGGAAAAATGATCCTGACCCACAGCTAGATTTTGAGCTAGAAAAGGAACCTGAGCTCGAGTCTGGGGATAAGCTAGATAAGTTAGAAACGAAAATGAAAGGTAACTCAACCCCAATGATAAAACGAATAGACTCGTGCGTTTATAATCTGAGTAGGTTCAAGAAAGAGAGAAGTCTCCTTGAGAATTCTCAGTTAGAATGTTACACAGTCGATAAGGGAGATTTAGTTAATAAAATTGGAATAAATAAAGATTGTAATTTTTCAGATTTGACCGGAATGCTAGAAAAATTAACAGCTAGAGTGGCGTCGCTGGAAGATAGAGTCCCGACTTTATATGAACTTGGTTTGAAGGACCAAAAGATATACCACGGCGACATAGTGACTAGGATAAGTCACATATATGATAGAATTGGTACGCTAGAAGGAAAATGGGCAAAATGGGAGGAATTTGAAGAAATCGAACCAACTAGAGAAAAGGTAGACAAATTATTAGTTTCTGAAACAGTTAGAAAAGAATTTGACAAACTAATTAGAAATAATATGCTAGAAAATAGATCAAGTAACTTAAAAGAAAAGATTCAGATCGAAATTGTAAATAAAGATACGACAATTAGGCGCGAGTACAAATTAACAAATAGTTCAAGTTTAGAACAGTTCTTGGACTATCTGACGTCCGAACTGCGTGTTTGTGATTTGCTTTACGTTATAGATCCTCGACAAAAAGCT
The DNA here is from genome assembly GCA_026168455.1 of Theocolax elegans. Taxonomy (NCBI): domain Eukaryota; kingdom Metazoa; phylum Arthropoda; class Insecta; order Hymenoptera; family Cerocephalidae; genus Theocolax; species Theocolax elegans. The sequence goes on from CM047425.1 coordinate 27,685,068, forward strand.
AGAGACGGGATAGATGACAATACGTTGGAAAAAGAAAAGTTCAGAGTTAGAGACATAATTATAAACAGAATTGACCAATCGTATCATTCAAAACTCGCGCACATTCATAACCCAGTTGAATTGTTAGATAAAATTAAAAGTCTTAAAGCTAGTGAATCCAATGTGACATCCGGGTATTTGAGAAAACAATTGCATAATTTAAGATATCAACCTAATAAAGAAACTGCTTCGGTATTTTGGGATAAGTTCGACAAAATAGTTAGACAGTACAATAATTTGACAAATGTACCAAATTTAACGGAAACGGAAATTAGAGATGCATTTTACGATGCAATAGTAATAAACGTACCCAAAGTTAGAGATGCTGAATTTTTCAATAAAAATACGCATCAGCGACCCCTTTCGGTCGAACAACTAAAAACCTATATTGTTGAACAGGAAGCAGCTAGAAGAGAAAGTTCGAAATCGGCAACTGCTCAACATGCTGCGAGCAGTCAAAAGGAGGCATGCTACGTGTGTGGCCATAAAGGACATGCAGCTAGAGATTGCACGAGAGACGGCAGAATGTGCTACAGATGTCGTCGATACGAAGGACACGTTAGCACGACCTGCTCATACTCGGACAGACAGCTAGAAGAGATGGGAATCCAAGCTAGACCAAGGTATGTTAGACAGTTGTGTACTAAACGAGGGTTAATTCGAGGAGCTAGATTTTTAACGAATAAAAGACAAAGTCCCGGACTCGAACATATAACAAAGAAACGACCTAGAGTAGATTTGGCTAGAGGTAAGGGTCAGGATAAAGGGAATGCTAGAATCAACCGTGGGTTAACGAGAGGCAGAGGAAAAGCTACAGAAAGAGCACCAGTAAACAAAAATCAAAGTAATCCCGGTGAGTGCAATGGTCTTTTAACAATTAATAGTAGTTTACATTATTCGACTCCTGAAGAGAACGAGATTCCACAAAATAATATATTAGTTAAATTCCTGGCCGATTCCGGTGCCACAGAACATATGTCAAATACAAAATTGATTTTTAAGAAGCTAGATAATAATAAAAAGATTGATATTAAATGTGCTAACAAAAATGATTACGCGATTATAAAATCGGAGGGAGTAGGTCAAGTTAGTGGTATAACCTCACAAGATAGAACGCTAGAGTTAGAAAATGTGATTTGCGCCGAACAGCTATCCGAAAATCTTCTTTCTTTGAGGAAACTTGTCGATCAGGGTCTAAGCATATATCTAGATAACGAAAAGATCAACGTATTTGATCCATTTACAAAAGAGTCGTTCATTACAGGAATTTATGAAAAACCATATTGGATAATTGAGTTAGAAATAGATAGATCGAAAATTAAGAAATTAAACAAGCCAGAAAATGATAGTAAAGTCATCGCTTACATAACAACGAGAAGCCAAGGCAGAAAAAGAAAGCTAGAAAAGGAAAATGCCAATGTTGACGATGAGGAAAGCGGAAGAGTAAATATGCTAGACATAGATCGTGAAACTCCTCAGTCACAGTCTTCAAACTTTGAGAATACTATATACGATAGAAAGATCAGCCAAATAGATAATCTATTAACTGACGAAACAACAAAGTTAGATTGTAGTTTAGATACAATTTCAGAAAACAAAGCTATTTTATGGCATATTAGACTTGGTCACGCATCGCTAGAATATCTAAAATCATTTCAGAAACGGTTTCCGAATCAGAAAGATTTAAGTAATGTAAAGTTCGATAAATCAATACAAGATTGTGAAGTTTGTATCGTCTCGAAGTTTAATAAATTGCCATTTAATAGTCAAAGACAAAGAGCAACCAGACCGTTACAAATTATACATGCTGATACAATGGGTCCAATCAGTCCAGCTACTCATCCACAGGGATATCGGTTCATATCCGTATTTATTGATGATTATGCTAGATTAGCGATGGCATATCCGATGAAAAATAAAAGTGAGACAGGAAATTGCTTAGAATTATTTGTTAGAAGCGCTAGAAATATCTTGGGCTCGGATGAAAAAGTATGTTATCTTAGGTGCGATCAAGGAACAGAATTTACCGGTGGATATACGCTAGAAATATTAAATAAATTAGGAGCTGAACTGCAATTAGCCCCTCCGGATACACCTGAACATAATGGTGTTGCGGAAAGATTTAACCAGACGATTCAAAAGAAAGTTAGAACTTTAATTTACGATACGCGATTGCCCGAAAATATGTGGGATCTTGCTTTAGGCACGGCGGTATACGTGTATAATAGAACGCCGCACAAATCGAACAATATGGAAATACCACTAGAAAAATTCTGCCCCAATTACAAGATAGATGTAGAAAGATTTAAAAGATTTGGTTCAATAGCTTATATGAAAATACAAAGAAAGGTTGGAACGAAGTTCGATCAGCTAGGAAAACGAGTAGTTATGATAGGATATACTAATACGGGATATTTACTTTTGAAACCGGAAGAAGGTAAATTCTATGAAAGTAGAGATGTTAGATTTTGTGAAAAACTGGTATTCGGAGATAAGTACAACAAAGCTAGTATTAAAGACTGGGCTAAATCGGCAGAGGAAATAAATAAAGAAAGTTGGTTTTTAGAATTTGAAAAGGAAAAAGAAATTTTAGAAACGGAGGGAGTAAAACGCAAAAGAGGTCGTCCTAGGAAAATTGTTGAAACTATAAATCTAGAAGGAGAGTTAGAAACGGTTAAAGCAACCGAAACAACGCAACAGATAGAATCAAATATCAATATGTTAGAATTAGAAAATTGTCAATCTCTATTAGCTATCATAAGAAAAGAGCCAACTTCGTATAAAGAAGCTATGTCAGCAAACGATAAGTTAGAATGGAAAAGAGCAATTGATAGTGAGCTAGAATCGATGAAAAATAATAATGTTTGGACTTTAGTAGATCGACCAAAGTATTCGATAGATGGAAGCAAAGCAAATATAATTGACTCTAAATGGGTTCTAAAAAGGAAAATGCTAGAAGGGAATGAATGTAAATATAAAGCTAGATTAGTTATTCGCGGATTCAAAGATAAGAATAATTATGATCTAAACGAGACATATGCACCTGTTTCGCGATTGCAGATTATTAGATCAGCCTTTGTAATTATTAATAAGCTAGATTTAAACGTTTGTCAGCTAGATGTAAAGACAGCATTTTTAAATGGGACAATTGATAATGAAATTTACATGGAGATACCAGAAGGTATAGAATGTTCCGAAATTGATAGAAAAGTTAAAGTTTGTAAAATCAATAAAGCCCTGTATGGACTGAAGATAAGTCCCAAACGATGGAATGAAAAGTTTACAGAGGTGGCAATAAAGTTAGGATTAAAATCGCACGAAAGGGAACCATGTCTGTTTACTTGGAAAAATGAAAATAAATTATTAATCTTAATAATATATGTCGATGACATGTTGATAGCTAGTAATAACTCGATGAAGCTAGAAGAAATTAAAACAAAACTTCAGTTAGAATTTGAAATGACAGATTTAGGAGAACCGAAAACATTTTTAGGTATTGAGATAGTCCGAGATAGAAAGAACAAAGTAACGATATTAAAGCTAGAAAACTATATAGAGAAAATGTTACAAAGATTCGGTTACAGTGAAATGCACTCTCAAAGAACTCCTATGGTTACTAATCAAGTCGCGAATCAAGCTAGAAGAGATAGAGAAGAAAGTGATGAAAAGGCTAGTCTAGAGTCAACTATCAATAAGGGAAATTCGTCATATAGGGAAATAGTTGGAACTTTATTATACCTAGCTAACACAGTTAGACCAGACATTTCATACGCGGTAAATGTGTTGAGTCGACATCAAATAAATCCGTCTGATGATGAATGGAAAATGGTAAAACGATTATGTAGATATTTAAAATATACTAAGAGTTTAGGTTTAAAGTTCGAAGGGAAGCTAAACGATTTACAAGCTTATTCGGATGCTAGTTTCGCTGATTGTAGAGGTAGCCTAACTACCTGTGGATATGTGATAAAGTTATTCGGTGATACTATATCCTGGAGAACACACAAACAAGCGTACGTCTCCCTATCAACATGTCAAGCAGAGTATGTGGCCATGAGTGAAGCGTGCCAAGAGATAGTATCTCTACAATGCTCGATCTATTTAATGTTAGAAAACTCGTTTGCGCCCGTGACACTATGGTGTGATAATATGGCTGCCATACAAAGCACAAAAGTTAGTTGTAGCAATAAACTCAAACATATGACAGAGGTTAGAGCGCACTATGTTAGAGAATGCGTTGACAGGAACCTAATTGAAATTAAATGGATAGCTTCAAAGGAACAAATAGCGGATATATTCACAAAGCCACTGACTCATGATTTGCATGTTAAATTAGCTAGAGAAATTCTGAATTGTTATTTAGAAAATTAATAGATTGATGTTTCGTTACAGAAAATAAAAGCTAGATGGAGCAGATAAGTTGGAGCTGGATATAGCTGGATAAGAAGCTAGAAGTTTAACTTAGAAATTGCAGCTAGAAGAGATCAAGACAACCACGGGAGGGAGTGTTGGAAATAAGACGTGATAGTCTCTCTCTCTCTCTCTCTCTATCGTTACCAACTGAGTAACGAGGAGTGGGGAGGACCCCGGAGGAAGCGACGCAAGCGGCGGCGCGGTGAGATCGGTTTCTCCCGCTAAAGCACTCGAGCCACGGATCCCGACACGGTCGGATGTACCAAGGCCTTCCCCAGTGTACATACATATTATATATATATAGAATAAATTGTTTTATTTCTTTTATAATATAAACGGTGAGTTTATCATTAAAAGCAAAGCCCTTCCTCTCCTGTTTTATTCCAACAATTTATAACAATTCTCTTTTTTTATTTATTTTTTAATACAAAAAATCGAATAGAAAAAAAAGAAATACAATAAATAATTTATTTATTAAAAAAAACTAATATTTTTATAACAAAATTTGATATAAAAAAATATAAAACAATAAAAAATATTTACTACACACAAAAATAAAATTTTAAAAGAAATCTAAACGTCAAACTGTATAAAGCATGTTTTCAATATGTCCAAATTTTTCTAAAATTTTAAGTTAAAATTTAATTAAAATTTTTAAATAAAATTAAACAAAAACCTTTGTTCTTAAGGGGGCGCCAAAGCCACTTTAGAAATTCAAATTTCGCGCCAAAAATGTAATTAATTACATTATATATATATACACGGGGGCTTCGCCCCCCTGCGCGCTTCGCGCGCCAACCCCCTATTTTTAATTCGAAAAAGGTTTTTCGTAATTAATTTATTTAAAATAATGTTTTAAATTGTATTATTTTTTTACTACCATGGACACCTTAAAAATTAAACAGATTCACACAACACCTTGAAGGTATTGCTATAGTTATTATAATTTATAAATAAAAGTTTACCAAAATTTAGAGTAATAAAATCAGAATAAAAATAATAAAAAAAATAGAGACATATTAAATGTTAACTGTAAATTATAAACTATATGAATTCTTATAAAGCTTAAATTTATATTTTAATAATTATAAATGTTAATGAAAAATTAACTTACCAAAAATAGTAAAGTACATATACTTACTAAATTGTAGTATTTTAGTTAACAACTTATTAAAATTTTGGATTATTTGAAACGGTTATAAATAGAACTTCACCTCCTAAAATTAATTTATTTAATGACGAACGATCATCGCCAAAAGTTCTATGTCATTAATATTCTGTACTTTTAGAGTAATAAAACTTTCTTCTTAATTAAATTAATTTTTGTATTAGTTTTAAAGAATTATTTATAAAATTTTAGCGCTATATAAATAAAAACCTGTTTCTTCCATTTCTCTCGTGATTCGTAATTTGCACCCTCTTTCAAAATTTGCGTTTTAATCCATAATTATATCCAATTTATTTTTACTATGCAGAGCCCAAATATTTATTTTGATTAATATAAACAAATTCATTTCTTAAATATCCTTCTGTTTCTAATAAATACATACTTGTTTATTTAAAATATTGTGTTATATAAATATAAATGATCTACACACTTATATAACCATACAATTTTGAAATATTAATTTAAAAAATATTTAAATTAAATGCTCCTAAATTAATAGTTTTTGAAAATCTATTCAAATGTAATTCGTATTTTATATTGCCACTGTTAAAATTTGAATTTTCTTTTGCCTATACTGTTTATAATAGAATTATCTTAAAAATGCAAGAATTAATATATTTAATTTTTCACCCATTGTATATATCATATGGATATTTGGAAAAGTGTATGTTATACTTGATTAATATTTATTTCATCTTCAAACAATTTTGCATTTGTATTTAAAGCATTACATTGAATTTTAGATCCGTTATTATTATTGAGTATAAGTTTAAAAATTTTATGAGTTTTATCAAGATTGAGTAAACAAATACACATTCTTTCAAGTTATGTTCACAACTTTTTTTTTGCGCACGGAAAAAATACATATATTATGTATTCTTGAAAAAACAATTTAAAATATATATATGGATGGTTCCCTGTGACATCGAAGATGAAAAAAATAAATATTGCTATAACTGTGGGAATATGTTTTAGAGGTATCCAGTAGTTCTCCTGAATTTTTACAGATTTTTTCTGGGCCATTATTTTAAGTTACAGAGAGTCAAAGTTGACATTTTAGCACTTTTTTGCATTATATGCCCATTTTCATGAATTTTTAGCTCCCAGGGGATGCATTTTTCACTAAAAACATAAGTATGACTTTTTTTGTAAAATTTTCCGAACTTTTCATTAAAAATACTTTTAAAGACATAAATGTATGCTGTCACACTCTTGTAAGCCATTTAAACCTTAAATAGTGAAAATCAGCAATTCTGCTCCGGACTCTGGTAACCTAATACTGTCTAAAAGATGTCTTTTTATAGTCAGAAACTGCCTAAAAATTTCCAGAGTGGGTCTAAATCATTAATATCACTTATGGTCAAAATATCCGGGAAAAGTGCCCGAAATATTAATAGAAATGTACATTTGTTGCCTTATAACGATGAATCTATTAGCATGATCATTGCAAAAAAATTTGTGCCCTTACCTTGGAGTGGTAGAAAAGTATCTTCACTTGTTTCAGTATCCATCTAATCCCCTGTAAGCTGCTAAAAATACAAATATTATAATAAAATTATAAAAAATTATTTTTTAAACATTTATAATGCTAGATTTTTAGTTTTACATCCCTTACAAGAATTATAATACTAATCTGAAGGATTACTATAAAAGTATCAACATTATTATTATTATTATTCAGCAATACATTGTTTAGATTTCACAAACTTGTCACTGTCACGTTATCATATTATTCATTATAATTATATATCCGATTTATTTATATATCTTTTGTATTAAATACGTATATTCAGTTATTGTAATAATGATGTTTGTATATTTATAGTAATCCTTCAGATTAGTATTATAATTCTTGTAAGGGATGTAAAACTAAAAATTCAGCATTATAAATGTTTAAAAATTAATTTTTTACATTTGTATAATAATATTTGTATTTTTAGCAGCTTACAGGGGATTAGATGGATACTGACACAAGTGAAAATACTTTTCTACCACTCCAAGGTAAGTGCACAAATTTTTTTGCAATGATCATGCTAATAGATTCATCGTTATAAGGCAACAAATATACATTTCTATTTATATTTCGGGCACTTTTCCCGGATATTTTGACCATAAGTGATCTTAATGATTTAGACCCACTCTGTAAATTTTTAGGCAGTTTCTGACTATAAAAAGACATCTTTTAGACAGTATTAGGTTTAGCTTTGGAGAGCAGCCATTCCCTGGATATTTGGTTCGAGGCCTCGAAGACCAGAGCTCCCCCGACGCAGCTCGATGATTCAAATCTCGGGTATTGCGCCGGTGGGGTGGTCCTCAAGACCTCTCTAAAGGCGGCCCTGACTTTGCCGAGATCCTCCTGGGTGAGAGGCACTTCAGGATAGTTCTCAGCGGTCAGGACCACCATGAGAGGGTTGGACCTTTGTGCGGCCGTAAGTCCTCCCTTGTGAGGGGCTTTGGGCTCAGCACTAGCCCCTGGTCCCTTCTGTGAACTCGGCGGGCCACAGTGTCTTTTGTTGCCCGGCGATGCTCCGAGGGGCGAGTCTCTAGCCTCTTTCCTCCTCTTCGTAATCGCCGGGGTTTGGTTTGGCACTGTACTTGGTGGGCCATCTTTGTTGGCCTCGCCGGCCTCCGCCTTCAGTTTTTTCAATTTCTTCCGGTAGGCCCCACACTTCCTGGTCGGTAGATGTGGGCCAAACACCGGAAGGCTGTGTGAACTACCAGGTTCGGGGGCACGTAGACCCTCTGGCTCTGTAGAGCCAGAGGTCACAGCCTCAGGAGCCGAGTAGTCCATCTGGGGGATTTGAGGTCCCTCCTTGGCTGTCGTATCTCCAGTCTCATGGGCTTGTGGACCCCTTAGCGCCGAAGCACCAGGGTTCCCAGCCTCTAGAGACAGAGACAGAGGATTGGTTACGGGGGTTTGGGTCGCCTCCCTTTGGGTCGCGTTGGCGTGAGCCTCGACTTCCTTCGGGGGCGGATCCACCTCCCTTTTGTTATTTTTATTTTGTTTTTTTAAAAATTTCTCCATTTTTGGTCCCACGAGTATGGAGGAAATATCGTCAACCCCGGCAGAGCCTCATGCCGTATTATGTCTTCCGACGGGTAAGGCTAATTACTTGGGGAGGGCGCCCGGTATCCCCAAGGCTCCGTTAACGACCCCTAGTTACCCCCAGGGGCCAACCAGTCTGCTCGGCACGGGTCGCTTAACACACTCAGATTGGGGGGGTGTATCTACCTATCCAGGTTCACCACGTCCAGATAGGGGGTTGTTCTTTGGTTCTCTCCGGAATCGTTGAGCTTCCTTGGACCCCTCAAATAAGGGGGACAAGTCAGCCCTGAACCCCCGTCCATCCTTCATCGGGCTCCCCCCCCTTCATCGGACCCAGAGAAGGGGTAGGCCAAGGTCAGGCTGGGGTAACAGCGGACCTCCGCCCCCCCATCCTCCGCATCCTTCCAGGGCAGGGGGAGAGTCCCGGCGCCGGCCCAGGAGAGCTCCTAATAGGGAGATCCAGGCAAGTCATCGAGACCCATACCCGATCCGTGACAGCCGGGAGAGTCAGGGCCTTTAGCCCCAAAATCCCGGAAATTAAGCCTCTCCACCCGCTCGGGACCAGGGATTTAAGTTCCCTAAGGGATTGCGCCTAATAGGGTCCCAGCCCTCCCGCCTCCCTGACCCGAACTTCGTCAAGGTCCCACACCCCCTAGGAGAGGTTGAGAGATCTTAGCAAGAAAATAAAATTTTTTTTTCATCTTTACTCAAGTCAATTTTTGATTCGGGTAAAATCTTGTGATTTACGCGCAATTAAATACTTTCGCAACACACTTCCAAGACAGGAAGGAAGGACAGGAAGGAAGGACAGGAAGGAAGCCCAATTAAAAAAAAAGCCAAAGAACGTTAACGATCAATAATTAAACCACCGATCGTCAAAAAATAAGTAAGTGCTGAATATTTCTACGTAATACGTTATTATTCACTCCCCCTCCCATTATTGTGTCTTATGGAGAACGGATTAATTATTAATAACTGAATAAATTAAATAAATAATTTTTAAATAATTAAACTACCTCAAAATGTCGTCACCAAAATTTGAAGAAAATTCTAATGATATTGAAAAAGAATTCGACAAAAATTGTGGAACCATACCAAAAACATACATACCCAGCTCTTTATCAACTGAATTAGCAGCGCAAACGAACGGAAACGATATTCGAGATTCGCGAGAAGTATTAAAATCTTATAATTATCGTAGAGTAGAAAAGTTTGTTGAACAAATTCAAAATGAAAATCTTGAACAAATGGCAGCAGTGTTAACACTTTTAGAGCAAAAACTAGCTGAAGCTCACCGCGACAATTTATTAAAGCGTACATCCGATTCGGATGAAGAAAACCATGATAACAAATCGACAAACCCCTCCATTTTTAAATCCTCCTTAGAAGCATACAGACTAGCACATAATCAGAATTTTCAATTATCAAGTAATCAACCTAATTCTAATCAAACCACTCAATCCAACATCCAAATCAATTCAATTTCACATGATTCCAGCATACAAAAACCACCTCGAGATATTGCACCTTTTTTCGATATATATTCACAGGTTAATGCCCCCGGTTTTAAGTTACTCCCAGAGTCGAATCACACGGAGAAAATAGGTCAGAGTACATTACGGATGAATGATTCATAGATAAATAATGACAGTCTTCTCGAGCCTCAAGGCCAAACATATACCCTTATTCACCAAACAATACAGTTGCGACTCCGCTAACGCTCTTTCAGTCTTTAAATTTTATTCCAACTTTCGACGGTAACCCCGATAATTTAGCAATTTTTGTTTCCGCTATTCGTAATACTATTAATTTACATGGCCCGGGAAGCCAACCATTTAGTATTCAAGCCTTAGCTACAAAACTAGTCGGAAAGGCTGCGGAAGCATACGCACCTCGATTAGCTCAGTATATGTCGGTCAATGAGCTTTTACAAGATTTAAATTGTCATTACAATAACTTTGGTACCGCTGACGACGTAATGTTCAATTTGAGAACTGTTAGGCAAAAAGGTAGTGAAACTGTGGGTGATTACGGAGTTAGAGTTCGAAAAATTATGAATAGGTTGAGTATTGTTTACAATACGGATCCCTTGCTAGATAACCAAAGTAAACAATCGCGCATTAATTACGCGAAAAAGGAAGCGCTACAGTACTTTATGTTCGGTTTAAAACATCCGTTAGATAATCATGTACGTTGCGAACACCCTCTAAATTTGAGGCAGGCAATACAAATAGCCAATCAATTCGAAAGCAAGCTAGCAACCAGAGTTTATTTACAACCAAATTCACAGCGCGATTTATATAATTCTCAAGAATTAATATGCCAATATTGTAGCAAGCAAGGTCATAGTGCAAATAACTGTTTCAACATGAAAAATAATACAGGCGCACAAAAATTTCAGTCAAATAATTATAATAACAATTATAACTCAAAAAATACGCACTTTTACGGAAGAAATGGTAAAAATGAGGGAGACTACAGTAATTATAGGAGCAATCGAAATTATAAGAACTTTGGTAATTATAATGAGCAGAATTTTAATAGAAATAACTATAGTCCAAACCGAAATAGTAACTCAAATCAGTATTACAATCACAATCGTGTCAACCAGAAGGAAATTCCTCGCAATTACACGGGCAATGGAAGGGAGAACAATGATAATCGGTACTCAATGAATCGAAAAAATGACAGTGTCGAATCAACTGTTAATGAAAATTTAAACGCGTAGGCTGCTCGCCACAGTCCTCAGGTGCCGAGCATAAATTAAAAGTAGCGGAAGCAGGAGGGAACAAATTAGAAAAAGAAGTCGTTTCGCAAAAAACAGTAAATCTAAGATTATTATGCACAGGTAGAAATCCCCCTATTGTACAATTAATTAGTGAAGATATTTATGGAGGTAAAGCAAAGTTCTACGCAGATACATGAGCGAACATTTCAGTAATCAAGAGAAATCGCATTGGTAAAAACGTAAACATTGACTGCAACAATACTGTTGAAATAAAAGGAATCACTAAAGAAGAAAGCCGTACACTCGGCAAAATAAAAATTATAATACAAGGATTCCCATGCGACATGCACATTGTCCCAGAGAATTTTCCAATAAACACGGATGGTTTACTTGGTTGGGACTTTATTAATGCAAATAAAGGGCAAATCAGTGCCGAAGACAATTGTTTGCGTTTAGGCAACACAATTATCCCCTTTTACAAGAAAGAATGTTTTACGATTCCAGCCAGAATGCGACGTTTGATTTACGCAAAAGTAAAGAATTCGGAAGTCCCAATAGGATGGGCAATTTTGTAGGTAAGAATTACGAAGGTAAAACATACGCCTTTTGCATAAACACATCTGACACAGCGATAGAAATCCCAATTGCCAATGTAACCTTGTTTGACTGCGAAACGACGAAAAATCAAAATGAAGGACATGTCGGTGAGGACGACAATAATATAGATGACAATTTGTATATTCGAAGGATAATGGAAACTAACGACAAGTTATCAAAGAAAGAAGAAAGAATACAGAAAATTTTATCCTTGATAGATATGGAGGGAAGCAACGAAGAAGAAAAGAATCATATAAAAGAATTGATAGGTGAAAATCCGTACTTATTTGGTTTAGATGGTGAACCACTGCCCCATACACACTTAATAACACACAAAATAAAAACTACAATGGACAAACCAATACGAGTAAAGCAGTATAGATATCCAAAGGTCCTAAAAGACCAACTTGAAATTGAAATAAATAAGTTACTTGAAAATGATATAATCGAACCATCCGATTCGCCATATTGTTCACTTATGTGGATAATACCAAAGCACCCGGATGCTCAGGGAAATAAGAGATGGAGACTTGTCACTGATTTTCGGAAATTAAACGAAATAACTGTTGGATCATGTTACCCATTACCCTTTACTGCAGATATTTTAGATAATTTAGCATCGAGCCAATACATAACAGCAATTGATTTAAAGCAGGGATTTTATCAGATTAAATTAGATGAAAAAGACGCACCAAAGACAGCTTTTTCTGCTCCAACAGGAACCTTTCAATATAAAAGGATGCCAATGGGATTAAAAGAATTTCAATAGAAATTTACTTGGATGACATTATGATATTTGCTTGAAACTTACAAGAGCATGGTATAAGGTTTAGAAGATTATTAAAGAAATTAGAAGAAGCTAACCTAACTATTGAGCCGAAAAAATGTCAATTCTTAAAAAATGAAGCTAAAATATTGGGACACATTGTAGGTAATGGTCAAATTAAAACCGACCCAAAAAAAATAGAAGCAGTAAAAAAATACCCGGTTCCCACAAGTGCGAAAAAAGTAAAACAGTTCTTAGGGTTTACAAGTTATTACAGAAGATTTATAAAAGGATATGCAAAAATAGCAAATCCCTTAAATAAGCTGTTACGTAAGAACCAAGAATTCAAATGGAATGAAGAAGAGCATAATGTATTCGAAAGATTAAGAGAAGAATTGTGCAAAGAACCGGTATTGACGGCACCTAATCTAAGTGAGCCGTTTATAGTTACAACAGACGCATCTGATTACGCCATAGGTGCAGTACTCAGTCAAGGTCCGCTAGGAAAAGATAAACCATGCGCTTACGCATCACGCTGTTTAAAAGAAAGCGAATTATTATATCCAACCTACGACAAAGAATTGCTGGCCGTAGTCTTCGCTAAAGAACAATTTACACCGTACTTATATGGTAACAAATTTACAGTAGTAACAGATCACGAGCCCCTCAAACACTTTCATACAAGTAACAAAACGGATTTACGATTCAACAGACTTAAAGCAGCTTTAAGAGGCTATACTTTTGACATAATTTATAGGCCAGGTGACAAAAACTCTAACGAAGATGCTCTTTCCCGCAACCCAGTACTTGATAAAAATGAAGAAAACCCTGAAAAACCTCGTGTGGAACTATACCCATTATCAGAACAATGTATAGATTTAAAACAACTAGAATTCGAAAAACAATCACCTCCAGCACGTTTATTAGTAACCAGAGCCGTAAACAAGCGCCGTATTCAAGGTAGTAGAAAGAAAATTAAAAAAAAAGGAAGTGATTCTAACTCCGACGCTCCAAAAGATCAGAGTAAAATAAAAGTATTCAAAAAGAAAATGAAAGTGAAATCAGCTATTTCTTGTTCTGACAGCGACGAAGAGGTCATACGGAACACGCAAATTGTATATTTCAAGAACGAATTCCTGGCGGTTAGGAATACCGAAAATAATTTTTATCTATGTCAAGCCATTAGAAATATTTATAAAAATTGTGGAAATGTAATTATAAAATGGCTTTCATTTAGCGAGAAAGAACAATTATATTATATAGATTATGAAGACTCTGTACCGTTTGAAAGCATTTTAACGAATGTGAAATTAGTAAAAGTCGGCAGTAAGTACATGCTCAATAACGAGGAAAAATTACGCATAGAACAAATTCTAGAATTATCCATAAACAGCCAATCTAAAGAGAAATATCAAAATCAAATAATACCTCGGCCCCCATCTCAACCTACATCACTCTCATACGAAAAAAGTAAGATAATAAATGAAACTCAAAATAACGAAAAAACATTGCATCAAGGTAAAAGCGAAAAATTACCATTAAAACTTAAAGCCACCAGCACACCATTAAAAGGACAAAGGAATCTGCTGCGAAAACACGCTAAAACACCGATTCGACTACAGTCAACGCAACGGCCTAAAATAGTTTTTGATGTAACTGAAAGAGGCACGCAAACCGAATTTGAAACCATTGACGCAGATACATCAACGAAATGCACTATCTCAAATGGAATAATGCAAAATATAATTGATAATGACCACATGAGACTTAAAGTTGATATTAAGAAAAAAAATCTACTCTCAAAGATGCACTAGAAATAAGCATTTGGGAAACGGATCCCGGAGAATGTACGTCCGCTGACATGGATGCTAGCAAAACAAGGCCTCCCAGTCAGACGAATCTGTTACCAAACGCCAAAACAAAAGCAAACGATACAATTTATCGGCAAATAAATAAAAACAAAACCACTTCAGATAAACAAAGTAAGTGTGATCAACAAAATGATTGCAAAATTGACGATCAAGTTTCAACTGTCACGTACGGCTCGAATATCCTTGCAGATAATAATATTAATAGTAACAGCAGAGAGATAAGCGCATCCGGATATATCGATAATTCAAGATGGAGTCCAATTCCTGCTGATATCGATTCTTTTAATGACAATTCAAGTAACGCGACACAAGAAGATAGTCGTCAAAATATTTTAGACATCCTACAGGAGAATAATAATTCACCAGAACCAGTATACACAGGAAAGTTTAGAGTTTATGAACCGGGTTCTAAATGTAGTGAACCCACAGCACAATTAATACGTTTGTACGATATACCAGACGACCCTCCAGGCAATTGTTTATTCTTTTGCTTTATTAAATTATGCGAGTTGAGTTTATCTGCAACAAAATTAAGAGTGGTCTTACGTCATTCACCAACAATAGAAACCTGTGAAGATCCATTAGAAGCCAAACGAATACTAGATTCAGAAACGGAATACGGGGATGTAGACTGTGTATACATATTTGCCCACATTTAATCAAAATATATGTGTACATTATAAACTAAACGAGAACATTTCTTATTTTTGTCATTTCATTGTCAATTCTACAAACAACTATATCCACCTACATTTGCAAGATAGACATTTTACACCCTTTATAAGAAAAGAAGATTTTAATTTCACTCGCACTTCTTTCGCGAATGAGAACCTCGACGAGAACGGAGAAGCAAATGAACGGTTCGAATCAAACCTAAATGAAGCAGCGGCCGAAGAAATACAAGTCGATAGAGATAACAATGAGACAGATGACGCGCATTCAGATTATATAAGTCTATGTACTCGCACGTCCTCGAGATTATCTCCTAGCCCTGACCTTGTAAGAAATGTGAGGCCACCACGCGAGAAACCTCCATCGCACATATCGGAAAACGAAGAGGCACCCCCTTTACTAACGTTAAAACTCTCAATTTGCATCCTTTTAAATACCGAGAAAATTTGCTTTGTTTACTTACTACTAATGTTTCCTTTAACACAGAAATACTAGATGCATTAGTTGAAAGACAATTCCTCAATCCTACGAGTTTTAAAGAAAAAGAATTTAGTATTGCTGAGATTAAGTTAACACCGGTGTTCGATATGCAAATTATACAAGTATCCGTCAAAAATAATATTAACGACAAAGCACTGAAGAAAGATATTAAAAAATGTGTAAAAATACTTAAAAACTCTGTAATATCAAATAAAATAAAAAGCTTTGGAATTATAAGAGATCTAGCCATATTATCGTTTCTAGAATGGGAATACTTCATTGAGCAGTGCAATTTAATGTTTCAAGGTTCCAATATAAACATAATATTTTATCTTAATAATTTACCAGTTCCGAAGGTGGAAGAGAGGTACAGGATAATTAAAGAATATCATGAATCAACAATTGGAGCACATAGGGGAATAAATAAAACATACAAAAAAATCGCAGGTGATTATTATTGGAGGAACATGAGACCGGAAGTATACCAGTTCGTTTTAGGATGTGAAGGATGTCAAGTCAAGAAATTAGTTCGTGTTAAAACTAAATTGCCATTATTAATAAGCGACACTCCGGCTCGTGCATTTGACAAAATTTCCTTAGATTTTTACGGTCCATTGAAACCTACCGATAATGGAAATCGTTACGTACTAACAGCACAATGTTGGCTCACAAAATTTATTGTATTAACCCCAGTAAAATTCGCGAACGCGCAAGAGGTAGCGAAAACTATTGTAGATAAAATAATCGCATATTTTGGACCCCCACGTGTTATTATCACAGATCAAGGTACGCACTTTCAAAATCGATTACTACAGCAGTTCGCCAAAATTTTTAGAATAGACAAATACACATCCACAGCTTATCACCCCCAATCTCAGGGCGGAATTGAGAGAATGCACCATACGTTAACAGAATACTTGAAACAATATGTAGACAATATGAATGAATGGGACAAATGGTTGTCAGTATGTCAACATGCATATAACTGTACGGAACATGAAGCTACGAAATTTACTCCACATGAACTAGCTTTTGGGGATAAAGCCCGTACACCATCTAGTTTTCCACCGAAAGATAGTATACAAAATTATGGTGATTATTTATCAGAGTTAACTTCATCCTTAATTCAAAATCAAACTCTCGCTGCCATGAACCTAGTTCAAGCAAAATATAGATCTAAATACTACTATGATAGAAAACTAAATGTGAAACATTTTAGAGAAGGAGAGATGGTTTATTTGTTAAAAGAACCCCAAATAGGTAAATTCCAAAAACAGTACGAAGGCCCATACGAGATAGTAGAAATAAATTATAAAAATAACAACGTTAAATTGGAAAATGACAGCAGTACTAAAATTACCCATATTAATAAAATTAAGCGACCTACAACCGTAGAAGATCCTCCACCTTGAAAAACTTCTTATAATCATGCAAAAAAAAAAACAATAATTGTCACGTAAACAGAAAGCTAATTTTAACGAACGAGCGGAAAAGCATAGAAATGAGGAAAACATTCATTATATATAATCCATTTTCTTTCTCATTCTCCTTTTTTTCGCGGCCTTGGACGCCCTTACAAATATACACATTTTTTTTAAATGCAATAATTATACTACCTTTTCTCTCATATTGAAATTGTACCACTTCAAACACATATTCAAGAATTTTTTATTGACATGATAGGGTAACTAAGTAGATCTCATTGTTTGTTACATCTATTATGTAAACTAGTCAGATTTCTAATTAAATAAAACGGATAAATAAATAAAAAAAAAAAGAAAAAAAAAGAAAAATGAAAAATACTTCACGATTATTCACAAGCATAGAAATATATAAAACTACGATTATTCTCTTGCAGAATAACATGGATTCTACATCATCCACCATCCTTTCCATCTTCATTAACATCCATATAACTCTCTTTATTTACAAAAAAAAATTGAATAGCAACGAAAATTTGAATCAAAGAGAGCTCTTAATTTTCACGACATACTGCAAGATGCATATTTTAATACAAAAATTTCGTACTTATCCAGACACGTAAAAACGCAATTTGTGTTCCTTTATCAAGATACACTATTAAACAAGTGTCTTATTGAAAAACAAATAATGGCGACAGCGATGGCTCTCATCCATCATCAACCGGATTTATTTGCTTTCACAATAATGAAAAGTATGGGTTACATGGCGCACACAACAGGAGAAGCTGCTTTCATAATCAAATGCACGGAATTACTATGCAAAATTCGTAAAACTCAAAATTGCTACGAGGATCTACCAGTGATTTGCAACAACATATCTTTTTTTCTTAAAACCCAGAACAACACTTTTAATCAAATCAAGTGTTCAGCGGGAATGCAACCCTTTGCTTCCTACCTACTTTTACATAGATAACTTTTGGCACAAATTCCCATCAACCTCGGTCAACATTAGAGAACCGCAGGTTATAAGCCCAACAACGAATCCTACTTGGCATTATGAAGAAATCAGAAATCTTATCACCAGTGGATTGTATAGTGTTGAAGATATGGACAAAGCGCAAAACCACATTTTGTTCCCTATGGAGCACCAAGCATGTACGCATGAAATAGCAAAAAAATTGAGCAATCAGGCTCATCCAGATTCAATCGGAAATTATGCCAACCCACTAGACGAAGCATATATAGAAAATAAATCAAAGTCAATCTTCAAATCATTGTTATCAGAGGTAACAACGTTTGGAATTTATTGTGCTGCAATTTTCGGCTTTATTACAGTATGGCAATTTTTAAAGGCCACTATCAATTTATTTATCAGAATTTATACCCTTAAAAACATATACGGGTTCAGTCGTCACTCAAGCTCGTTAACTCAATTGTTTACGTTAACTGCAACTCAACAAAGTGAAGAAAATAATAAAAAGAAGAATGAAGAAAATCTGGGAAGCTTATCCCAAGATATGGCAGCAGTAACGTCAGAAACACTACAAACTCCAATTCCCGAAATCCAAAAACCAGTCCATAAACAAAGATCCATTGCACAATCATCTCATACAATAAGAGTGTTATCTGCAAGCGATAATTAAAAAAAAAATTAAGCTTCGAGTTTTACACTATATATTAAAAAGAAAAAGAGAAAAGAACAAAAAAAAAAACAAGGAAGAATAACATTATAAACCACAATATTTTTTTAGAAATCTAACCAGGTATTTTTTTATTAGAAAACTAACCCAACTTGCTCACTATATACACATATACTCTAATTTACAAATGGCAAACAGCATATAATTGATTATTGTAAAGAGAAAAGATAGTGCCATATAGAAGAATTTAATCAAGAAAAGAGGAGAAAAAAGAGAAAGAATAAAAATAATAATGATAGTAAATTAAATAATAATAATAAGTTGATAATAATAAATGAATAATAATAAACATAGCAGTAATAACATTAGTTAGAAATGACAAAAAAAAAGAAGAGAAAGAATAAAAGTAAGAATATTAATAATAATAAATTGATAGTAATAATATTAAATAATAAATAAATATTAATAATTAATACAGTAATAGCATAAACATTGATTAATAAGGAAAAAATATATATATAAAGGAGAAAAAGAAATGTCCCCATGCTTGCGTAAGCGCCGCGAGCTCGCTGAGCGCATACTGAATATACGAAATCATGCAAGCATTACAGTACTCGAAAGAAGAGAGCCCCCACCATCGGCATACTACTCCGCGCTAATCAGACAGAGAAACCATACGCGCTCCGTTCGCAAACAAAGACAGCGCTCGCATTGGCGTAGGTATGAGTCAACGCAGCACTGGTATATGCACCGCATGTATCCCCCGAGAATCTTAGCTGCCCACGCCACTAATCATTTGAATATAGTACTCGCGCGCTCTTTTGATTCGCATCTCTGTTTGTATGCGCATATTAATAGTTTTATAATAATATATAATCCCGTACCTTATATTTTATAGTAATAACAATATAATACGTATAATTAAACTCATATTTTCTTTCGATTTGAAAAAAGAAATAGTAATGATAGATAAAGAAATAAAAAATAATTTATAAAATCGAATCTCCTTCTCCAATAGACACACCCCGCAAAAATTAATCTATATGCTTTTTGTTTCAGTTCGCAATTTCAATATTAATATGAATAATATTAAATATATTTAATGTGCATTTAAATAATAGCAGAATTTATATCAAAAGGAAGGAGAATAAAAATTATACCAAGCAAAAAAAGACAACTCAAAGGAAACAACTTGACACTAAATGCGGCAGTATCAAAAAAGAGAATTTAACCAAATTACTACTAGTATCATTTCACAAACACAATCACGCACACTTTTTAACATAATTATAACAAATCACACTTAAATTAGTTATCTTAGATTAATTATAGTTTATTGTTTATTCCTACGTATAATTATAACTAATCACTGCTAATTTGTACATTAACAAACGCAAATATGTATTATTGAAAACATATATAAATAATAATTAGAAACAAGAATACGAAATAAAAATAAAAAATAATAAAAAGAAAAACAAACAATTTTGTAAGGAAAGAACATGAGAAAAAGGAATCTTTATGCACGTATTCTATTAATTCTTTCATTTTATCCTTTTCTTAAAAAAAGAAAAAAAGGAAATTTCAAAATATTGCAATTGGTTCTCATTTTCTTTTTAGACATCGAGGATGATGTCCTTCGCGGCCTTGGACGTGTTACTAGATGATCCGCAGCTATCTTAGATGACGGATAACCTTGACGCATCAACGGGGTATATAATCCCGATCCTTGCGAAGGGCGAGGCTCTCTGTTCAGTTCCGCTCTTCTTTAGTTCAGTTCAGTTGGTTCCGTTCTTTAGTTCTTTCGTTCATGTATAATTATCAGTTAATAAATAGATCACTATCCATTTGAATCTTGTTACTAAGTCTCTCAACTTTCCTTACCTAGGAAGAGGGGAATTAGGCAAACCCACGTAACGTAACCCACGTATATATATAAACATCAGTATCGGTACTTATGGTGACACTACGTGTTATCTTGGTGTTTTGAGGTTATAAAACATATGTAACGACTCGGATATAAGGGGGAGAATATTAATTGATAGAATAATGCATAAAAAACCAATAAGCCAAATATCCAATAACCCAAATACCTAAACACCCCTCACGGGTAAAAAAGCACACTTTGACCTTATAATATTAATGAAGGATTGAAGTCATAAGGTCTTTCGAGGTGTCGGAGGCCGGACATTAATATTATAACGTCAAAGCGGGGCTTACAAAGCTAATTTTCCGTTTTTTTTTGTGTGTCGGCATAAGTACCGATACATGGTTGAATTTTCGGTGGAATTATGCTGACGTCGGCATACCATAAGTACCGATACTGATGTTTATATATATATATATGGGGTATTTCACGTGAAGTGGTCCGATCAAAATTTTAATATGCACCAAATTTTGGGTACACATTGCAAATATTTCTCAGAACACAGAAAAAAATTTTTAGGTATTGGAATCTATTTGCTCAAAAGTTATTCTAACATCAAAAAGTGGATTTTTCCAAGTTTTTTTCAACACCAGCTAGGTTCACCGCTATTTAACTCAAAATTTATCTACTTTTACTATAGAACATTATATGTAACATTCGTTGCTAATTATATCTAGAATTTATTCCTCTGGGTTAGAATTTCTAATCTCAAGGTCAATGTTACATAAACTACATGTCAATATTCAACTTGAAAAAAGTACAAGTGCGCCACCTTTGATTTTTTCATCCAAAAGTCTAAAAGAAAGCTTGGAGCAATACCTTTCAAATGGTCTGCAGCATTTTTATGGCCTCCAATTCTGTAAAAAGTCATGACAATTTAAAGAAAGACAAAAAATTCACAAAAATTAACATGGTAATTCCCATTTAAATTTTAAAAAAAATTTCGTGTTTCTTTAAATTGTCATAACTTTTTACAGAATTAGAGGCCATAAAAATGCTACAGACCATTTGAAAGGTATTGCTCTAAGCTTTCTTTTAGACTTTTGGATGAAAAAATCAAAGGTGGCGCACTTGCACTTTTTTCAAGTTGAATATTGACATGTAGTTTATGTAACATTGACCTTGAGATTAGAAATTCTAACCCAGAAGAATAAATTCTAGATATAATTAGCAACGAATGTTACATATAATGTTCTATAGTAAAAGTTGATAGATTTTGAGTTATATAGCGGTAAACCCAGCTGGTGTTGAAAAAAATATGGAAAAATTCACTTTTTGAGGTTAGAATAACTTTTGAGCAAATAGATTCCAGTACCTAAAAATTTGTTTCTGTATTCTGAAAAACATTTGCAAAGTGTATCCAAAATTTGGTGCATTTTAAAATTTTGATCGGACCACTTCACGTGGAATACCCCATATATATATATATATATATATATATATATAGTTTCAGAGAACATAGTACATACATGTGGGCTATTTTACTACAAGTAGTAGAATGAAAATTTGAAATCGCACCAAATTTTGAGAACTGTCTGAAAATGTCTTCCAAAAAAAAGAAAACAATTTTTAGGTGTTAAAAATAATTTGAGTGAGACTTTATCCACCATGAAAAAAAAAATTTTTTTTAATTTTTAAAAAAGATTCCTATTTTTAAAGTCATTCATCTCCAAATCTATTTTTTTTGTTTGAAAAAACAAAACATACAACTTTTGCTTTAAATAATCTTTAGGACTTATCAACCTAGGCTACAATTCATAATTTTAAAATCTCGAAGATATTGGATACCCGGAAATATAAAAAAATTGATTATCTTATCTAGTATCTTAAAATATATAAAAATTAGTAATTTTATGAGGTTTATGAGGAATAACTTTTACCAGCTCTCTTGGCCAATAATCTAGCCACCGCCTCTCGAAAGTACTTGAAAAATGTCATCTTTTGAGCGGTGTTAGACTAAAATCATTTGTGGCGAGTTCGCCTTTTTTTGATAATCAATATTTCCGGGTATCCTATTTCTTCGATATTTTAAAATTAAGAATTGTATTTAGGATATATAGTTCTAAAAATTATTATGAACAAAAGTTGTATATAATGGTTTTTCAAAAAAATCAATAGATTTGGAGACAAATGTCTTTAAAAATAGAAATTTTTATAAAAAATGAAATATTTCCATTTTTCACGATGTAATAACTCTCATTCAAATTATTTTTAACACCTACAAATTTTTTTCTATTTTCTGGGAGATATTTTCAGCCTGCTCTTAATATTTCATGCGATTTAAAATTTTCAACATACCACTTGACGTGAAATACATATATATATATATACTATATAAATATTGCCGCCGTTTCTGAGATTTCAGGATTATATTGTGACGATGTGCGTACATCATATGTCACTTATATATTCTACTCTACGTAATAACAAACAACACCAAGCGAGAAAACCATAAGATGCTCGAAGAGAGGAGACACACACACAATATCCTTTCCGGTAAACCTCCAGCACCAGTCCTACTCCTTGAAACTGATCCTCCCTGATCCTTGAATCCAACACCACATGAAGAAACCGTGTAACAGCAGTAGAGGCTATGAGGTTTGATAGTGCTCCCAGGTTACAAATAGAGTGGCTTCGCTGTAACATCTAGGTTCTCGCTCCTGCCTAGTACCGAGTACCTGTCAAGGGTAATTAGCAAATTACCCAATATACGAGATAAGAAGAGGGACAGAGAAGCTCCTACAATATGCAATTCTCCCTGGGAATAGAAGGAGGTACAGGAGAAATCTAACCCTAGTGTTTACACTAAGTTAGAGGTTAGAAACACCTCAAATCACAATACTACTGCTACGGAAACAGTCGCCCTTACCTACGATATCCTGGAGGTAAATGCTTTTCCGTAAGCACTCGTATGGAACCCGCATCTCATCCAACCCGACGAAATTACCCAGGCACCCAGGTAGCCGTTGAAACTGCACCTAGAAGTCTCAAACAACGGCCGAATCAGCCTAACGAATTACTATTAAGGAACGATTAAAATGTTACCTGACACCGAAACCTCCTGCAGTACCAACCTCCAGTATCCTGAATGTGTCTCAGTGAACATCCAAACTCCAGCACCACTATTCCAACATGGCAACACAATGCCAACACGGAGATCTAGCAACAAACGGTCGGTGCAAATTAACGACCGTGCGTAGCCTGCTGTATATGCGAGCATGCCCGCGCGCTCGTGAAGCCGAGTATAGCTCACACACGACCGCTGAGTCGGGAGTAACGACGAGTGCGCAGCGTTTTTGCGTATGGCTTTTGTGAAAATGAAAACGAGTGCCGTGAACGAGAGAGCTCTCCGATCGGCGTAAGCTAACGGTCGTGCCGGGATATAGAGGAAAACGATCTCGATATAGAATCCCCCGCGTCGAGTAATTGAGATTTTCTTAGAGAGGATTCTCCCAGCGTGTAGATGATTTCGCCTCAAGTTCTCCAGCTCCCTTTCCGTAAAAGTGTGTGTGTGTGCTCATCGCGTCAAACCGCGTAACTTTGATCGCGAAAATCGGCGAATACAATTTTAAGCCGTGACTGGCAAGCGGCGAGTTTGTATAATACCCTAATGGGTTTCCGTTCTTTAATATAAAGAATCACATTGCATCTTATTCATTGAGTGATAGTGCTTTTATTGATTGATTTTGCGACCTCCGCCTTGATCCCCAGCGGTAGCGTCACATAGCGACCGTGACTTTTGCGATAATTTTTTAATCGCGGACTTGGGATTATCTTGTTCATCTGCCATTTTGCACACACACGCAAGCAAAGGTCGGAAGTGGTTTTGGACGGCCATATTTAATTCTGATCACATGGAAGTAGAAATTATTTTTTGTAGTTGACAAATACAATTATAATTGAGGATCTATATTGTTGATATTGTTAATATAATCTATGGAATCCGGAGAGTTTTTCATAATTGTTTGCAATTTCCTTATATATTAATATTATACCTGCATTTAATAGGACATATATCTATATTTGGAAACAAGTAAATTCATTTAATAAGTTTTTTTCTTGGTGACCACAATAGTTTATAATATTTTTCAATAAATAAAGTTAAATATTTATTTGATTATTATTAATAATTTCTTTATTAAATTTCGAAAATAAAACATTGTGTAAAATAGTTCAAGCTGGAAGTGATTAACAGATATATACCTTCTCTTTCGCATATAAGTTTCATGCTCACTATAATAATAAAAAGAAATAATAAATTTTCTTGGATAATAATACTTAATATACAATAAATGAATAATTGACAATTATAAATAAATTTGCACGTTTGTAAATTTCTTTTACAAATATTAACTTGGCATTAGTTAAAATTCAAGAATTTCCAAAACCTTTTTTTGTACTAAATTGTTAATAAAAATAAATATGTAAATTTTCTTTCATAAACCCATTAATTGAGTTACTTTCAACATAAATACACCATCAAAATATTTAAATTAATTTATTTTCATCATTAAAATTGAACTTCAAATATAGAGAACGATAGTTGACCATAGATATTATCTATTTACACCATTTGTGATAGCATTTTACAGTACATACAAATTTTGTAATTAATATATACTGTATTATTATCATTTATTAGTATTTATAACTTCCTCAAAGAGTCAAATCTTCCTCAAGCACCATTCTAGTACATACTCTAGCACCATATACCTTAATATAACCATGTAAACACTCGACTAAGACCTTCTCGCTACTCATAGTAACCCCAAGCTTGTTAAATAAATTTTTCTTTGCAATTGGTTTTATGAATTGTCAATAACAAAAGTGTTTCTAAGATATTAGAACACACAAGTTATATAGAAATATATATATAAAAAAATACAATTTTGAGTTTTCCTTTGCTTTGCTTTATTATATTTTCTTGTGGATTTAATTAATCGCTAATACTAAGTTTTTCGCTTTTTATATTTAGTTAGTGGCTGTAAAGATACCTAATTTACACTTTACTTATGGGTGATAAATAATTTGTATTTTATTTTTAAAAGCAAATATAAATCATATTAAGCTACGTTTTTTTTAAGAAACAACTGGAATTACCCCTGTTTAAGTAGTTATTGTCTAATATACATATATATAATATTTTTTTTAATTTTATTATCACTATTTAAATTTGTATTAAACTCGTTGCGAAATTGAAAATGGTGTCAGGAAATTGGAGTTTAACACTCCAAACATTAACGGACGAAGATTTGAATAACATGAATATGGAGGAAGGATCGCCTCCGCTAGAAAGGATAAACGACAATAGAAATGAACCACACTTTGCTCCACAACAGAAACCCATCCAGCACCAGTACTATTATAACACCCCCCCCCCAACGTATAAAGTGCCTTCTATCCCAATTTACAACATAAATTTCCCTCCTGTCGAGCACCCACATCTTACCTATAACTCACCCTATCAAACAAATACTTATTATACGAGGCGTCAAGAATCGTCCCTTGATAATCCCACATTCCAACGAGATAAACGAGTTAGTGAAATCCTAAAACAATGGCATATAGAATTTAAGGGAGTAAAGAGAAATGACCCAGAATCTTTCCTAGCAAATCTCGACGAATGTACTAGAAGATATCAACTGACATTATGCGATATAGCTCGATCTCTCTCAGCTATCCTTGATGAAGAAGTATGGTATTGGTTTCGTAGAGAAAATAGGAATTGGGTAGCATACGAAGATTTTGTTAATGCATTTAAAATACAATACTGCAGAGAAGATATACAACACCAATTATGCAAACAAATTGGTATCAGAACACAAGGTCCATTTGAAGACATATCGACGTATTTATCCAAATTTAGAAATCTATTGGATCAGCTACAACCACCAATGTCTATGAAGGAACAACTACATCTAACATACGACAACCTACACCCAGATTACTGACAGAGAATGAATAGAAGTCAATTCTCGTCATTTTTGGAATTGCAGATATTAGAGAAAAAGGAAGAAGCAAGGAAACGTCAGGATAAATTATATCGCCCTCTTCCAATGGAAGAAGATGAACCTTTTTTCAACTCGGCATATGAACCAAGTAAGCCTAAACAATGGGGTAAAATAGTTGCAATAAACCCAAAAAGAAATGGTAAGACCAGACAAGTCAACATTGACATCAGCTATCCAGCAACCTCCAGCACCATGAAAAACCCATTTTAACCCGTCCCATAATACAATACAAGTTGAAAACTCTGCGAAATTCCCTGAAACGGATAATAGCACTGATAAACGGTTAAACGATAGGTTTAAACAATCAGTTACACTGCAACCAAGTAAGACCTACCAACCAAATAGAATAAAAATCGCAAGCACTAATACAAATACTATAAAAACGAAAAGTGGAAGAGTTAGTAAATGTTATACATGCGGAGTCGAGGGACATAGGTCTGATGACTGCCCAGTCAATAGTTGTAGAGGTTGCGGTAAAAGTAATACACTGAGACGCGATTGTACCAATTGTAGAATTTCCAAATGGGCGGGAAACGAAAGGCGGAGGAGACAATAAGGGTCAATGTGTCCTCCTTAGAAATAATTGGTAAAAATGACCCTAGGGAATTTTCTCCTCCAGCACCACCTAGTAAAAAAATTAGAACAGTTCTGAATAAACCTATTAAGCATAGTAACTTCCCTCAAGCACCAATACATAAAAAGAGAATATTACCCGGTTCCTCAACGAAGAGAGAAACCTCCCCTCCAGCACTAAGAAAGAAACTAAAAATATCCTCTCAAGCACCAAAAACAGAAGACGAAAACTATATTCCCGTTTCAGTTATTCATAATATGGATAACTCTAAAGAATCTGAATACAAACTAACAAGATTCTAAATAAAGAAATCTATTCAATAGCTGTATTATCACCAGATTCTCTCATCCAGAGACATCCTTTAGGAAAGCTTGAGCCTAGGTTGTTTTTTACAATGGAGTTAAATGGGAAAAAGATGATAGGACTTTTAGATGCTGGATCTGTTTATTCCTATATCGGAAAAGGAATAGGAAAACAACTTAGTGGGAAATATAAGCCGTGCAAAGGAATAATAAGCGTGGCAAATGGGGTAACTGTATCAGTACAAGGAAAACTAGGCGTAACGGCGAATTTCGATGGTTTACAGTACGAATGTATCTTAGTGATTGATTTTAAACGACTGTTTGAACTCAAGATAGGCTACGGAAACGATACATGGTGGACTCCAAAGGGAGAGATCCATCAGTTCTACCCCTATGGACAAGACCCCAGTTACATCCCAGCATTAGCCAGTATAGATGGCCTACTACGTGTCTCAGAGGAAGACAAAGAGAAAATTAAAAATGTTCTAGATGACCTTATCCTACCAACTCCAAAAACACTTAGAGCTACAACTTTAGCTTACCACAAAATAGATGTCCAAGGTCATGAACCAATACGACAAGGGATGAGAAAGTAATCTCCAAAAATGCTAAAAGCAGCTCACGAGGAAGTAAACCGAATGTTATCTGAGGATATAATAGAACCATCAGAAAGCCCTTGGCGTAGTTGTCCAGTAATAGTATCCAAATCGGATAGTAAATATCGATTTTTCAGTGCCTATAGACAAGTTAACAAAATAACAAAACGATTTACTTATCCCTTAAAGAATATGGATGACATTCTGGACAAACTGAGAGAAGCAAAATATATCTCTAAATTGGATCTATCTCAAGCATATCATCAAATATTATTAGAAGACAGTAGAAAAATAACTGCTTTCGGAGTACCAGGGAGAGGTCTACATCAATTCAAAAGAATGCTTTATGGGTTAACAAATGCTCCAGCAACTTTTCAGAAAATTATGGAAAGGTTAATTAAGCCTTATTGGGAATCAAATGTATTCGTGTATTTAGACTATATAATAATTGTTACCCAAACTTTTAAAAACCATATATCCTGGTTAAAGAGCATTCTAACAGCATTAAAAAAAACAAATTTACAACTAAATCGAGATAAATCCGAATTTTGCTGTGCAGAAGTTAAATATCTTGGTTACATTTAAATGAACATGGATTAAGTACCGATCCCGAAAAAATTAAACCCGTAACTGACTATCCAGCACACACCAACCTCAAAAATCTTCGCAGATTTTTATGTATGATCGGATGGTATTCCCGATTCATTCCAAATCTTGCATATATTAAAACCCCTCTTACAGAATTAACAAAGACAGATGTTTGTTGGCACTGGAATAACGACCAGCAAACAGCCTTTGAAAAACTTAAAACAGCCCTCACTCAAGAACCCATTCTAGCACGCTCCAACCTTACATTACCGTTCACCTTACAGACGGACGCAAACAATTACGCGATAGCAGATGTGCCTACGCAAGTAATTGACGGGAAAGAACACCCAATCTATTACGTGAGTCGAACGTTGAACAGAGCGGAACACAATTACACTGTAACCGAGAAAGAGTGTTTAGCGGTCCTTCGGTCAGAGGAGAGATTAAGAGGCTACCTACAAGGAGAAAACTTTACAGTAGTAACGGATCATTTCAGTCTACTATGGCTAAACAAACTTAAGGATACAACAGGAAGACTAGCCCGTTGGAACACAGCACTACAAAGGTACGATATAAAGTTTGTGTACCGGAAGGGTGCACTTCATCAAGTCCCAGACGCATTATCGAGAGCGTGGGAGGAATCAGAAGTAGCGGCAGTAATTCTCATTCACATAGATGACCCATGGTACCTATCTAACGAAAATGGAAAACGAAAAAAAATTTCCAAATAAATATCGCGACTTTAAAGTCGAGAATGATTTTCTTTATGCTCATCGTCCAAATCCATTAGTAGATCCATTGTTCCCTGATTTGGATGCTTGGAAATTACTTCTTCCAGCACCAAAAAGACCCCAAGTCCTTTTCGAATCCCATAAAATACATCAATCAGGACATTTAGGGATAGAAAAAATTTACGCCCGTCTAGCAATACATTATTATTGGCATGGTTACTATTCTGATACTTCTTGTTATGTCAGATCCTGTCATCAGTGTCAAATCCATAAAAGTTGTCAATTATCCCCCACTGGTTTGATGGGAGAAAGAAATATCGGTGGACCATGGAAAGTCGTGGCTGCCGATATTAATGGTATCAAACCACCGTCAAAATGAGGTTTTAGATACGCAATCGTTTTCGAGGATTTATTCACTCGGTATGTGAAAATCCAGCCACATCGTAAGGCAGATGGGAAAAATTGTATTGCAAGCTTTTGAAGATTTAATAATAAACTGTTGGGGTTACCCAAAGTTTTTACTGACTGATAACGAAACCGAATTCTCTAACAAGTTAGTAACTCAACGTTTAAAAACGTATGGTATCCAGCAAACCACTATTCGCCCCTATAGGCCTCAGGAAAATCCGGTTGAAAGAGTAAATCGTAATCTGAAACCTATGATTAATAGCTTCCTAGAAGAAGATCATTAAGAATGGGATCTTCACTTAAAGGAATTTTATTTTGCTTTAACCACAACGGTTCACTCTTCTCTTAAAACGACCCCCGCGTTCACGAATTTTGGTAGAAATCCTGATTCTTCAGTCCTAATCCGGAAACACGTAGAGAAACCTACTCCTCTCCTTTCTAATGACTCAGAGAAGTGGTCAGATCGTATGAAAAGACTGCCAGCTCTTCATGATCTAGTAAGAAACCATATAGAAAAGGCAACAACTCGTCAAGCAAAATATTATAATAGAAATAGAAGAGACATTACTTATCGAATCAGGGATAATGTATTACAAAAAACCATGTACTATCGTCCGCAAAAGGAAATTTTGCAGCCAAACATGCACCGAAATATGAAGGCTCGACTACTGTGGTTGAAATTCGTTCACCAACAGTGTACATAGTACAAGACGACTAGGAGTGTGTGGGTACCCGGAAAGTCGGGTTACCTGATTGAAAAACCCGACCCGTCGGGTCGGGTTAGAGTCGGTCGGACTTCAGGTTTTACCGTAACCCGAAATTTTTCGGTCTGCTCGAAGGTTTCGAGCTACCCGAAATATTTCGGTCTACCCGAATGATTCGGGCTACACGAATGTTACGGATCACCCGAATATAACGAACTATCCCAATGTTTCAATTCTATTTATTTATTTATTAATATTTCTATCACTTTAAAATGTAAAAATGATAAGTTTTTAATAAGAATTGCAAGGGAAATATAATAATAGGAAAAAAAATATAAATAAATTAATAAATAAACCAGCTAATAATATAGCTACTTTATAAGTTTAATTTTTGAAAAGCCACTTCTTTATACCAAAACTAATGGATTTGAATTAAATATTTGGAATTGCCGGATCACAAGAAAAATTTGGACTACCCGAAATTGTCAGGTACCCGCCAAATTACGGGTTACCCATTAAATTTTTGGGTCCCGAAAATGTCGGGTACCCGCCCAAACCCGAAGAAAATACCCAAACCCGATCAGGTCGGGTAGTCGGGCTACCCGCACACTCCTAAAGATGACAATACCGGGAAACGTACTGAAATATCAATTGAGGATCTCAAACGATATATAGCACCCCGTAGAATTGTTTCCCAAAATTATAATTCTATTTCAGAAAATGCAACGAGCAAGCAGCCTACAGAGAGGACAGGGAGGAAGAGTAAGAGCGATGAACATCAGACGTCCAGTGATAGGCGAAGTTCCCCTATTTCCTCCAGCACCATCACAACCAACACCAAACCCTCCAGCACCATCACAATGAACACCAAAACCTCCAGCAAAACCCAAGGAGTCGGAGCAAGTCCCAACATACCGGTACCGGGGATACGTATCGTACCGGGCAACCGTAGGAGAGAGTCAAGGAGAGTGCACATTCCTCAAAAACAGGGTGTTTCTAAAGAAGGAGGACCCTCCTCGACCATTGGGAAGAGGACGAGGACTAGTAAGGAAAATAGAGGTGGAGACGAACGAAAACGTAGGAGCAGGTCACGAAAAACCGTTGGTACCGCAAGAGCCTGTGGGCGAATCTAGCACGGACAATACTATGTTCCTTCCAGCACCACCATCAAACCCGTCCCCACCTAATCCCTTATCCTACGCCCAACCAATTACCCAAGGACCTTTTTGCCCGCCACCACGACTCCCTAAACCAATAACCCAAATCTTCCAAAACCCCTTTTCGTCCCAATCCCCCATTGTCATCACCCTCTTCGTACTAATACCCGTGCCCTGCTTCCCACTAATCACATGTCCTCCAGCACCAACTACACTTACATCCACTACACCCACATTGACCACCAACCCCATATTCCCTGTAAAACCCTCTATGGCACCCCTCATGTCGCTACGGATAGAACCACCTCTCATGCTACCCACTTCCTCAAGCACCACACACAATCAACCCCACAATCCAGCAAGACCAGCTCGGAACACAGGAGCTATACCGAGGAATCAGAACCTCCATGTCACCAGTGGTCTCCCAGTGAGGCCAACGGCCTACTGTAACAGTGGTCGTAGAAGGGAAGGTTGCTGGAACTGTGGGAGCCGCCAGCACAGCTGAAAAAAGTGCCCGGAATTCTGGACGAGATTTTGCCGAGGATGTGGAAGACCGAACGACACGATAGAAACGTGTCCACATTGCCACGAAGAGTGGAAACAAAGGCTGAATATTCACCCAAAATATATTTCTTTTTCTCTTCTCTTTTTCTTTTCCCTTTTATTTTCTTTTCTCATCGTTCTAATCCGTCTACTTGTAAAAATCAATAAACTCATATAGTAATAAATACACCTGGTAACATTTCTTTATTAATTTTAACCCACATTTACACTATTTCTACAAATGGTAATATGTCATACATTTATTTATTGAATAATGAGTATGCAAATATTATGTCACTTTAATGGTGTCATTTTTTTTACTTAGTCACATGAGATGTATAATAAAACCTGAAAAAACTCTAGTAACCAGTACAGGAAAAACAAGAAATAAGAAATACAGGGTCAGATAGTGTAATTAACTAATGATTTTATTTATAATTTGTACATAAATACAATAAATTTATAACGTTGCACAACAGAAAACCAAAGCCATTTCCAGAGAACTAACTCACCAGGTATGTACGAATGGTATTTAAACATTACTTTTCTTTTCAATTTGTATACTGAACATTATGAATGTTTCATGTTAGTATGGGTTATGTATGTCGCGAATAATGAAACCGATCGAAGATACAAGAGTATTAAAAATTTGTAAGCCAGTCACACGCGTGACATGCCGAAAAGATATTTACCAAACAGGAAAATAAAAATACACACTCAGCGTGAAAGACTAATACATAGATTGACTCTCGTTGTATCCATTTAAAGTTTCAGCAATTGGGTAATCAAAAAATACACAGCGACCAACGGAAACGTACCCAACCAAATCTAATATTCTATTTATCTAATAATTATTTAAAATCATCCCCTTTATCGTTATAGTTATACAGTAAGAACTTGATAATATTAAAATAATCCTTCAAGCATCATTCCGTTGGGACACAAACAACACAAACAGTTACACCTACCCCGCTATAAATAGCACCGGCTGTCTTTCTGTCTTAGGATTGCGTTATAGAAATCAAAGTAAAACCAGGTTAGCTTTGGTTTGGGAGGGGGGAGTTGCGACGATGTGCTTACATCACATGTCACTTATATATTCTACTCTACGTAATAACAAACAACACCAAGCGAGCAAATCATAAGATGCTCGAAAAGAGGAGACACACACACACTATCCTTTCCGGTAAACCTCCAGCACCAGTCCTACTCCTTGAAACTGATCCTCCCTGATCCTTGGATCCAACACCACATTAAGAAACCATGGAACAGCAGTTGATAGTTGATAGGTGAGGTTCGATAGCGCTCCCAGGTTACACATAGAGTGGCCTCGCTGTAACATCTAGGTCCTGCCTCCAGCCTAGTACCGAGTACCTGTAAAAAGTAATGAGTAAATTACCTAATATAAGAGATAAGAAGAGGGACAGAGAAGCTACTACAATATGCAATTCTCCCTGGGAATATAAGGAGGTACAGAAGATATCTAACCCTAGTGTTTACACTAAGTTAGAGTTTAGAAACACTTAAAATCACAATACTACTGCTACGGAAACAGCCGTACTTACCTCCGATATCCTGGAGACCTCCGCCTTAATCCCCAGCGGAAGCGTCACAATATATATAAATATATATAACAGTTTGGTTGCCGCACGGATGTTTATTTTATTATCGCGGCTGCTCAGCGGTACGGTTAAACTTACCGTATTTAAACAAACGTATGTTTCCCGCGTTGCGGCGGCGGTTACCTGTCCGGTCTACCAAATCTATTAAGTGTTAGTCGGAAACCGAGTTACGTCGAGCACTTGTCAATCAGAAATATACGAGCTCTTAGGATTACGGAAGGATCGTACGTGGGTCAAAATTCAATTCTTCGAACACCGGATTGAAATGTAATAATACATTGAATTTATTGAAATAAATATAAAAGATAAATAACAAACAAAATCTCTAATCGTCGCCGAGATCTACGCTATTATTACAAGTCGGTAAATGGACGACTAGTAGAGGGGGGGAAAATATCACGAACTAAAATAATATACCCAGTCAACGGGACTGGTATAACGCAATACGATTATTTTCAATTAGCGAATAAAATACGATCGCGTGAAGTGGTACCACTTACTTTACACGTTGCTATAGTCGTTGGTAAACAACCAACAGCCGAATTGTCTATTTATATATACGAATGTATATTTATTTATATTTTAACGGTAAGGTATCTTACCGTTTAACGAATTCGAGCAACACGAGCGAACAGTATCGTAATGTTCGCATCGGCTCGGGCCGGCGAGATTCAGCTCGGGTCGGTTCGTGTGGCTACACGAGCGAGATCGACTTCGCGCGCGCTGAGGAGAGGTATAGCCGCTTTGACACGCAACAGGTGTGACCCCCCGCGACCCGTGTTCAGCTTTGCTGTGCTGCATTTTACCGTGTGTTTCGCGTGTATATTTTGACTGCAGCCCGACCCTGTTTTGCCAGTGAGTGGTGCAACACCGTGAATCGACCTGCAGCCACACAACCTTGGTACACGGGCGAACGTACAATTCGTCCTACAATTTTTGAGTACACATTGCAAATATTTTTCAGAATACAGATAAGAATTTTTAGGTACTGGAATCTATTTGCTCAAAAGAAACCTGAAATTTTTTTAAAAATTCAAATGGGAATTAACATATTAATTTTTGTGAATTTTTACTTTCTTTAAATTATCATAACTTTTTACAGACTTAAAGGCCATAAAAATGCTACAGACCATTTGAAAAGTATTGCTTCAAGCTTTCTTTAGACTTTTGGATAAAAAAATCAAATGTGGGCTGGTTACACTTTTTTTAAGATGAACATTGACCTTGAGATTCAAAATTCTAACCCAGAAAATAAATTCTAGACATAATTAGCAACGAATGTTACATATAATGTTCTATATTAAAAGTTGATAGATTTTGAGTTAAATGGTGGTAAACCCAGCTGGTGTTGAAAAAAACTTGGAAAAATTCACTTTTTGAGGTTAGTATAACTTTTAAGCAAATAGATGGTAGTACCTAAAAATTTTTTTCTGTATCCTGGAAAACATTTGCAGTGTGTACCCAAAAATTAGTGCAGTTTAAAATTTTGATCGGACCACTTCACGTAGAATATTCCATATATATATATATATACCCGCGTGTGTGCGTGGGTGTGTGTGTTTCTTTAATTCTCGCGTCTTGCAACAACTTTTTGGCAGCTGCTGTCGGGAGCTGTATGGTCGCGCACAGAGTGCCACTATATGAGCCCCTGATTTTAATGGTGTCAGTGGCCACCACGTTTGGCCCGATCTTTGACGCAATCGCCGTGGCTACCTTCTGTACTGTTGTGGACTCGTCCATGTCCTTGACGGAGATATACTCTCTTCGAGTCAGTAGCTGGACTTCCGCTGTCCCACTTATGGTGGACGAGACCACCGTCTTCAGGTTGGATGTATTAGCAGCCGGCCGTCTCAGTTGTCAAAAAATAAGAAATTGAAGAAATTTTAACCAAAATTTAATATGAAAAATTTATTATTTCTTTTGGCCTAATAATCTTTAATTTCTTATTTTCTTCATAACTTTGCTCCAAATTAAGCAATTTGAGTTTCTTTTTTTTAAACCATATCTACTTGAACTCAACTTTCTTCTGGTATTTGGTTTGCGTGCGCATCTTTATTTTTTTCCGAGTTATAAGTGATCAAATTGGAAGTAATTTTTGCTGATGTTATTGCTAATATACAACAGAATGTTCCTTAAATATCGGGCAACGTAATCCGCCAACGCCGTCTTCACCCCCAGAGGCAAAGAAGAAAAAGGCAGATAGTGTCACGCAGGCTCAGCCAAAAACCCCTGACTGAGTCACAGTAGTAAAAAAAAAGCAAAAAGAAGAGCGGCAACTAGCCGCGGGAGCAAGAACAACTGAAGGAGGCCAGTAAACCGGCCAAGGGCACATCAAGACCTAAGACCGGAGCGAGACCCCCACAACCAAATGCTATTAAGATCAAAGCGTCAAGTGGGGGCTCATACGCAGATGTCCTGCGGAAGGTCAAGGATGCACCGGACCTCCAAAGCCTGAGAAACAGGGTCACCCGCATCAGGCGCACCAAGGCTGGGGAACTCCTCCTCGAACTGAGACGGCCGGGTGCTAATACATCCGACCTGAAGACGGTGGTCTCGTCCACCATAAGTGGGACAGCGGAAGTCCAGCTACTGACTCATAGAGAGTATATCTCCATCAAGGACATGGACGAGTCCACAACAGTACAGACGGTAGCCACGGCGATTGCGTCGAAGATCGGGCCAAACGTGGTGGCCACTGACACCATTAAAATCATGGGCTCATATAGTGGCACTCTGTGCGCGACCATACCTGCGTGACACTATCTGGCTTTTTCATCTTTGCCTCTGGTGGTAAAGACGGCGTTGGCGGATTAAGTTGCCCGATATTTAAGGAACACTCTGTTGTATATTAGCAATAACATCAGTAAAAATTACTTCCAATTTTATCACTTATAACTCGGAAAAAAATAAAGATGCGCACTCAAACCAAATACCAGAAAAAAGTTGAGTTCAAGTAGATATGGTTTAAAAAAAAGAAACTTAAATTGCTTAATTTGGAGCAAAGTTCTGAAGAAAATAAGAAATTAATGATTATTAGGCCAAAAGAAACATTAAATTTTTCATATTAAATTTTGGTTAAAATTTCTTCAATTTCTTATTTTTTCACAACTTTGCTCCAAATTAAGTAATTTGAGCTTCTTTTTTCTCAAACCATATCTACTTAAACTCAACTTTCTTCTGGTTTTTGGTTTGAGTGCGTATCTTTATTTGTTTCCGAGTTATAAGCGATCAAATTGAAATCAATTTTTACTGATAACATTATTAGATGTCGAATTACTTTCGTAAAAGTGGCCATTGGCAAGAGATAACTTGGATTTCTTCACATTTTTATATTATAAAAAACATACCAAAGTTAGGATAAGATCCGTTTCAAGAAGGTCAAGTACCACCCTTGTTAGTTGGGCCCTAACTTACAAGGAGAGGTCACACCCTCTGGAAAACGGATCCTTACCAAACTCTAGAATATAATTTCTACTATAAAATCATGCAAAAAGCCGGAGTTTTAGTGTCCAATGGCCATTTTTACGATAGATATAAGCAAATAATGAAAAATCTCGCCGAAAAAGCCGTTGAATTTGAATGCTTATAACGCAGAAACAATTAAAGATGTACGTATAAACTAAATTTTGAAAGAAAGCTGAGATCGAGTAGATACATTAGATACATTATTTGCTTATATCTAGCGTAAAAATGGGCATTGGACACTAAAACTCCGGCTTTCTGCATGATTTTATAGTAGAAATTATATCCTAGAGTTTGGTAAGGATCAGTTTTCCAGAGGGTGTGACCTCTCCTTGTTAGAGACCTTAGACCACATATCTACAGAAAAATGCAATTTGCAAATTGCTCAATATTTCGGTTCACTAAGGGTTAAAAGAGGGTGCAAATTACAAATTACGGGAGAAATAGAAGAAACAGGTTATTATTTAAAAAACTGCTAAAATGTTATAAAACCTTCTTTAAAATTTATACAAAAATTTATTTATTTAAGAAAAAAGTTTTATTACTCTAAAAGTACAAAATGTAAATGACCTAGAACTTTTGGGCGATGATCTTTCGCCATTAAATAATTTAATTTAGGGATGTGAAGTTCTATTTAGATCTGTTTAAAATAAACAAAAATTTTAAAAGTAGTTACTAAATACTACAATTTAATAAGTATATGCACTTTACTATTTTTTGTAAGGTAATTTTTCACCAAAATTTATAATTATTAAAATATAAATTTAAACTTAAAAAATTTTATATAGTTTAAAATTTACGTTTAATATTTAATATGTATCCATTTTTTTATCATTTTTATTCTTATTTCATTGCACTAAATTTTGGTAAAGGTTTTTTATTTATAAATTATAACATTTTTAATTAAAAATATACTAAATTTTTGGTATAAAAGCCAACGCACTATAACAGTACATCCAAGGTGGTATGTAAATCTATTAAATTTCTATGGTGTCCATGGTAGTGAAAAAATAATACAAGTTCAAACATTATTTTAACTATATTAATTACTAAAAACCTTTTTCGATATTAAAAATAGGGAGGCGAAGCCCCCTAGTATATACATACGGTGCGGTCGGGGTTATGTGAAGATTGTGAAGAATTGTCAATTCGAGGTTGTGCACGGCAGATTTACCTTCGAGCGCAACTGGACCACCGCAGCACCTTGTCGATGGCTCGTTGTTTACCTGACGGCTACGTGTACGTTGATATGGGGCTCGGGAACGAATAACGGAAATTAGGTAATTCTTTATTTTGATCCTCACGGCAATGTACAAATAATAGCCCGCGAATATTAAGGGATGTACGAGAACGCACGACCGTTCGGAACGCGTTCGAAACGAAATAGTATACAGACGCGAAGTCACGGGTCGAAGAGAGCGCGCGGATTGTACGGGTTCGTTGCCCTTCCCGGATAAGTCCCCGATAACAAAACTAAAGGACGAAAGAATGTCTTACATGTATTCCTCCGGTGATTCGGGGCGCCTCCTTTTCTTTGGCCGATTTGCTCTGTTCAGGAATTCTCCATAAGTACCTCGTTGCTCGACGACACACGAGAGAATGCCTCTCTTCGACTATCTATTATCCCCCCTCCATTCCGTTTCTGGCACAGTCTCATCCAACAACCGTACAAGCCACGCGACGGAGAACCATCTCGAGTGACTCTCGATATCGTCAGTCGTCATACCCCCCTCTCAGACATCGGGTTCCGGACAGATATCCGGCTTCTGCCACTACGTTCTCGGAGCGGGATCAGGATGGTGCATATTGGGAGGTTAATGAGGAGGATACCGAAAAGAAAGAGTCGGAACATTGTCTCCTATTAAGCTTCATTCACTTTTTTTTTGCTTTTTACTCGTTATACCCTGCGTCTAGGTAGTATCCTCTTAATGCTTTTAATGGGTGTAACGCCATTGGTCCTGGCGCTCGGGGCATTGCCAAAAGTGCTTGAATCCCTCCTCTCCGCAGATGTAACAGCGCGGGTGCTCAGTGTTCTTGCGCCGAGCCTCCTGTCTCGCGCGCTCCTTCTGTGTGCAAAGCTCTGCAAGTAGAGCGTCGATTTTGGTTTTCTGTTGGGCCTCTTGCGCCTCCTTCGGGAGCTCAGCTCGCCGACGTTCTTCACGGAGTCAAGCTTGGCGGTGACGTTAGCCTCGGCGAAAGACATCTAAATAGGCCAGTTGCTCTCTCCGGTCGTTGACGTCCTCTCGCCATGCCACGGTAGTCTGGCTCGCGTCATCTCCGTTGGCGCGGTGGAAGTTCGCGAGAGCACCGTATGTATGGCCCTCCTGCGCTTCGGCTTCTAACTGCGCGGTCCAGGCAGCATTGAGCTGGGCTTTTAGGTTCTCTCAGTCCGCCCATAGATCCCCCGACCACTCTTGAGCACCTCGCTCTGGGCGGTTAGCTCTCGCCTCCTCGGAGGGACCTGCGTTAGCCGTCGATGGTAAGCTCGGGACCAACTTCTCGATTTCTCTAGAGAGCTCTCCCAAGAAGGACTCTCTCTCTCTCGACCCTCTTCCCCAGTTGGAGTCCTACCAACAGGGCCACCATGTCACTAGTTGTTGGGTCGATATCCATATTTCTGGAACAAACGTATTGCATTTTGTCAGGGTTGATTCCTACTCTCTTGAGGACAAAAGGAATGATACTCGGTGGAGGACTGGGATAGAGAGCATGTCAAGCATTCGCGCGACCTCGAGTCGCTCGAGATTACGCAGCGACCAATTTTTCGCTATTACAGACGGCTTAGGTTTCTTAGAACCCGGTGAACAATCTGGACGACGCACTACCTCCCCGGGCGCGGTTTCGATGCATTATTAGATCGCTATATTAGATACGATTGAACGACGAACGGCGCGGTCTGAGATTCATTCGCGGGCGGTACGACGTCTCTTTCGCTTGTCTCGGTTACACGCTCAATTGCATATACAATATTTTTGCTGTTGGAGGACGGACAATTACCCGCCTTTGCGCACGACGCATCTAATGTTCCTCAAAAGTCTCGGACGTAATAATCACGTCATCGAGATAGGAGTGTACGTATGGTTCAAGGCTAGGACCGATGATACGATCTATCAGCCGCTGGAACGTCGCGCCAGCATTGTTAAGTCCATATGGCATTCGTGTAAATTGTTAGAGGCCCATACCCGTTACCGTAAAAGCCGTTATCTCGCCAAAGGTGACATGCAGCGGAATCTGGTGATATGCACTACTCAGATCCAGGGTGATTATATATCGCGCATTTTGTAATTTGCGCAGGATGCTATCCATATTTGGGAAGAGATAAACATCTGGCTTAGCTACTACGTTGATTTTTCTGAAACCAATGCAGAACCTGTACTTGCCATTATCCTTGCAGATCATGACCACAGAAGTAGAGTAGCTACTAGCAGAGGGTTCGATTATACCCGCAGCGAGCATTTCATCGATCTGCTCCTTCATCTTATCGGTAATAGCTTTGGATACGGGGTAGCACTTTTGTTTAATCGGACGAGCAGACCCTACGTCGATTGCGTGCTCGGCCCAATCCGTGCATCCGATAGGACCGCTACCAGATCCTAACATACGGTTTAGCTATTCTCGGAGTTGCTCCCTCTCGGCAGATAGCGCATTTGCCAGCCCGATTGAAGCGAGAGAAGCTATGCAGGGAAAATCTACACCCGCCAAGAAGACTGATCTCTCCGTATCTTTAAAAAGTAAACGGTTCTCTTGCGGAAAGAGGACCTAATTAAACCTCTTAATAAAATTCACGTCTACATAACAATCGGCGTCAAAATTGCATTATACCTACTTTGAGGTCGTGTTTTATACCTGCGTAAGTATAACCTGTGATGAGGAGAAACCAATCAGGAGGACGATCGATTACATGACCGTTCGAGACGCTCCAGGGTCGAATAGCACCCGTAAATGGTAAGGTCCTACGTATGCTTATAGCCACCTGCGTCCCGCGTCCTGGTCAGTCTCTATACTAACGAAGTCATCGGCAGACATCTGTTGTACCGGTCTTATTACATTCTTTTGTCGGTATGATCGCGGCAACTGTGTTTTTCTCGGTATGTTGAGCATCTCGTTCTCCCACGGTCTCATCACACGGGGGAAAGGCCATCGAGACCTCTATTGGTATTTCTCCTTCCCGTTTTCCGTGCACTTCGGACAGTTATAACGGAAGTATGCCGTATAGCCGATGTCCCGTGTATTTGTGGATCCACTGTTGCTCTGCGAGTGATGCATATTTGCTCTATGTGCGCCACTGGAAAGGTTCACCCCCTCCCAGGCATTGCCGGTACCCCCAAACGGTGGTATGGAACCGCAGGTGCAACTAGCGCAGTGTGAACGCTGCAATCTAGTTGCGTTTTGTGCAGGTGGGATATGGTTGTTGCAGGATTGTTGCGCGTGATCCAACGATTCACGCAACGGTGGGGCTTGGCTTTGAGAGTGACATAGGTTCGCCGTTTGCGACAAAATTGGTCTGCTCTGGTCAAAATAACTGCATGTGAATGTATCCTGAATATTCACTTGTTGCCTCTGGTGTTGGGTCCCTAGGTCGGACCCAATATGTGCCATCTGATTCAGCCATCTGACTTGACAGAGTTTTGATTTGCTCGTATTAGCTTTGTAAATCACTTACGAAGCTTCCTGACACGTTGAACCGTTTGCCTTCGAGACCGTCCAGCGACATGGTCTCGCATGTTGATTCGTTATTGCGCAATCCGATATTCGGCGATTTGGTTTCACTATCGGTCGACGACCTTGTGTTTCGATTAACCGGGGTCATTGGCGAAGGGCTTTTCTGGGTTTTGGCACTGCCGCTAGTGCCAGCTTTTGGATATTATAATCATTATCCCTACCGGCTTCATCTAGTAAGATGCTGAACGGGTGTGCTCTAACAGGATTATAATCCTGTCCTAGACTAGTCGAACTGGACCATTCTTGACAAGTTTGCTTGATCAAATCTTGTCTGAAATACACGCGACGTATATACATATACTTCATTATCGTCTACCAGCTCTGCAGGCTGGAAGTCAGCAGTGACATAGTTGCCTTTGTGCCATCGATAAAATCGGGCACGTTGCTGTATCAACATTATTATTATAATAACGAAAGATACGTATTTAATACAAAAAAATTTATCAATAAATCAGATCTGAGATTATAATGGTTAATATGATTAATTGACAATGAC
The DNA here is from genome assembly GCA_026168455.1 of Theocolax elegans. Classification (NCBI taxonomy): domain Eukaryota; kingdom Metazoa; phylum Arthropoda; class Insecta; order Hymenoptera; family Cerocephalidae; genus Theocolax; species Theocolax elegans. The sequence goes on from CM047425.1 coordinate 27,727,752, forward strand.
AAGTTTGTAAAATTCAAATAATGTATTGCTGAATAATAATAATAATAATGTTGATACTTTTATAGTCATCCTTCAGGTTAATATCATAATTCTCATAGCGGTTGAAAAATTAAAAATCCAGCATTATAAATGTTTGAAAATTAATTTTTTATAATTGTATAATAATATTTTTATTATTTATAATAATATTTGTATTTTAACAGCTTACAGGAGATTAGATTGATGACGAGAAAAGTGGAGACACTTTTCTACCACTCCAAGGTACCTGCATGAATTTATTTGTAATGATCATGCTAACAGATTCATCGTTATAAGGCAACAAATATACATTTCTATTAATATTTCAAAGGATCAAAAATGGTCTTAATGGTGTAGACTCACTTTGGAAATTTATGGGTAGTTTCTGATTATAAAAAAACAGCTTTTAGACAGTATTTGGTTTTCAGAGTCCGGAGCAGAAATGCTGATTATCACTATTCAAGGTTTAAATGGCTTACAAGAGTGAGATGGCATACATTTATGACAATAAAAATATTTTTAATATTTTTTTTTATTCAGAAAATTTTACAAAAAGAGTCACAATTATGTTTATAGTAAAAACTGCATCCACTGGAAGCTACACATTCATGAAAATGGGCTTATAATGCAAAAAAGTGCTAAAATGTCAATTTTGACTTTGTTACTTAAAATAATGGCGCCGAAAAATCTGAAAAAATTCAGGAGAATTACTGGACACCTCTAAAACATATTTTAACAGCTATAGCAATATTAATTTCTTTCATCTTCGATTTCACAGAGAACCACCCACATCTATATATATATATGGGAGATTCCATGTGAAGTGATCCAGTTAAAAAATAGAATTATGTTTTAATGTATGAAATCAGTAAAAAACTACTTGAATAGAGTGTACCTAAATTTTTAGACCTAAATTTCAATTAGTACCAGAGCTGTAACCAATCAAAAAATCGAATTTTTTGAAAAAAATGACTTTTTGGCCATTTTTATCACTAAATAACTGAAAATCTAACAATTTTTTCTTATATACATTAAATTTGAAAAAGTTTATAAATTTCAAGAAGAATATGTTGAAATATTTCATTTATATTAGTTTAACCCATTGAATATAGTTATAATTAATAAAAACCTTTGTAGTAAAAAAAGGGTTGTACGATCAAAAATATTTTATCCATCCAAGAATCTAATTCATCGATGATTAATTATCTTCAAAATGGTCCAAAGTTTGAGTGCGGCAGAGCATTTTAGACAATGTTATGGTGTTTTTAGGCAAATTACTTAAAAAAAGAGAGCGAATGCATTTGATGAAAAAAACAGAGTAACCGTATACTTGCATTCAAACAACATGGCACTATTATTCTTCAATAATTCTAAAATATACTATTTAATGTTAGTTACTGATACTTTTCAATCTTTAAGCTGCTTACAAACACAAAGCAGTAGGTATAAGCAGTTATACCTGTTACATAATTGGATTTATTGGAATTTTAATAAGTTTCAGGTATTTATTCAATTATATAACAGGTATAACTGCTTATACCTATTATTTTGTGTTTGTAAGCAGCTTAAAGATTGAAAAGTATCAGTAACTAACATTAAATAGGATATTTTAGTATTATTGAAGAATAATAGTGCCATGTTGTTTGAATGCAAGTATACGGTTACTCTGTTTTTTTCATCAAATGCATTCGCTCTCTTTTTTTAAGTAATTTGCCTAAAAACACCATAACATTGTCTAAAATGCTCTGCCGCACTCAAACTTTGGACCATTTTGAAGATAATTAATCATCGATGAATTAGATTCTTGGATGGATAAAATATTTTTGATCGTACAACCCTTTTTTTACTACAAAGGTTTTTATTAATTATAACTATATTCAATGGGTTAAACTAATATAAATGAAATATTTCAACATATTCTTCTTGAAATTTATAAACTTTTTCAAATTTAATGTATATAAGAAAAAATTGTTAGATTTTCAGTTATTTAGTGATAAAAATGGCCAAAAAGTCATTTTTTTCAAAAAATTCGATTTTTTGATTGGTTACAGCTCTGGTACTAATTGAAATTTAGGTCTAAAAATTTAGGTACACTCTATTCAAGTAGTTTTTTACTGATTTCATACATTAAAACATAATTCTATTTTTTAACTGGATCACTTCACATGGAATCTCTCATATATATATATATATATATATATATATATATATTAGCATCGTCATTAGGGCAGTCTTGTCTGCCCGTTCCTGATGTTATTGGAAGGAGTAGCTATGTCAGGCAGAAGTGGAGACGATAGTCTTGAGACGCGTTTTTGTTTTGATCTTATTCATCACCTTTGCGATGTGACCGTTCTCGCGGTATCGCTAACAATGCACTTGACTCATCCTGTTGACGAAGATGAAGGATCGCAAAATTTCTTTCTTGGCAGTTGAGAATTTTCCTGGACAATCTTCAAATCACCTCTTCTTAGGGACGCCCGCTGACCGAAGTAGGGATCGGTGCGGGGTATAACGATCGATCGAGGACTTGAGTAAGTCAGTGTTGGTTTATGGCGGGCGATGGACAGTTGCTGCAAGGTTGCGGTCCACGTCAAGAAACGGGAGCAAAGGATCCATGGAAGAAAATCAATCGTGACGTTCCCTTTGCGTCGGGGCTGATCCCTGAGAACAAAATCAGAGAGAATCAACGATGTGGTGATCGAAAAGGAGAAATTGTGCTGTTCCCGAATCATTTTATAATAAAATTTATAAATAAAAGTTTTTACCAAAATTTATTGTAATGAAATCAGAATAAAAATAATAAAAAAAAAATAGACACATTAAATATTAACTGTAAATTTTAAACTGTATGAATTCTTATAAAGCTCAAATTTATATTTTAATAATTATAAATGATAATAAAAAATTAACTTACTAAAAATAGTAAAGTGCACATACTTACTAAATTGTAGTATTTAGTAACTACTTATTAAAATTTGGGATTTTTTTAAACGGATCTAAATAGAACTTCACCTCCTGAAATTAATTTATTTAAACACGAAGGATCATCGCCAAAAGTTCTATGTCATCAATATTTTGTACTTTTAGAGTAATAAACCTTTCTTAATTAAATTAATTTTTGTATTAGTTTTAAAGAAATATTTATAACATTTTAGCGGCATCTAAATAAAAACCTGTTTCTTCCATTTCTCCCGTAATTCGTAATTTGCACCCTCTTTCAAAATTTGCGTTTTAATTCATAATTATATCTATAGTATATTACACATCTAGGGAGGTAAAGTATTGGTGAGCCTATAGTACACGTAAATTGCCCCCCGAGCCGAAGGCGAGGGTGGCAAACGTGTGCTATTGGGTCGCCATTTTACCTCCCGTGGTGTGTATACTATTTTTTTCAACAACGAGGCCGAAATTGCAACTTCGCGATTCGGGCGCCGGGAGCGAAAGTGACAGTTTCGGCCCGTTGTTGAAAAAATTTATTTTTCCCTTTAGTTACAGAGCCCATATATATATATTTTGATTATTATAAACAAATTCACTCCTTGAGGCCTGCGATGGCTCAGTCGGTAGGGCGTCGGGCTCGTAATCTGGAGGTCCTAGGTTCGATTCTCGGCCCCGGCCGATTGATATAAGCACCACTAGCGAATGTATTTTCAACAAGTGCTTTCTTCATCAAGACATCGTATGACCTCAGTCGCTGATTAGCACCGGTTTGGGAGCATAAAAAGAGCGACGTTAAAATAATTAAAAAAAAATTAATTCCTTAAATAACCTTCTGTTTCTAATAAATACATGCTTGTTTATTTAAAATATTGTTTTATATATATATACATTATCCACTCACTTATATATCCATACAATTTGGAAATTTTAATTTAAAAAATATTTAAATTAAATGCTCTTAAATTAATAATTTTTGAAAAACTTTTGTTAAAATTTGAATTTTCTTTTACCATTACTGTTTATCATCGAATTATCTTAAAAATGCAATAATTAATGTATTTAATTTTTAATCCATTGTATATCACATATGGATATTTCGAAAAGTGTATGTTATACTTGATTAATATTTATTTTATCTTCAAACTATTTGGCATCTGTATTTAAAGCATTACATTAAATTTTAGATCCGTTATTATTATTGAGTACACATTTAAAAATTTTATGAGTTTTATCAAGAATGAGTAAACTAATATACATTCTTTCAAGTTATATTCGCAATTTTTTTTGAGCACGGAAAAAATACATATATTATCTATTCTTGAAAAAACATAATTTTGAAATATCTCTCTATAATATATAAATATTTAGCCGCCGTGTCTAAGAATTCAGGATTCAATATATATATATATATAGATATATATTATATTATATTACTATATATAATATGTCTATATAGTATGTTTTTAATATATATAGTACATATCTCTATATACTCTATCCTATTATAAAATTGAGTGAGCGCTCGAATCGAAGATCTCGAATCTCGATCTCGAACATTAAAAAACTCGAAAATCAATGGAAAATAAAACATCGGCGCGCGTAGCGCGCACAAATCCACTAGTATAATATAAAATATATTTCGCCGCCGCTGCCGTAGTAGTAGTGATAAATGAACAAATTCACATTTTAAAATTTTCGCGCCAAAAATAAAACACTAGCGCGTGAAAAAAGTGTGAATTTGTTCACATATCTCTTCACTATTAGTTTAAATATTTCTTAAAATTAAGTCACATTAACTACACGAAAACTTTTCGTTTTAAAAATATAAAAGTTTGTAAATCAATTTAGAATTGAGTTTCATATTCAGTAATTTTGAATTAAAAGAAATAACATATTGTATGTAACAAAACATGTTAAAAAAACTAAATAATTTAATTATATCCTTTGCAAAAATAAAACAAGAAGTTTATTATATACAGATACAGACACAGACATATATATTACAACTATCTACTAAGGATTATTTTTTTAAATTTTATCTGTTAAATTGGGATTTTCATCAAACTTCTATTTCGTCGGTAAGTCAGAAAGTTTATCTCTCTATAATATTAATACAAAATAAATAATTGTTGTTTTCAATATATAAATTTATTTATAATATTATTTGTTATTTTTTAATTTTTTATTTTTTTATTTTAACAATAGAGAAACAAGTGGAAATCCATATTAACGGTGTCGATAATTGTTTATTCCGCAGTTTTGCACAATTTTTATATATTGACCAAGAGAAACATAGACGTATACGTTTGAAATTAGTTAATGAAGTTTTAAAGAATTGGTCTTTTTTCGGATTATTTATTCTCGGAGATGAATTAATAAAAAAAGATAATTACAAACAAACAATGTGAAAAGATGGAACATTTGGTGGGCATGTAGAAATTCAAGCGTTTCTTTCATTATATAATATAAATATTGTTATTTATCAAAATAATTTCTCTCTGTTATCGTATGGTCAAAGTGACAATAGAAATAAATTAATACTTTTCTTATCTGGTACCATAGATAGTGGTCATTATGACATTTTGGAATGTAATAATGATCATTTTAAACAAGATCATAAAAAATTTTACCATAAATCTTATTATAATAAAAATAAAGAAATTATTAATATGAGAAAACATGTTCAAAATTTAAGTCAATTAAAATTATTTCGTAAAAGACAAAATGATAAATTAATAAATATGACCGAAGAAAGGTTAGAAAAGAAGAGGAACGAAGATAGGTTGGCAAAGAAAAGGAACAAAGATATAGTCAAAGGTATGTCCGAAGACAGGTTGGCAAAGAAAAGGAGGAAACATATAGTCGTAGGTATGACTGAAGAAAGATTGGAAAAGAAGAGGAATAAAGATATAGTCGTAGGTATGACTAAAGAAAGATTGGAAAAGAAGAGGAATAAAGATACAGCCGAAGGAATGACTAAAGAAAGATTGGAAAATAAGAGTAATAAAGATATGGTGGAAGTAATGACTGAAGAAAGATTGGCAAAGAAGAGGAATAAAGATATGGTCGAAGGAATGAATGAAGAAAGATTGGATAAGAAGAGAAGAAAAGGTGTTGTTTTAAATATGCCAAATAATTGAATTAATAAACGAAGGATAAATAAAAAAATTTCAAAATTTTTTAAAACGAGTGTTGATTATACTGATATTGGTGATATGACTTTTATATGTCCTTATTGTTTTGCAGTTTTTTGGTTAGAAGAATTTTCAAAAAAAAGTTGTCATTATGGTAAAATTGTTCTTTCACCTTTAAGTGATCATAATAATGAATTAAAAAATCTTTTATATGATACCAAATTTAGAAATCTTATACGTTATTATAATAATAAATTTGCTTTTGCAAGTTTTAATGCAAATATTCTTAATGATTATAAAAAAGGAATTTATAATTTAAAAATTCATGGTCAAGTATGTCATAGTAGTCCTAATAATATTTTGGCAAAAGAGGGAATTGATCCACAATACAGTCAAATTTATATATATGATAATGATACGGCTAATAAAATTCGAATGCAAAATAATAATATGTTAGAACTAGAATATATGAAAATCTTATCAGAAATCTTAAAAGAAAATCCGTATGCTAAAAAATATAAACATTTGTATGACGTAACTAATAATGATGAAATTGATGAGTATAATTTAATATTCACACGCTGCATAAATTCGAATAAAAATGTTTATAACACACCCAGGACTGGTGAATGTGCAGCATTAATAGTTTCGAAAAATAATGAAATTCCAGAAATTGCCGATTCACGTGTTTATCCAAAAAATTCACCAGATAATCATGAAAGCGTGATTTTAAATAAATCATTCCATGTTGATCCGATGGTATTTGTTATTTTATTTCCTTCAGGAGATTTGGGTTGGAGTCCAATTTTGAATCAAAATTCAAATACTTGTAAGAGATTATCATCTTTACAGTATTATTCTTACAGACTTGCATATAGAATTAATTCTAAATTTGATCCTATTATATTGTTGTCGTTTAACACAACAATATTTTTTACATGCTTATATTATTATAGAAAATAATAGACTAAATTTCTTTCGTTATAATCAAAAACAATTAAGAAATGAATGTCGTCAAGGATTAATAGATCATGTTGAAAAATGTGCCTCAAATAATTCTGTAAATCTTGAAAATAATGAAAGGTTAGGTAATATTTTCATTTTGCCAGCAACGCATACATTGGTAGTCCGATATAGTAGAAAGTTTGTTTTTTTATTAAATTACGTGCTATTTTGAGTGATATTTTAAGTGGTAATATATTTGGAAATATTATTGCATATATATATATATATATATATATATATATATATACACTATAAAATTTCAAAAAAGAGGATTATCTCATGCACATTTATTGTTTGTTCTTGATTATAAAAATAAACTTCTAAATCCGAAAGATATTGATAAATTTATTAGTGCTGAAATACCTGATGACGAAAATCTACGAGAATTAGTCATTAAACATATGTTACATGGACCACATTCAGAAAATACACCCTGTTACGATTACAAAAATAATAAATGTTCCAAAAAATTTCCAAAAGACTTTACTGATTTTACATATTTTGATGAAAATGGTTTTCCTCATTATAAAAGAAGAGATAATAGTAATAAAAATTATGAATATAATAAGAAAGTAAATGGAGAAATTATTAAAGTAAATAATTTAATGGTAGTACCTTATAATGCTACTCTTTTACAAAAATATAATTGCCATATTAATACCAAAATTTCATATTCTATAATGAGTATTAAATATTTGTATAAATATATACTTAAAGGTTCTGATACAGCATACATAGGTTTACAAAAAAAAAAGATGAAATATTTGATGAAATTACTGATTATATTGATGCGCGGTATATAAGTCCTATAGAAGCCGCTTGGAGAATTGAAGAATTACCACTTTCTGGAAGATCTCATGCAGTAATTAGATTAGCAGTGCATACGGAAAATCAACAGCAAATTATTTTTGAGGAAAATAAAGAAAAAGAAGCATTAGAAAAGAATAATAATACAACTCTTACTGCATGGTTTCGATTAAATTTATGTGATGATAATGCAAAAAATATAAAATATTCAAATATACCAAAATTTTATTTATTTAATACAACAACAAAAACGTCGTTTAAAAGAAAAGTTTTTCTAATACTTTAGGTAGATTATGTAATGTTAGTATTAAAGATAAGACAAAAACAATTACGTCCAGAAATACCGATAAAAGTTATGAAATTTTTAAATTTGTATTAAATAATAATGACAGATGCAAAATTCAGTGTAATGCCTGGAATGGAGATACAAAATTGTTTGAAAATAAAATAAACTTAAATCAAGTATACTAACACACAGTTTTCTATAGATATAATAAAATTTTCAACAAATTCTCAAATTTTAACAGTGGAAATATGAAATATGAATTACATTTGAAAAACTCTTCGAAAATGACTAATTTAGGAGAATTTGCTATCCGAAGGAATACATCAAATTTAAGTGTTATTGGTTTTGATGAAATTTCAAAATTGCATTGATATATAAGTGAGAAGATAATGTATATTTATATAAAATAATAATTTAAATAAACAAATATTTATTTATTAGAAACAGAAGGTTATTTAAGAAATGAATTTGTTAAAAATAATCAAAATAAATATTGGGCTCCATAACTAACGGAAGGAATAAAATAGATATAATTATAAATCAAAATTCAAATTTTAATACAGGGTGCAAATTACGAATTATTGGGGAAATAGAAGATACAGGTTATTATTTGAAAGTAACTAAAATATTTTAAATAGTTCTCAAATTAATACGAAAATTTATTTATTTTAGAACAAAATTTTATTATATTAAAAGTACAAAATATTGAGGATATAGAACTTTTAGAAGATGATCCTTTGCCATTACATAAATTAATTCTAGGAGGTGAAGTATTATTTAGATCAGTTTAAAAATTTAAATTTTCTATTTTAGGTAAGTTAAATTTTGATTAAATTTATAATTATTTATTATAATGTAAATTATAAGTTAAAAAATTCATATAATATAAAATTTGCAGTTCAAGTTTATATTTATGAATTTTGTTTAAAATCATTTTTTTTTTGACATAACGTAGTGTATGGCTAACGGCGATGGGTTTCCTCGTTATGTTTTTAATACACATCTATCTTTATTTTATAATTTTTATTCTTACTTCATTATACTAAAATTTTGGTAATCTTTTATTTATAATTTTTTTTTTAATTTAAAATGCTAAAGTTTTTGTATAAAACTCAACGCGCCATAATAGTACCTCCAGGGTGATGTGGGAATCTATTTAATAATAATATGATCATAATATATTTATAATATATACATTTCCTTTATACTATATGTATATTGTAACGGGGTGGGTACTGGGGATATGTAAGGCCCACGGTTAGGCCCAATCTGTCCCAACTTACCAACCTTAAGTGTGCAGTCCCACGATGCGGCCGGGGATCCCTTTGATTCCCGTGCAATGCCGTTAACAACGTAAAACACTCCGTTTGACTTATATACCGTGTGTTGGGCCCTATGCCCAAAATTGCCAACTAGGATAAACACCGGAGAGGGCGGTATTCGAAGGATAGGACGGTAACGGGTAAAACATTATCAACAATCGATATTATTGTTAATCGGCGAGAAAGATTGTCTCGCCGAGTCAATTTATTAACTAAACAATTAACTATTAATAAATTAACTACAAAATTAACGTTAACAATTTACGGGGAGTCGTACCGATGACTACTCCCGAGGTCAGCGCGAAAAGAATCAGTTAAAATCTATTGAATTGTCGATTACGAGCAACCGATCCGGATATGATCGGCTGCTTAACCTGATGGCATACGTCACACTGTGTGACGTATGTATCTCTGACGTAGAGAGCTTTGACGTAGAAGCTTCCTACGTCACGCGCGCCTTCTCTCGTGAAGTGGTTCCCGCGAACCACCGACCTATCTATCCGTGCGGGTATTGTCACGAGAGGGGGAAAAGGAGGAACGCTTCCTCACCTGGACCGTACCAGGTAAATCGGGACGCGAAATATTAAGTAGACACGCGGGTCTAAATGTGGTGCACCACTTACCGCTTGTCTATATATCGCGCCTCGGCGGGAAACGACTGGGTAAAGGAGAGATAGCTCGTCCTCGTGCTTATCTCTCTCTCTCACTCCAACGGTCGAGAAAGCGGCCGACTCTTGGCTTCCTTCTTTCTCACTGCCCGTGAGACGTGCTGCTCTGCACGCCGACGTGGAGGTTGGTGGGGAGGAACCCTCGCACCCACACACTAAATGCACCAGTCCTTTATCTCTTATCTTTCCGTTAAAAATCACTCGGCAGTTGTCAACACGATGTTGTTGCCGATCGCGCGCGAACTCTCTCGGTACTCTCCGCTGGGCGTGCACGATTCTCGCGCGTTCGTGCGCGCGCCGCGCTGTATATCCTCTTTCGCGTTGCTTACCTGATCGGTAACTCGCTTACCGTTACAATATATATATTTCATTGTGAAAGAGGGGGGGGGGGGGGGGTTGGCGCGCGAAGCGCGCAGGGAGGCGAAGCCCCCCTAGTATATATATTACATAAACCTGAAGAAGGTGGTCTCGTCCACCCTGAATGGGACAACGGAAGTCCAGCTACTGACTCATAGAGAGTCCATCTCCATCAAGGACATGGACGAGTCCACGACAGTACAGAAGATAGACGCGGCGATTGCGGCAAAGATCGGGCCAAACGTGGTGGCCCCTGAGACTATTAGAATCAGGGGCTATTATAGTGGCACTCTGTGCGCGACCATACAGCTCCCGGCAGCAGCTGCCAAAAAGTTGTTGCAAGACGGGAGAATTAAAATTGGATGGGTCAACTGCAGAGTTCGGTTACAAAAAGGGTCCTCATAGTGTTACAGGTGTCACGAGGCTGGGCACATCACGAAGGACTGCAAAAGCGCCAATGCAAATGCTACTGATGCGGCCGAGAGGGTCACAAAGCAGTGAACTGCGCGGATGCAATAAAGGCCCCGCAAGAGGCTGGGGTACCGATCAGAAATAACAAATGATTAAGGTTCTCCAGATTAACTTCAACCACTGTGTGGTAGCCCAAGACCTTCTGCCCCAGTTGGTCAGAGAAGAGGATCAAGACATCGTCATCGTCAGCGAGGAGTATAGGGACCGCGAGAGTCCAAGCTGGAGAGTCCAAGAGGGACACTACCAGCAAAGCGGCCATCTGAATGTGTGGAAATCTACATATATCCCGCAAGATGGCCGTCCCTCTTCCCGACTTTATCTGGGTAGAAGTGGCGGTTGTGCGTATTTACAGCTGCTACCTTCCGACCAGTATCACCATCGAGGATTTCACAAATTCCCTGGACGCCATCGTCGATAGCGGTCGATCCTCCCGTTTGCCCGTGGTGATCGGTGAGGACATTAACGCCTGGGCAACGGAATGGGGTAGCGCAAGGACGAACGTCCGCGGGCGTCTTCTTCTCGACGCCTTCTCTACACTGGAGTTGGAGATCGCTAACAAGGGGTCGACTCCCACGTATGCTGAAGGGGGCCAGTCATCCATAGTCGACCTAACATTCATCGACCCAATCATGGTGGGGGAAAGGTTCGACTGGAAGGTTAGCGATAGATACACGGGTAGCGACGACCAGGCTATTGTGTACTGGCTCCAGCTGACCATCAGGAGTCTCGGGGCTAAACTGCGGCCGGTGAAGAAGAGATGGGCACCAGCTTCCTTTGATCAAGAGGTGATTCTTTGCTTTCTGGAAGGGGCAATGGTGAAAGGAACACCCAACGAGAGAGCCGGAATCTAGGAACGGCTATAACTGCGACCTGCGACGCTTCCATGGCCACAAAATTAAATCCTTGTGGCCGACCAACATTTTATTGGTGGTCAGAGGAAATAGCGGAGCTACGCCGCGAATGTTTGAGAGGTAGAAGACTGCACCAAAGAGCGAAAAAGAAGCCGCGGTTCAAAGAACTGACCGCGGACTTGAGGAAAAGAGAAAAGAGCTCAGAACTGCCATCAGAGCCGCGAAGAGAAAGTGTTGACACGACTTCTGCTAGGAGATAGAAAATGATCCCTGGGGCAGGCCATACAAACCGGTCATGAATAAGAGCAATCCCAGGGATACGGCAACACCAACTTGCCCTTAATTTCTCGACAGAGTCGTTTGTCATCTCTTCCTAACGGCGGTGGATGGTGCGGTCGAGCCACTGGACGTATTAGAAGAAGAGCTGAGGGTGTCTGCCAGGAAAATCATTTCAAGGAAGTCCCCGGGACCGGACTACATACCTGGCCTAGCAGCTAAGACCGCTGAAGGTTCCTAATCTTTTTAGGGACACCTTCAACGCATGCTTCAAGGATGGATGCTTCCCGTATCAGTGGAAGGTACAGGGGTTGGTGCTCCTACCGAAGGAAAATAAACCCCCGGAGGAGCCATCCTCGTACCGACCACTCTGCATGTTGGATATATGCGGGAAGCTATTTAAGCGAGTAATAGGTGCCAGGCTGGAGGCTGCTATCACAGTGGCAGCAGACCTCTCCAAGAACCAGTTCGACTTTTGGAAAGGTCGCTCAGCCATAGACTCCATAAACCGAGTTGTCCAACTCGCCACGAACGCCATCAGCGGCTGCAGAAGTGCCAGGTGCATGTGCGCAGTCATTGCCCTGGACATAAAGAACGCCTTCAACTCGGTGAGATGGAACAGCATCATGCTGTCTCTCGAACACCTTAAGGTGCCAGTCTATCTTCGAAGAATCGCCTCGAGCTACTCGAGGGAGCGGACTCTTCTGTACGACACTAATGCAGGTGTGCACTCCTATAACATCGCTTTTCTGGAACGTCGTTTACGACGATCTTTTGAGACAGCGGCTCCCCCAGGGGGTTTCGATGGTGGCTTACGCCTACGACCTTGCACTCATCTCCCGGAAAAAGAAGAGGGCGTACGCCATCTTCGCGGTTGGTAGAAAGCAAGTCCGGTCGGTGAACTCCATCCGATACCTTGGGGTCGCGCTGGATGCATGACTATCGTTCAGAGAACACCTACTGAATGCAGGCTCGAAGGCAATAAGGGTGGCACATGTGCTTGCCGTAATTTTATACGGAGCTCCAATTTGGGCTGTCGCATGGCTAAAGTATACGAGCTACGGGGGGACCCTGTCGGCGGGCCTGCAGGGTCGCCACGTTACACGTGTCTCGAACGTACCGCACCGTATCGGACATCGCCCTCTCGGTGGTCGCTGGATTACCCCCTATCGGCCTTATATCATCCGAGAGAGCTGAAATGTACCGTGGAGCAACGCATACGGAAAAAGAAGAAGACAAGAATTGGGGTCCCAGATGGAACGTCAACACCTATTGGCAATGGCAGCAAAGGTGGCATTCAGCCAGTGAGAGTCGCTGGACACACCGCTTCATCCCCGATATTGCCAGATGGTTGAGCAGGAAGCATAGCTTCGTCACATTTCATCTCACCCAGGTGCTCACTAGTCATGGATGCTTCCGCAGCTACCTGTGCCGCATTAAAGTGTACGGGAGCCCGGAGTGCCTAACATGCCCTGGAGTGGAAGAAGACGTGGAACACGTTCTTTTTCACTGCTGAAACTTCCTGGAAGAACGCCAACAATTCCAGGAGCATTGGAGTGGCCATGTAACACCTGAGGGCCTAGGGACGTGCTTTCTCGTATCACAGAGTGGGTGGGATGCCATGGTTACCCTCGCCACTAACATCGTAGAGCGTCTGAATCTGATCAAAAGAATGGAAGAGAGAAGAAGAAACGTTGGCAACAACAGCAGCCTGACGTAATATTGTGCGACGACCCAGACAGGGCTTGACTGCCCCTGTCGAGGGGGAGGATCAGTCGAGAGGAGGAACCCTGACAAGACCAATGACAGGATGGTTTTTTAGTGGGTATGGGTCACGCTGAAAGAGTCCCACACTCCGTGCGTAATGAGCATTTTTACCGCCTCCTTAACCTTTTGGCTGCGGGAAAATTTTAACACTAAACGAACTTTTATAAAATGCAAAATGTATACATGAGATCATTGGATATTTCAGGTAGAGTCCCCACCCTGACTGCTGGTCGATAAATCGACCACCCCCGCAGGCAACATAAAGTACAATGTAAAATCTTTTTCTCATTTTCCAGGAAAACTCTAGAGGGTATTTCTATGTAATTTCTCGCGCTGAACATGAAAAAAATAGTAAAAAAATTCTAGAGATACTCTTGACCTTGAAAATATATTTTCAAGGTCAAATTTTTTTTCTAGCATAAATAGAATTTTTTGAAGATTTTCGTACATAATGTCATGGACTGAATAAAAAAATTCTGAAAAATAGCTGAGGTATCATTGATCTTAAAAATTTACATTCAAGGTCGCATTCACTTCTAAAACAAGTGCAACAAACTTCTGCTACATTTGTCAAGATGTCAAGAAATATTCTAACATTCGCTCTTAGCATAACCCAGGATCAGCGGCGTAGACATGGCGAAAAGGTGATCCCATTGGAGTGCTTGATTTCCGTGAGTCCCCTTGCCTCTCACGTTTCGGGGTGCTTGATTTCCGTGAGTCCCCTTGCCTTTCACGTTTCGGGGTGCTTGATTTCCGTCAGTCCCCTTGCCTCTCAAGTAAGAATGATTGGCTCTCCGGTAATGTCTCTTTTGTGTGGTACTCTTCAAAGCATGGTACTGCGCATAGAGGAGTTTCACAACTAGGGCAAATATATGTCGTTCTACGTGGAGTCTTACGCAAAGAGCACAAGTGGCATCTTCGACTTGTATCTTGCCTCGGGAAATGGCGGCCTACTAATCGAATGGGAGAGTCATTGTAAGGAGAGATGCTTGCAGAAGGATCAAGTTTCAGTAATGATCTAGCAACCTGTAATCTAAATAAGGGAAATGATATAGCTTTCACGTTTCTCATTTTATACAATGCATGAGCATTGGATAGACAAAGATCAATAAGATGAGAAAAAAGCTTTCGATACCATTTCATTGTTTTTCGCACTGTTTCTGTTATAGATAATTGTCTATCAACATTATCAATACCACCCATATTTTGATTATAATCGTGGACACACTTTGGCTTTATAATATCTTTATTTGTTAGGTAACATTTTTTTCCAGTTGCACGGAATTCAAGTTCGTGCACAGTTGTAAGCATACGAACGCTACAATTATCTTCCCACCTCACTCCCATCCACACATCGTTGTGAGAGACTTGTACTTCACCTCGAACTAACTTGCTTTCAAGCATTGGCATTCCCGTTCTATTTGCTTTCACTGTACCACACATACCTGTATCACGATCGTGTAAAAATTCTGCCAAAGTGGGAGATGAATACCAATTGTCTATGTATACAACATGACCCTTATAAAAATAAGATTGTAAAAAGTGAGCTACAATATCGCCAGTAACACCCAAATCAAACTTTTGATAATCAGTGTCTGCGCCAGTATAAACAATAAAACCCAACACGAATCCAGTCTCGCAGTCTACAATCATGAATAGCTTGATGCCAAAGTTATTTCTCTTCAAAGGAATGTACTGCTTGAATCGAAGCCTACCTTTCCATAATAATAGTCTTTCATCTATGCACAGATTTTTTCAGAACTGCTGAAAATTTGCTTTGCACGTGTTCTATTACTGGCTTTATTTTCACTAAAGGATGACTTACGATTTCTTCATTATTATGAGAATGTAAACATCGTAGGATCTGAATATATCTATCGCGAGGCATTATTTGGCCAAAAATTGGTGTGTGTAGCAAAAGATCTGTGGACCAATAACTTTGTAAATCGCCTTTACAGACATTAGAATGGAAAGGCCTAGAAAAGTTTCCAATTCTGTTTTTGTGACAGGGGACCAAGCTTTCATGTGGGAAGAACAAGTTATGGGATTTTGAGTTGCGTAACGATTGGTTTCCTCTACGATTTTTTTGAGCAGAGAAGAATCACAAAAGTAATTGAAATAATCAATTGGTTTATTTCCGGAAAAAGAGATATTCGAACTTATTTCGGAGCTACCTTGAAAATCTTTGATTGATGGATAAAAACGCGCGTCCTCAGACAATTCAGTTTCCTTATAAGAAAAGTCTTCTAAATTGACTTCCTCGATGTCTTCATTTTCTGCTCCATTGTCTAAAACCTCGTTTTCTAATACTTCATTTTCTGGTTCGGACTCGCCACTACTCCAAGCTTCATGTTCAGCCATTTTATAGAAGATAGAATATTACACTATTCAATAGTGTAATATTCAAAAAGTGAAAATAGTAAAAATTATATACTGTGCAAATCCTGGAGACTAATAAGTTATGCATGAGAAGTACCAATCTGCATCGTATTATAAATTTATAAATATGAATGAATAAAAAATAAATTAATTTTTTGAGATTAAAATATTTTTGAAGATTAGACGAGTTTCTGCAATAAGTGATGACATTTATTTCGTACCCAGTTGACGAACACCGATGATATACCAACTCCCAGACCAAAATAGTAAAAAATAGATTTTGTGTTTTATTTTGAGAAATTATAAAACTATTTTATATACATTCAAAACATCAAAATTGATCTAAAAACATTAAATATGTTGTGTATTTTAAGTGGTCGATATATCGACCACCCCCGCAGTCAAAAGGTTAAAACAACATACACACACACACATTCACATATATATATATATATCTATGTATGTACTATGGTCTCTAAAATCATATATATATATATATATGGGCAATGAAAAATTTCTTGAGGGCCAAGTAGGTTTATTAGTTTGAATGAATTAAGAAGAAAATATTTGGTTGTTATATACAACGTTGTGTTGGCAAAATTCGCCAACCTCTTTAGGCTAAACAAAACAATTTTTAATATTAAATTATAGAACTCATAAAAAATCGAATCATAAAAAACTTTAATTAAATCAATACAATGATAGTTTACTTTATAATTATAAGAATAATATTAAATATTCATAAAAGTATTTTTTTTTAAATTTGAAACTTTTTATCAAGGTTTCCTGCATATTGTAATTTCATTTTGGGTTTATTAAAAATATTGGTATTTTTATCATTTTCTTATATTTTATTTTGTTTAAGAAAGTTCTTAGTTGTTTGTTTATAAAATATGTTGGGTAATTTTTTTCAATAACTTATTGATAATAAAAGGCTCTATCCATTAAATTAAATATAATATTTTTTTATTTGTTCTGGATGTTTTGAATTATAGACTAACAGTCTATTTGTCGATGTTGGTAGAATTCAACTAGAATATTTTAAGACTTGAGGCCGGTCATTAATAAATATAGAAAATAATAACGGGATTAGAACACTGCCCTGTGGAACAACCCTGGATGTGGCAAGCCAGACCGAGCTCGCCCCCAATTCATCCATCACCGCCTGTGAACAGCCCACCAGGTACTGGAAGAAGCAGTTTAAGACAATATTAAACAGCCTAATGATCGTAATTTAAAAAGTACGGATCCATGAGGTACTGATTCAAATGCTTTAGAAAAGTCAAACAAGATAAAGATGATGATCGTATGTTTATCAATAGCTCTTCTATTGTCATCTAGAACACCAATTCTAGCCGTCTGAGTACTGTGTTCCTGACGAAAGCCTGCTTGTTTTTCAATAATTAAACTATTTTTGTTTAGATATTCAGTAAGCTGGTCATGAACCAATTTCTCAAGAACTATAGAATAGCTATTAATTATAAGAATAGCGATGCGTCTAGTATCAGACGGCGAATCAACCTTGTTTGACTTTGCTAGAGGAAAAAGAAGGGATTTTTCCAGGATTCCAGGAAATAACCAGTTGAAAGAGAAAGTTTGAATAATTCTACTAGAGGGGGTGTGATCAGGGGAAATAGCAGCTTCAGCATAGGGACAGAAACACAATCAAAGCCCATCTCCTTTGATGTGGCCCTGGAAATAGCAGCTAGAACATTGTGAGGGGTGATAGAAGTAAAATGAAAAGAAATTTGAGGATTGGAGGGAAGTAAAATGTTTGAAAATGAGATAAGCGAATGTAATTAAACGAGGATGAAAGGAGAATCTGAATTGGAGATGGAGACATAATAAACATTAAGTTGATTCAAAGAAAAGTCATTAAGAGGTGATGGAGTAGATTTATCTGTTAGACCCATACTTCTGAGCTCTTTTCACAAACTAGAGGAATTAGATGATAGATTAGAATAATATACAAGTCTAATTCTGTTATTGTAGTACATGAATTTGTTCGTATCAATCGAATTACTCAGTAAGTTACGAAGTTCTTTATAGACAAGATAGTCGGAGCTCAGGCCAGAGGACTAATACTTTCTGCATGCCATATTTCGCGTCTTAATGTTATGTTTTATGGACGAGATTATCCATGATTTAGATGACTCCTTGATGGTGATGAACTTTTGAGGTGCAAGTGAATTAAAAGTGTGTAAAATGGATGAAGTGAGGTTAGGAAGGAAATTATTAGTATGGAAAGGAAATAAATGCTCAGAAGCCACATCGTCATTCGGCAATCGGACTAAATAGTTTTAAGTGGGGGAAGGACTACAGAGATAGATGGCATGGGTGTGTTAGGACTCAAGTTGTTAGCAAATGGAGGTGGATAAGACCTATAAGTTGAATGTGAACGGCCAGGCGATGTAAGCGAAATGAGCATAGGTGACTTAAGGATGAGAGAAGATGTGTAAGCAGAATGATAATGCGATGAGATATGATCAAAGGTGGATAAATAGAAGCCACTTGTGGGTCGACCTGAGTAGGTTACGCGACCAAACTTTCTTATTAACGAGCAGCGGCTTCATAAGATTTAGTGAAAGCACGATGAAGTCATGACCTGCTACAAAGAACACAATTGATTTGGTATATGTATAAGTAGGTGGGGGTTCACGAACGATCAGAAGGTCAAACCATGTGTGTGAAGAGTGAGTTGCCGAGTGTGTATGATGGGTGGGATTGGATTTCATCAGATGAAGGTTTAGTGTATCCAAATAAGACTCCAACATAGCAAACAACCCTTCCTTAGCACTGATGTTAATATTAAAATCCCCAGTGATAACAACATGGTCATGAGGATAAAGAAAATCAGCCAGAATATCGAAAAAGTTTGATGAGTAGGCCGCCGTGGGTCTTTTATACACCACGCAGAAGAGCAACAAGACAGTCGAACTATAAATAAAAAGAATCATATACTCTGGAGAATTGGAGAACACTTGGTCTGAGTGAGCCAGAAGCCTAACAGTAAGATTATTCCTGATGTAGACTGCGACCCCCCTTCTTAACCCTCTCGGTCCAATCTGTGTAGTATATAATTAGGGAGACCCAAAATGTCGGAGGCATCCAATTCAGTGAGTAAAGTCTCGGTAAGTGCAATGATATCAAAGTTAGATGGAAAACCAAATGATTCAATGAATAACATATAAGCTTTTAGGCGATTAATATTTGCATGAATAATGGTAAATGGAGTGTTGAGAATCGATGAAGTTTGGCCCGTTAACCTTCATTCAGAGGAGGAAGAAATAGAGACGGAAACTTTAAGGAAATTCGCTTGAGTATGCATCGGTAAGAGCTGCGCTACCTAGACCTTACGCTTGTAAACAGTATAATTGTTAATGACCGGTCTTTCGTAACCTAATTCAGCAGAGCGACGAAGTGCCTTAGACCAAAGCTCATGGAGCTGTTTGGGCTACATAACACTGAGAAAAACCAACAAATGCCCGCCCATGCCGAAGATTCCACTCGCAGAAACCCCCTTTAGGAGGCGAGCTGTGTCGAAAATAAGATCTCTGGTCGACGGAGAGGAAACCCGGAATACGAGCCCCTTGATAATAGATTCCGGAGCTGAGCTAGCGGTCACAGAATTCGAACCCTGTCTATCCTGAGCGAGCCAAGGGCGTATCTCAATCACCTAAGAGTTCAGAGTGGATAATACCCGCTCAACAACCTCCCCATTCGAGATGCTAAGGTCTTTAGGAATGCCTAAGACCAGTAATTCATAGGAGGATGTCCCCGAGAACGAAGCAGGACTTACAAAACCGGCAGGAGCATCCCCGATTGATCGACGGAGCTCCGCGCTGTCTTAAGCTAGACCAAACAATCGAATACATTGTTAAATCTCGTCTCCCTCGATGCCTCAATCAGGAAGACCCGCTATTTAAGGTCTCTAATTTTGCATGCCAAGTCCATGACCGATGACTCAATGCGCGAGACCGTACGTTCAAGATTGCTCTCGATATGGCTCGTGAACTCAGTGAATAGAACGGCCATATCTGCGGTACTAGTAGACGGCGCGGGTAGGCCTGAGCAATTCTCGGGATACGCGGCGCCGCAAAGTTGCTTAGTAACCTAAGCGCATGGCGGTGAAGTGAGCGAGTCCACGCGCTTAAGCTGTCTCTGCGGTGGGGGTCTGAGTGGACGTTATGGGGTCACCTGCTGAAATATAGTACTTACTAATATTTGTTATCGGTTGGTCATATATACGGATATACCCCATATATTCCTAGTCGGAATGAAGTCGATTTTCAAAATTTTTATAATATTAATATATCTGTATCTAGAGATGTCTGTACTCTACTTATGAGCCCACCAGGCATATTTAGGGCAAAATACGTAAAAATTATTTTTATTTTTCCGCTATATTTAAATTTATACTTTAATTTGAAAAATTTTTATTTAGAAATAACTTGATTTGGTCTTTTTTCAAACAACCACCCTGTGAGGTTATTGAAGTGTCTGGTATTAATACAGTCCGCCTTACTGAGTTGTAAGGGATAGTCTTTGGCTTGTAGAGATCAATACATTCATTTATAATATAACTAATAATGTGAACAAGTAATAATTTGTCGAATGGAATTATTTGAAAAAACTCACATTTTAAAAGAAAAATAATGACCCAACATATTTTATAAACAAACACATAAAAATCCGTTTAAACACAATAAAATATTATAAGAAAAATGATAAAAATATTAATTTTTTAATAAATCCAAAATTATCTTACCGTATTTCCTTAATTCCGAATAGTTTAAATTCAATTTTAAAATTAGGAAAAGATAAGAAGAAGATTTTAGATAAAAATAACGTTGTTTATCAATTTAAAAGTAAAAATTGTCCATCCAGATATATTGATAAAACAGAAAAAAACAATAAAAAGTCAAAGAAAATGAACATAAAATTAGTAAAAATGGTCAATCGGTGTTTAGTAGCAGTATGTCAGTTATATTATAATTATGAATTTGATTGGAAATACATTACAATTTTAGATCTGGAATATAGTTATAAAGAAAGATTTATTTAAAAAAATATCTATACTTTTTTATTCCAGTTTGTGCCCCTTTTCGGCACTTCCAACCATATGCCCTTTTCGCGTTTTTATGATATTCAATCACAACCTCTGCATGGGTGCTTATTATCCCTCCTTTGGATAACCCCACCGCTTCGCACTCTCTCAGGATTATGCACGTGATGAAGGGGAAATCTATAATTATAGGAAAACCTTCCCCGAGACGGTCGTTGTTAAGAAACATTCTTTTTTGTTGTTTAGGTCAGATTGCGTAGGTCCAAACACCAAAAGCGAATGTTTCACACCTCCCGCTCACGTTGGAAAGCGTGGAAAAATAGTTAACCGATCCCAAAAGCCGCACGAGAATGAGTCACACATTCAAGTTCTGCGCCCAGCGCGTCTCCACCACTCCTATAATCCTACTAAAAGTAATAAAAATAGTATAAATAAGAAAGAAGATATATATTACTGCAATAAAGCTTATTTTCCTCTTCGAAGAAATTGTCATTACCTGCGTTTACATTACTTACTTGTTTGACACCGATTTGTATATAAATAGGTGAAAATGATTGTATACATATAGTACGATGAGTTTATGCTCAGATTAATAGGGTAAACTGTTATTCTGTTGATACAATTAAAGTTTTATACGACTCGTAAATTAATAAATTGTTAATTAAAAAAATTGGTAAAAATGTTTTTTTATTGATTTAGACTAAAAAACCTACCTGGTCCTCAAGAAATTGAAGAGTCCTTTTAATTAAAAAAAAAATCATTAATTATTATTTTTATTATTTTCTTCGTATATTTAAGCTAATTTAACTAAATTATTGTTATAATAATTGTACAAGGCAATAAATATGTTAAATAAAATGAAAGAGACCTTTACATATGTATATAAGACTGTGAATTTAACTAAATATTTATTTAAAACATGAATTGAATTTTAAAGTGCGGTTCTTTAAGTTATCATAAACTTTATAGGTTGAAATTTCTTTTATTGTATTATAAAAGTATTCGTATTTGTAGTTTACGACGGTCGATATAAGAGTATTAATTTAAATATTTGTTGATTGGTTTAGCCGACCTACTACCATTTTCTTTTCCAAAAACTTGTAGAGAAGATGAAGCTATTTGCAGCATTGAAGAATGTATACCAAAAGATTATGTATGTGATGGAAAATCTGATTGCTCTGACGGATCTGATGAAGTTCGGTGTGGTAAGTTGCATTATCACATTCTATAATTACAGTTAAACATGTTACTCAAAGTATCATAACCATCTTTATTAGTAAAATATTTTTATTATACACATGTATTTATTTTGTATGTATAATTAAAATTCTTTTATTGAAATCAGAGGAGTATTAATGGTGCAATTATTCAGTCTATTAGGAAATTGTTGAATTTGACTCACTAATACCACGATGGAGTGCTAAGCTGTGTCGTATAAAATTTTGGACAACAGAATAATGGGTGGAGGTGTGAAAAGAGGGAAGAGCAACAACCTTGAATTAAACCTTTAGAATTTTTCAAGATACGGCTGCTGGATCTACAACGGGTACCTTACAAGCTTGAAATATCAGCATCGAATCTTGGGACTGCTAATTATTACGGTTGTTGTGGCAAGCTACCTATGTAACGTTTTTTTGTCAGAGTTCAATTAGTTAGTCTAAAGCAGGAACAAACTTTTCACATGTAAAGCATCCTTCTCATCCGACTTAGTAGTAGACCTGCGGAATACCATAATGTTGCATGCTACAATTGAGGGGCTGCGTTGAATAAGGGCGTAACTTTAAAATGTTACTTTTGAGAAAATCAAGAAAAACGGAAAAATCGTTTTTCTTATTTAAATCAAAACAATAAACTTATTTAAAAGTCAAATTTATGTAAACGCAAAGTTAAGTTAATAAAAAACGTAAAAACCTTAAAAATAGTTCAATTTAGTTGAGAATAGTGGTAATATAACTATTATTGTAAATAATAATCATAATTTAATTATGCCCTTCTTACAAAAATATGACGAACTTAAGCCCTTATTACAAAATTTTATCAAGTTATGCCGTTTTTACAAAAATATGAGAAAGTCAAAAACTTGTTTCGAATGTGCTGAAATTGCAGAAGTACAGTTTTTCCTTTTGCAACAATTTTCTACAACTGAAAATATTTTACCGGGAATCTAAAAGCAATAATTTTAATTCAGTGTAAAAATATTTTTTAGATAAATTGTTAATTATTATAGAAAGTCATTGCAAGGCACACTTTCTGCATTGATTTAATGTAATATATAAAATAAATAAATTTATTTTATATAAACTTATCCAATATAATAATTCTTTTCTTTTCAGGTATCAAATTGAACTCAATTACATATTAATTTTCAGTATATTTTCAAATACAAAGAATATTCTTCCTCCAAGAACAAAACAGATCTGGAAAACAAATAATTTTAATTCAATTTGAATGTGCTCTAAATTATAAAACTAATTAATAGCTCTGAGTGAGTCATATTTTACATATATATGGGTGGTTCTCTGTGACATCGAAGATGAAAAAAATAAATATTGCTATAACTGTGGGAATATGTTCTAGAGGTATCCAGTAGTTCTCCTGAATTTTTTCAGATTTTTTCTGGGCCATTATTTTAAGTTACAGAGAGTCAAAGTTGACATTTTAGCACTTTTTTGCATTATATGCCCATTTTCATGAATTTTTAGCTCCCAGGGGATGCATTTTTCACTAAAAACATAAGTATGACTTTTTTTGTAAAATTTTCCAAACTTTTCATTAAAAATACTTTTAAAGACATAAATGTATGCTGTCACACTCTTGTAAGCCATTTAAACCTTAAATAGTGAAAATCAGCAATTCTGCTCCGGACTCTGGTAACCTAATACTGTCTAAAAGATGTCTTTTTATAGTCAGAAACTGCCTAAAAATTTCCAGAGTGGGTCTAAATCATTAACATCACTTATGGTCAAAATATCCGGGAAAAGTGCCCGAAATATTAATAGAAATGTATATTTGTTGCCTTATAACGATGAATCTAGTAGCATGATCATTGCAAAAAAATTTGTGCACTTACCTTGGAATGGTAGAAAAGTATCTCCACTTGTTTCAGTATCCATCTAATCCCCTGTAAGCTGCTAAAAATACAAATATTATTATAAAATTATAAAAAATGATTTTTTAAACATTTATTATGCTGGATTTTTAGTTTTACATCCCTTACAAGAATTATAATACTAATCTGAAGGATAATTATAAAAGTATCAACATTATTATTATTATTATTCAGCAATACATTGTTTAGATTTCACAAACTTGTCACTGTCACGTTATCATATTATTCATTATAATTATATATCCGATTTATTTATATATCTTTTGTATTAAATACGTATATTCAGTTATTGTAATAATGATGTTTAAATATTTATAGTAATCCTTCAGATTAGTATTATAATTCTTGTAAGGGATGTAAAACTAAAAATTCAGCATTATAAATGTTTAAAAATTAATTTTTTACATTTGTACAATAATATTTGTATTTTTAGCAGCTTACAGGGGATTAGATGGATACTGAAACAAGTGGAGATACTTTTCTACCATTCCAAGGTAAGTGCACAAATTTTTTTGCAATGATCATGCTACTAGATTCATCGTTATAAGGCAACAAATATACATTTCTATTAATATTTCGGGCACTTTTCCCGGATATTTTGACCATAAGTGATGTTAATGATTTAGACCCACTCTGGAAATTTTTAGGCAGTTTCTGACTATAAAAAGACATCTTTTAGACAGTATTAAGTTACCAGAGTCCGGAGCAGAATTGCTGATTTTCACTATTTAAGGTTTAAATGGCTTACAAGAGTGTGACAGCATACATTTATGTCTTTAAAAGTATTTTTAATGAAAAGTTTGGAAAATTTTACAAAAAAAGTCATACTTATGTTTTTAGTGAAAAATGCATCCCCTGGGAGCTAAAAATTCATGAAAATGGGCATATAATGCAAAAAAGTGCTAAAATGTCAACTTTGACTCTCTGTAACTTAAAATAATGGCCCAGAAAAAATCTGAAAAAATTCAGGAGAACTACTGGATACCTCTAGAACATATTCCCACAGTTATAGCAATATTTATTTTTTTCATCTTCGATGTCACAGAGAACCACCCATATATATATATATACACTATGCTCTTGTTAAAAATAATTCGATTAGTATATTCTTGTAAAATAATTTTTCTTTTTAATTATTGAAATATGGAAATATATTAACCTAACTTGTAAAAGAAATATTCAAAGTTTATACTACGTCTATGTTTAAGTTAATTAGTAATGTTTATAAGATAACAGCCAAACTCTAGACAGTTGCATGTAATCTTAATTTTGAATTATTTAGTTATAAATATTTTTTATTGTTAATCTTCATGCAAGTAAAGGTAAAAGTTTTCTATTATAAAGCTACTAATAAAAATCAAAGAATTATTAAATTTATTTTATATAAACTTATCCAATATAATAATTCTTATACGATTCACTGATTCAAGGAAACTCTGTAAAATAATTCAGAATGTGTAACGGCATTTATATGTATTCTTTCATTAGTATACTCTTGTATAAAAGTTTATTCTTAATTATTTTTTAAAAATAAAAAAAATATTAACCGTACTTTTAGAATAAATATTTCAATATTCAATATTCCTATATATTTAACTACTTTAGCTTATAGAAATAACTGTCAGACTCGCGTGACACTTGCAGGTATTCTTAGTTTTGTTAATTAATTATAAATGTTATTCATTGCTATTTTTCATGAAAGTATAGAACGAAGTTGTCTACAGTAAGCTACTAATAAACAACAAAGAAATATTAACTGTAATTTTAAATAAACTTATCCAGTGTAATAATTCTTATATGACGACTGATACAAGTAAACTTTGTAAAATATTTGTATACATTTGTATGTATTCTTCAATTAGTATTTATTTATTAGATAAGTTTTGCTTCGTTATTCTTCAATTAGTTAAATATAGTAACCTGACTATTAGAAAAAATATTTTAATTTGTAACGTGGTCCTCACTTTCGTGGCCCGTAAACCACGCTACTCGGTTCCACTTTATTTAATATATATATGTTACCTTTAAATCCGGTAAGACCGTATTTAATATTTTTACTGGGCGCCAGGTCTTACCAATACAAATAACTTCCCGGTACGACTCCTCAGGACGTGGCTCCAACGCCAATACGGAGGTGGCGAAACCAACGACGAATATTATCTCCTTCGGAACACGTGGCGGTAAATTGTCGAGGTGTAGGTCGATAAATTAACGAACTCAATAATTTCAATTAGATCAAAGCGATAATTCTTTCGATTTATTTATACACTCAAATTCCGATCACTACGGGTGATCACCGTTACAATTTATGAACACGAAAAAAAACAATTGCATTTTAATAAATTTCCGCGAGCTAACCCGATCTTCCGATCACCGATAATCTATTAAAAAAAAGAACGCAGGAGATCTATACGCGACGCGCAAGAAATCCCCGGCGATATACTCGATTTACTACTAAATTAATGGGTGGCCGTGCAGCCCACTTACCGCAACTAGAAACAATCTTCTTCAAGAAATCAAACGGATTGACTACTACTACTACTATTATCTCGACTTCTACAACCAAAAATACTACTGAATCTACAGAGCTGTGTGCTCGGGGAGACTATCCGGCTACGAATGACGATCGGGACTCGTAGCATCCCGCTCGTCCTCGTAGTTCGTTAAAACGCGGCGCTGATGGTCTTCTTCTTCCTTAATTTTCAACCAATAATATCTTCCAGGTTAATTAGATGGTTGACTATTACCGCCGTCCGCGCCATCTATTCCCGTAACAATCTTCTTTTCCCCAGTGACGGAATAACGAAATAACCCGTATTCCGTTGAGGAACTGACTTGCGCCTCCACCAATGCAACAGGTGTGTCTTCTTTCTCTCTCGTACACACACGCTGTAGATGGCTACTTCCCGCTCATTCCGTCGTTCCCCTCCTCGGTGCGCCGCCATGTGCCGCGGCGTGCATGTGCGAGAGCAGCGAGCGCCGCCCCCCTCTCTCTGCCGCGCTGACCCTAGTACACGAGCAGCCGGCCGAGTCCGTTACACGCGAGTCGGGCGTCGTTTGTTTACACGACGGCGAACGGGTTTTCATTTTGTGTTTGTGAAGAGTGCACCAGTTCCTGGGTCGTCATCTCCGTGGCTGCCTTCGTTCTCCATCACCAGGTCGCCGGGAGATGGTACTGGATCTACGTGGGAACATGGTTGGACGTCGGTGGCGGTATGGTTGTATCATTCCTTCTTTGTTATTAAACTCTTTCCTTTCTCCAATCCTCCGATTTCCTCAACAGATCAATAAAAACCCTATTAATTCCCTCCCTTAACATACTTAAATATCGGTGACGAGAATGGCTCGGGCCAGGATTCGTAGCCGGTGTTTACTTCCTTCCTAACCTCTATTCCCATATCCTATATATCATATACTATACTCAAACATAACTTCCTTATTATAACCAACTCTATCCTCCTATAAATCCTTCTATTCTAACCTTATATTTATTCTAGTTTATTTATTATTAACCTTTCAGGTACCCAACGCTACCAAGGAGCGGACCCAGGATCCAAAGGTTCACCCAGGACTCATCGCCTCAAGGGGAAATGGACTCACGATGGACAGTACCCAGGACTCATCGCCTCCAAGGACAGGACTCACATGGATAGCAGCGTTGGATCACCCAGGACTCGTCGTCTCAAAAGGTATGATATTGAATTAAAATGTTATTTCACTTAAATCTATCTCCTCTACGCTAACCTTATAACTATCTATATATACTAATAATTCTTTTTCTTATTTCAGGTACGTCTCTACGACAAGGCTTCCCTCCTTTAGTTAATTATAAATAAATACCGGTGTGAGGTTTACCTCACAAATTATACAATATTTCTATGTATTCTTAGTTTTGTGCCCTCTAATTTCAAATGTTTTTCATTAATATTCTTCATGCATATAATGATAGAAGTTTTTATTATATACTACTAATAAACATCAAAGAAATATTAAATATTTCTATATTTAAGTGATTTATTAATGGTTATAGAAATAACTGTCCGACTCGAGTGACACTTGCAGGTATTCTTAATTTTGTGCCCTTTAATTATAAATATTTTTCAATGTTATTCTTCATGAAAGTAAAGATAGTGGTTTTCTACAGTAAGCTAGTAATAAACACCAAAAAGAAATATTAAATTTAATTTTCAATAAAGTAATCCAATTTTGTTAATCTTTTATATGATTCGATGATTCATGTTAATATTTAAAATAATTCAGAATTTGTTACGGAATTAGTATGTATTCTTTATTTAGAATTCTCTTGTAATAAAGTTTATACTTCATTATTTTTCTAATATGAAAACATATTAACCTATTTTTAAAAAAAATATTGCAACTGTACAATTTTTCTATGTGTTCTTAGTAACACCACAGCCACTTGAGAAATACAAATTTCGCGCCAAAAATGTAATCGACTATTCCGTGTTTATTGTAATACTAAACCGCTCATTTATGTGACAATACTGATTAAACCCTATAAACGAACCACATAGGTTGCTTGACAATATTAGAATATACCGGTAGATTCGGATAAATAATGCTCGACTTTATAGTGAAATGGCCTATTTAACCCGATAAATTGCAATCATGACCCGCGTAAAAAAATTAAAGTTTATATGAACTTTATATAAACTTTAGGTTTGGCTAAACTTGATATGGGGTTGGCCAACGAGAC
Source organism: Theocolax elegans (assembly GCA_026168455.1). Lineage (NCBI taxonomy): Eukaryota > Metazoa > Arthropoda > Insecta > Hymenoptera > Cerocephalidae > Theocolax > Theocolax elegans. The sequence continues at coordinate 27,756,924 of CM047425.1, forward strand.
TGAGCCGAACTTGTGTAACTGACTGTTCAAGTTTGGCGAAAGTGTATCAAAAGTTCATCTGAAATTGATATAAAGTTTTTATAAGGTTTTGTTACAATTACTGACAAATAAAATAAAGTTTATACTAAGTTTAACCGAACTCAATATCAACGTGATATCAAGTTCAAGTATATAAAGTAATATAATGTTGAGAAGATTCATTTTGGACTTCTGCATCAGATAAGTTTTTTCTATTCGAAATGAAAATTTTATATTTTTAATTATGTTTTAATTAATATTTTAATATGTAAAAATAGATACTTTGTGGTTTTTTTAATTTTCTTCTTTCAGGTTATGTCTTCAAGACTAACGAAATGGACAATACTTTTCAGTGGCGCGTACGAATTTTTTGGTTATATCTCAAATATCCATTTTTCTAACCGATGTATACTTACTGATGTCAGTTAAAAAAGATTTTTAAAATTTTTCTTTGGGTATGTTGATATCAACATTATATTACTTTATATACTTGAACTTGATATCACGTTGATATTGAGTTCGGCTAAACTTAGTATAAACTTTATTTTAGTTGTCAGTAATTGTAACAGAACCTTATAAAAACTTTATATCAATTGCAGATGAACTTTTGATATACTTTTGCCAAACTTGAACAATCAGTTACCGCATATCAAGTTTAGCCAAACCTAAAGTTCATATAAACTTTAATTTTTTTACGCGGGGAAAAATCATTAATCATTTGAAATCCAGTTACATGCCTATTCGTTGTAAATAGAAAATACAGCAATACCTCATAAAATACGATAAACAATTCAATAGCGGTTGCTTCTACGACAGGGGTAACCGATAAGATCCTGCACTCAAATCGTTCATTTATGTGACAATACTAATTAAACCCTATAAACGAACCACATAGGTTGCTTGACAATATTAGAATATACCAGTAGATTCGGATAAATAATGCTCGACTTTATAGTGAAATTTCCTATTCAACCCGATAAATTGCAATCATGCAAAATCATTAATTATTTGTAATCCAGATACATGCCTATTCGTTATAAATAGTAAATACAGCAATACCTCATAAAATACGATAAACGATTCAATAGCGGTTACTTTTTCGACTGGCAAAGCCACCCCGTTAAAAAAGTTCCTATTGATTCAGTATTGATTATGTGATGAAATCATTATGGAATTAATAAATAATAGCTACTGATATTGATCAAAATCAATACTGACTCAGTAGTAAGTTCTCACCAAAACGCAAAACTAATTTCTTACTGAATTAGTACAAAATCAGTAATGAATCAATGTTGTATCATTATGGAATCAGTACTGTATCAATTTTGAAATTATTTAATTGAAGAAGGGCAATATGCCCTTAAAAATTCAGTATGCAATCAATTCAGAATCAGTGTCAAATCAATACCCTGTTAAAAAAATTCACGCTGATTCAGTACTGATTTCTCTAAAAAATAAATAAAATAAATTTTTTTTAGATAATTCTCTTAGATCATTTCTAGATCATTTCTCAGTCTATTATCAATGCTACATTCACAAAGAGTTACAAAGATAATAAAAACATATTTGTAGACATTTCAAAAAACCCAATTAGAATTTATTTTAATGGTATTAATTTTAATGGAATAAACATATTTTTAAACAAATATATATTTAGTAATATATTGCAGCAATTTCATATTAATTGTAACTAGGCTTTTTGAAACGTCTATAAATATGTTTTCATTATCTTATTGGAACTGTTTGTGAATGTAGCAGATAGAAGATAGTAAATCATGCAATAGAAAATACTAAAATCAGTATGGAAGTAATAACATCTCTTTAAGATTATATTATTTAACATTTCAAGTACATATATTTCATTAATCCAATTGTTAAATATCAAAAAGACCTTCTACAAAGGTGTAATTTATTTCATAATTGTTAGCCCAGGCGTATCTTACATCAATAAATAAACAATATAAAATTAATAATAATACTTGTTTGTGCATATTAATTTCTCCATATGTCTTAAAATGTAAATATATCTTAACTTAAATTAACTTAACTTAAATTCCACCAACCATAGTGGACACAGAGTACAATGTGCCTACTTTATTCAAAAGTAAAGGATTTAGTTCGTGAGAGGCCGACATTATTATATTCATATACATATTGCCGAACGATAAAATTTTGTATCATATAACTCGCGACACGGTCTAACACGTCGCACTCTGGCTGGTGGTTTTTCCCACCACCAGAGGGAGACGACTATCTCTCTACACTCGTTGGAGGGATCGTCGTCTCTTTTCTATATATATAGCCGCAGAACATCTTGCTGGCGTCGCAGATCACCTTGGGACAGGCGTCTAAGGTAGAATCTCCAGTTCCTTACTGAGGAGTCCAAGCTGGAGTTCGAGGACGAAACGCCTTTATTTATTTTGAGAAGGCCGTGCTCTGGGAAATTCCACCAACCATAGTGGACACAGAGTACAATGTGCCTACTTTATTCGCAAATATATCTTTTTTATTGGTTTAAAATTATTTTTTGTATTTTATTTTAAACCAGTAAAATAGAGATATTTACGTTTTAATACATTATGGAGAAATTAATATCGTACAAATGAATGAATATTACTTCCATACTGATTTTAGTATTTTCTATCTGCTACATTCACAACAGTTACAATAAGATAATGAAAACATATTTGTAGACGTTTCAAAAAGCCTAGTTACAATTAATATGAAATTGCTGCAATATATTACTAAATATATACTGTTCTTCTAATATGGCACCGATATGTACATTAAAATTTTAACTTGTATGAAATTGTCCATATTTTTAAAAATATGTTTATTCCATTAAAATTAATACCATTAAAATAAATTCTAATTGGGTTTTTTGAAATGTCTACAAATATGTTTTTATTATCTTTGTTACTGTGTATGGATGTAGCATTGAGAATAGACTGAGAAATGATAGATAATGAAAGTTAAGCAGCATTGACCGCGGTTGATAAGTGAATGGGTGAATAACTAACATAAACAGAAAAATGTGTAATACTTTTTTCTATTTATTTTATGTTTTTTTGACAATTTTATTTGTTTTTACCTAATTTTTTTTAGAGAATTATCTAAAAAAATTTATTTCATTTATTTTTTAGAGAAATCAGTATTTGACACTGATTCTGAATTGAATGAATACTGAATTTTTAAGGGCATATTGCCCTTCTTCATTTGAATAATTTCAAAATTGGTACAGTACTGATTCCATAATAATACAACATTGATTCATTACTGATTTTGTACTAATTCAGTAAGAAATCAGTTTTGCGTTTTGGTGAGAACTTACTACTGAGTCAGTATTGATGTTGATCAATATCAGTAGCCATTATTTATTTATTCCATTATGATTACATCACAGAATCAATACTGAATCAATAGGAACTTTGTCAACGGGGCAGGTACGATGCGTTAGGCAAGCCGCTCGTTTCATGCGTCGATAGTCATAAATCCCTATAAAGGTACCAGGTAAGTTGTTATATAATATTGAAATATACTGGTAAGGTCATATAGCCGGTACTTGGCGTTATAGTGAAACGCCCTATTTAACCTTATATTTTTGTATTCTCTATAAGACAATAACTGTTAAAATCCCGATAGAAATCCATTTGTTAAGAATATATAATTTTGTATTATCTGAAATAGAACTATAGATAATTCATTCATGTTCGGGTTTTTCATTATAAAATACTATAAGCTTTAGAATGAAATAGCATTGATATATAAATCCTTATAATGCCCGGTAAATATAAATACAAAATAATTAAAAATAAATGTATACCGATATACTCCGATAAACTATTTTATGCTGTTTTATGTTACACGTTTATTCCTGTAAAATCTTATAAACAAATTTATTTTTATCGCATTTTATGAGGTGTTCATTATGAAGCCTATAGTTATAAGCTTATTCTTTCCGATTCCTATTAAATAATGTATAGCATTCTATCGCAAACTCCGGGTGCAAAAGCCACATGAAGTACGATAAAAAAAATTTTTTTATAGTTTTATATGAGGTTTTTTCAACAGGGTACATGATAGGTATGGTACAATAACTGGTCCCCAAGTCTAGAGAAAGGAACCAAGGCAGATCACCACTACCGAAACATGCTGCCGAGGATCTATTGTCGGTTCGAGCGATTAAAGACGGCAACGCTTACATATAAATGCTTAAAAGTTGTATATAAAGATCATCCATATATTATCAACATCTTAAGGGGACACGTCAGTATTAAAATTGAGAAAAAGCTATTTAACAATAACATTTAATAATTTTTTTTATAAGCATTGAAAATATTTCTTAATTTTTTTAATAAATTATATTATTATTAAAATTAGTTAAAAATTTTGGCCTATTACATCACATAACTAATTTAATTATTTATGAGACTGCGTACTCTCATTTTTTCCATAGTAGACTTACCGCAGGAGATTTCAGGAACTATTTCATCGAATAGGCTGAAATTTTAACAGAAAACTTTTAAATATGGTCTACATCTACCTAAGTGGAACAGAATTTCAATAAAAGTCGAAATGTATATATAAAACCGAAGCTTTTTGCATAGAAGGCACGACCGTGTAAAGCTTGCGATTCACGCTCCAATTCGCGGTAAAATATCTGACTCACCTATTCAACTTTTATTAATTTTCTCAAAGCTCGGGGTGTTTGGTTTAATACTACACAATGTAATATGCATCATGAGAGATAATAATGAAAACATGAATTCAAATTATGTGCTTATCATCTTCGCCTTTAGATCATGTTACGATTCATACGCACTGCAATATATTTAATTTTATTATGAAAAAACGTGATTTTTTGTACGTTTTCGTTATTTTGACAGTTTTTCATTTTATCTTTGAAAATATTGTTCCAGATGTAAAGTGTAAAATAGGAACAGATTTTGTTATTATGAGACGAACATTTTTTTTATTTAAAGTTTTTATGTACGAATAATACATTTTGATTTATTGCGAAAAAAACGTGAATTTTAGTACTTTATTCATAGTCTTAACCATTTTGCTATGTTTATCTTTAAAAATATTGTTCTGGGCGTTAAGTGTATAATATAAAAAAGGTATGTTATTTTAAAACCAACATTTTGTTAATTAAAAATTTTTCTGTAAATACGATACATTTAGATTTATTACAAAAAACGTATATTTTTGCATTTTTCTGTTATTTTAACCGTTTTCTTCTATTTATCGTTATATAGTTATTTTGAGACAAACATTTCGTCCGTATAAAGTTTTTATGTAGAATTAACACCACTTAAGGGGATGCCATACTCTAAATTTATACTCCCTACCTTATCGACTTAGAACTTCCAATATCCATTAATTAGATCGGCACACAATAAGAGCGGTCTGCCATCGGAACCAGACCACCATACCTGTATTGATTCGGATTCAGGAACCCGAAAAACATACAGATGTGGTGGTCTGGTTCCGATGTCAGACCGCTTTTTTTGTGTGCTGATGTTATTTATAAGCAGAAACACTATTTGAAAAAATATAAGAATGGGCGCCTGCATTTATAAAACTTGCATCTCCGTGCAAAGTTTTAGACTAAAATTCCATTGTCTTTTTAAGAAAAATCTTACCAAAAATATGAAGTGAACGTTTCTTTGTCCAATATTTTTCGGACGGGGTTTCCTTGAAAATGGGATAATATTTTTAACTGACACTTTTTGTATCAAAATAGTCTACTGAGATCCCAAGGCACCCGTTTTCTCTAAATTAATTGGATAAACCATAATTATTATAGATACATAATTACGATATTCTACTCCAAATATTACTTTAGGTGGCGCTAGGAATGGCCCACCCCAAAGAACACGTTGCTTATAATTTTAATTTGTTATAATTAAAACTAGCAACAGATTCTTCGCTCGCTAACGCTCACTCGGTTGAATTTTGATTATGTTTATTTCAGATGAGAGTAGATAAGCTAGGCTGGTTCTAACCCATAGGCCGATTCTAACCCAAATGTGTGTGTGTGTGTGCGTGTGTGTGTGTGTGTGTTTGATTGCACTTAATAGCAATCGTTTGCACTTTAATTAAATGGTTTGTACTTTAATCAAATCTTTTGCATACTGATAGCAATGGTTTGAACTCTAATTAAATAAGTTTTTTCATTTACTTTTTACTATTATTAAACGTTTTGCAGCCCATTGTTTTAGGGCAAGACATTGTGTTTGATGAAAATGTTTCTTTCGAATACGTTTTCCATTTCGATGGAGTTGTTTTTTCCTCTTTCTCTTCATTCTCCAGAAGGTGAGGAAGACGAACTACACTGTTGCTTGGACCCATGATGGAATGATGGAAATTGATGATATTGCTTGGTATTTATACTGTTTTAAGGGAAGGGTGGAGGCCCCAACCAACGCCTCCACCTGTGAGGTACACCGCTTATCGTTACCCCTCCATTTTTTTCTTCCCTTCAGACTCCGTCTACTTCATCATATGTATTGTCATGAATTCCAATATTTGTCAAACTAGTCCGTCGTTTTAATTCTTGATTTTTAGCAGTCGACTTACTTAGATATTTCTTTCTGATATCTATGTAAGGAAGCAGTTGAAGTACACTGTTGCACAGTCCCATGATGAAATGATGAGTCAATGGCTTTGTGATCATTTATATATCTTCCTCTATATACCGTCTATTTCGTCATAAATGAAGCACCTGCTTCAATGTTTGCTAATCGTATCTCTCTTTTTAATTTTTGAAGACGTTTATTTGGTCGTTTACTTTTCTTACCCAAGCAAGGTAGCAGCCGAATTATAATGCTGTATAGTCCCATGATGCATTTATATATCTTACCATTCCATGATAGATTCTTTTGTATAAAATTGATGCATCAACTTCACATTATGCAAGGCGCAAATAGTTTTACATGCATTATTGTGATTGGAACAGACTGTTGCTAATTTAGGATGGTCGTAGGTTTGGTACTCCTCGATATCACTGACCGGAATGTTGAAACGTTGAAGCCACTCTTTTCTCAAACCACCAATGACGAAAATCCGATCAGCGTTGCGTAAGCGGTCACGAATAATATTCCCGATTTCCGTGTAGTCGAGATCCCCAGAGTTCCAAGTTAGACCATGGTAGCGTTCTAACCACAAATTCTTATGTTTATATTTCTGAGAGAGTTTGTTCCAAGGAAACGGTGCTCTGAACAAAAAGAGTTCGGGTTGAACGTCTCCGGTGAGAGGATAAATTGCTAGCTCCTTCAGAACGACATCTTTGCCTGGCTTCATAAATCCTTGAACGTCTACTGCGTACTCCATCTGGACAACGTATGAGATGCTGCAAGAAGGAACTCTGATATATAAACTACCCCCCCTCCTCACGTCATTACTACCCCCACTTTACTACTACCCCCACTTTACTACTACCCCTACTTCACTACTACCCCCACTTCACTACTACCCCCACTTCGCTACTACCCCCACTTAACTACTACCCCCACTCCTTAAACAAGCTTCTTCACATCACCGCTAGCTGGATTATATTGTACAATACGATCATGTAAAATCAAACAGTATGCTGAAGTTCCAGAAGGAAAGTTGTTTCTCGATTCGAATTCTAGACGCACATCCACTGGAGCGCTTTTTAATGATTCATTCTGCTTCGAGCAATCGATTACGATCAGTGGCATGTAATTGAGGTAGTATAATTTAGTCAACATTGGTTCCGGATCTTTACCGTAGTAAGAATTTTGAAAACTGGTGTACATATCATACAATATAGCGTATTGATTATGGTTCACATCAAGATTTAGATTTCCCTATGGATAGTACTGTGAATTGAGAAAAAGTTTTACGTTGGTGATATTGCAGAGATCAAATTGACTGGCATTAGCCGCTTTTTGACTTTTACGATTAGTTTGAAAACCTAGAATAACAAGTCTAGGTTTTTCTAGTTGATTAGTTGTTTTTACAGTCCAAACATGTCTTGACGTTGTTGGGAGAAGTGGATATTCGTACAAATCCCAAGTTCGAAAACTCATGGATATTGCTCTATCTTTCCCTACATAATCGAGTAATCAAACTTTACGAGGATTTGATGCGACTACGTATGGCATAAGCCACTCGATTCTCATTAATTCAATCTTGAAATCTTCATAAGTAATGTTATTTTCGATATGCACACCTGTTTGAACAACAGCATTCAAATCAGTTCGCGATCTCGTGAGAATAAGTTCATGCTTTGCATTGATTACTATTTTACAATAGTCTTCGGCGAAACCAAGAATCATGTTCAATGGTATAGAAACGTCAAAGTATCCATCATCATTCGCAATATTTTGCGTCTCCTCAATGTCTATCCATCCAGCGTTCTCAATCAACATACTCTGACTAGCAGTAAGAGATATCCAACCTTTCATGAGACTTGTTAACCCTACGTTTTTACTCTTATCTATTTTTATGGCATTCAACTCATATCTAATTTCTTCAAATAAGTGACAAATTGCGTTATTTACAAACTTTGTGTGCTCCACAATTCTACTATCTAGTAAAAGACACAAGTCTTGATGTTGAATGGATATACGAATTTCATCACTATTGTTGTAGTTGAATGCAGTATACGGTTGATGTGCGCGAACTTCATAGTGTGCCACTGATTCATCGAATGTGACAGGTGACTGTAGTGCTTAGAATTTCTTCCATTTCTTTGAAAACAACAAAATAGAATGCAAGTTATTTTCCACCAAGGACGAGTCGTAAGCCTAGACTTTTTAGGAATTGTATCTTTCGCCGTGTTAGCGTTGCAACAGTTTGTCGCTGACTGATGGATGGAGCATGAGTTTTCCTGTTTATATAGTTTCTACGTTCAAAAAACGATTCCCATTATAATTGTTTAATGTGCAACCTAATCTTATAACTTCTCCACGAAAATTGACTAAGTCTCCGTCTTGATATATTATGCGTATTTGTAAGTAATCAATATATTTCACATTAACTCGAAGATAAATAATGTTTGAAGGAATCTCTATAATTTTATATCCAGGTGGTACAGCAGGAAAAAATTCGTGAATAGTATGAACTTTTTGTTCGTTTATATACGCTCCTGAAGTAATATTACACTCAACTCTTAAAGCGTTAACTTTTAAAATTGCTACGGGTGAATCTGAACTGTGAGAAACGTTTGGCTCGAGAATACGCGAAGTAAAACCTAATAATCGACCAATAGAATTATGATGATTGAAATTTATTGGTTGAGAGCACTTAATTGTACTACGTAACGTGTTATTGTTAGGCTTTACACTAATGGTGATGTTATCGTGAGAAAGTCTTTTACGAAGAAACTTGTCAATGTCCTCAATTTCATAACTACCTACTGGTATAATTATAGTTTGTTCACCTACGTAAAATTTGTTATTACTATTATCAATATTTGGAATTGAATTGATGGATAAAAATTCTACCAAACCAAGAACGTAATGTTTTCTTGGGGAAAGTTCAATTGGTGGAAAGTATTGAGCTTCGAGAATTGAAGAAGTACCGGAAAGTGTCAGTGTGAATGAATCTTCCATGACTGTTCAAAGTAAAATGAATTGATTCTTTTTGAGCAATACTTTATATACTTTTTAAAAATTGCAAACACAAGTGTCCGCAATTGTAAGTATCAAAGTTTTGATATCGTTCATGATTATAATTAACTTCATCAACTCCAAAATATATCATCAAATCTAAGGTGATCTAAGGTGGTTGAAGGTCACCAAAGCTATCAAAATATATTACGTTATTACCTCGTTTACAGTATGCTACCCAATGTGTACCAGGTCCACTAGCATCATCAAGATTTACAATAGCTGATTCACGATATCGTGGACCATCAGCCGGCAATGCATTTCGCATAAAAACACCTCTAAAATTAGGAATTTTTAGAATTTTTGCATATTTCATAATATCAATGTTGGTAAGTGCTCTCTGGGGTAATTTTATACCAATCTTTTTTTTTAAACCCTTACCTCGAATATATGGTTTCAGATGAATACCTAAACCTTTTTTGTGTGGTTTTAAATAGAGACCTTTACCTAAAGCAATGGCTTCCATTGTCTTATTATGCCGTTTGTTTTCTTCCAATTCTTGTTTAGCTGCTTTGGTTGCATTAAGTGCCTTTACTATTCCTGCTGCTCCACCTACAAGAGCACCAGTAGCGCTCAAACCGGCAAATAATGGTATTAGGAATGGTAAAGCACCACCAATTTTTTTTGGAATCGGTAAAATACGAGGAACCTTCATTTTTCCCTTCCCACCGGTAATTTTTACTACATTTTGAGCCTTTTGCAAAGCAGATTTAATTACTTGTTTAGCACATTTAGTCGAAGTTAATTTTCGACAGTTAGCAGCTTCAACCACTTTATTAAGAGAAGTTTTCTGCTGCTTCTTTTTTTTTCTTTTTTAATCCCATTCCAAATTTCGACTTTAATATCATCGCGTTAGTTATAGCGTAAGCGGCTGTTTTCTCACCGATGTTAGTGTCCTTCGATAAAACTCGATTCCAAGCTTTATTTGCTAAAACTCTATTTGCAGCGTTTCTCAATTCAAGATTTTCTCGGTTTTTAGAGTATGCAATGTCGTGTTCCTTACAAGCAACTTCAAGAGGATTAATACCAGGATCTCCTCGAGCTGACCTTTTACTTAATTTCGTTCCTGGTCCACTATATTGATACCCGGGCAAATGAAGTTCAAAAGGTAATTTATTGATGGCTTTGTTGATCAAGCCGCAACCTCGTTTTTGTCGATGATCACGTATGTAATTGATCATCACTCTATAAAAGTCAGCTTCAGACTGATTTCTGAAACTATATAAACATCCTATTTATAGTCAAGCAGTTAGTAACTATTGAGACGTTGCACTGCACTCATGGATTTCAAAGAGCAGCCTGTTAAGCTACCAATAGCTAATTTTGATGTTATCGTAGAGCAAGACAGAAGACCAAAACGACATAGAGATTTACTTCCAGATAGTATAAGAGCTATATTCTGTGGTCCTTCTAATTGCGGTAAAACCAATAGTCTCCTTGCTCTCATAACTCATCCAAATGGAGTAAGATTTGAAAATGTATATGTATATTCAAAATCTCTGAATCAAGCAAAGTATAAGATGCTAAAAGAGTTATTGAACCCCATAGATGGTGTACAATATTTTCCTTTTAGTGAACATGATACAGTAGTAGATCCAGAAAACGCACTTCCCAATTGAATTATGATTTTTGATGATATTGCATGTGAGAAGCAAGATAATGTAAGATCATTTTTCTGCATGGGTAGACATAAAATGGTTGACTGTTTCTATCTTTGTCAGACGTATACTCGAATTCCCAAACATCTCGTTAGAGATAACGTTAATTTTTTAGCTTTATTCCGACAAGAAGATTTAAATTTAAAACACATTTACGATGATCATGTGAATTCTGACATGAGTTATGCTCAATTTAAAGAGTTATGTTCAAAATTTTGGAAAGATGATAAGTATGGATTTTTAGTCATAGACAAGGATCGATCAATCAATGATGGTAGATATCGGAAGGGATTTGACTGCTTTGCTTGAATTTTAATGATTTCCAACGAGAGCAAAAAGTTCTTGAGCAGCTTGGGAAAGCTCAAGAAGCTATCAAACAAAAGTATAAACTGCTAAAGTATGGAAAAGAAAGTGTCGATCGAACATTGAATGAAACATTTAAACCTATAGTTGATCCTCTTCAGGAAATTCTCAGTGAAACTAAAAAGAAGAATAATCCTAAAAGCTTAAAACGGACATATGTTGAAGAACAAGAAATTTCAAATTTTCCCATCAGGACTGAAAATACTTCCACTGATGATGATGACAGTATCATTACCATACGACCAAATGACAGTATGTCTGACATAACTGATGATGATATCAATGCTGATGATAAGTATGTTAAAATGTTTTATCGAAATGATGTAGATAATCTCGATAAAATATATGGAGTACGTCTCGAAGCCGATAAATTTATGATTGGTAATTTATCGATAATATTTAAACGACAGAGCATTCAAGTAAATCACGTAATATTTCCAAAACCTAATGGGTTGATGGAGCTATTATTTACCAAAAATCCTAATCAAGATATCATCAGCAAATCTGATTTGCAAAACTATCGCAAAATTTTGGAAATGTCAAGTGCATACAGAAAAAAATTTAACAAGGATGAAGCTGTACGTACTCATAAAAGCAAGTTCAATAATATTATTGCTCCCATGTTTAATCTGATTAATAAATTAGCAATTTGTAAAGGTTTTACTGAAATTCATGCAAAATCATTACCTCGATACAAAATTGCTAGAAAAAGTATATCATTTACGGATTACGTCTACTGGGATGATCCTAATGAACTTGTCGAAAGACTTCGCATACTGTTAGCTGAACGATCAGCTGGAAATAATACACTTACTAATGAAATTCATTCCATTATTGAAGAATTGCGAGAATCAGGATATATATATTGAGATCACTATGGAGTACGCATCATTTCTAAAATGAGTATCGACGTGTTCGGACGTAAACTCGGAAGGATCGAAGGTAGTCGATGTCCGCCTGGAATTGGATACAAAATTACATTGGATGGCCAATATGATGTTAAAAATAAAAAATTATGTAATGTTGCCTCTCCTACTCCTACATACATTACAACAAATAATTTACACAGAAATTAAAAATGTAATAGAAGTTACAACTAAATTAAAAGATATAGTCAATAATTTAAATACGATAGTAGAGTCGTGATGAAATTGATGCATTAGCAAAATATTTAAGAGATGAAATATATGCAATTAAAGTCCACTTACATCTAGATAAATGATGGATTATAAAAAAGAAACCGTGGTTGAAGAGCTTCACAGGCCAGCAAGACGTAACTATCTACGACGAAAGTTTAAGATTCTTGATTTGGATGAGACTTGGCAAGCTGATCTCGTAGAAATGATACCTTATGTTAAAGAAAATAAAGGCTATAAGTATATGCTTACAGTTATCGATATTTTCTCGAAATATGCATGGGCTGTTCCTGTAAAGAGAAAGACTGGAGAAGATGTTGCAGCATCAATGAATACTATATTAATTATAAATCGTAAACCACAGAATTTGCATACTGACAGAGGCAAAGAATTTTACAATGCAAAATTTCAGAATCTGATGCAAAAATATAACATCAATCTGTACTCAACTTACAGCAATCTCAAAGCATCCATCTGCGAACGTTTCAATCGCACGTTGAAAAATGCTATGTGGAAAAACTGCAGTCTACGTATCATTTGAAGGATCAAACACAAATCCATTTACGTAAGATCAACCAATCGCTGGTGGCTTCTACGAGCAAGAGCTGTTGAAGGTCAAGTATCCAGATATCTACCTCGTGGAAAAAGTTCTCAATGTCGTGGAAATCAAGTATTTGTAAAGTGGCTTGGTTTTGATTCAACGCATAATAGTTGAATTAATAAATCAGATTTATAAAAAAAGATTAAATGATTAAAAGATATTTTATATTAATAATAGTATTGTAATGAGAAGATTTAAATAAATAAACAGTTTATTAAATTTAAAAGTCATGTTTTTGTTTATTCTAGCAGTCCTTTTTTTCTCATATTTACATAATCACTTTCCGGAAAAGTGAAGGTTGTTACCACCTTTATATGTAATAAACAATTCCATTTTATTGGCTGCATCAGCCATTCTAAAGAATCTTGAGTCATCTTTTTGAAGTGCATCGGAAATACGTTTCGGCAGGAATATGTCGAATTCTTCACCGATTTCAGCAACAACTTTGGCCCCGTATTTGGTAGTAACTGGCTTGAGCTTAGTCACCATATAAAGATTATCCTTCTGCAGCTCGCTTATCTTTTTCGTGGGAAGAAATCCTCCACGAGAGAGACTGTTTATGTCGCTAAAGTCCATCTATAAAAAAAAAAGAATGTTTAAAATATGTTTATGAGATTTTATCTTTGATTAGAAAAAAAGCTTAATTCACTTCTAAAGACATGATGATATCACAGTCAACCCTTCTAAATCGTTTTCTTTCTTCTGCTTCTGCAAAATCTTGTTCAACTCCTCGCCTACAGCTATATAGGATTTGCTGTGATTGCCTCGAGGTCTGCTGCAATGGTTGTTGCTGCGACTGGCTCGAGACTGCTCGACTGTGATCTGCAGCTGCAAAGATCTGCTGATATAGACTGCTCTCCTCCAACGCAGCAGCATTCGGCGGCTCGACTGCGGTGGTTGCAGGAGTGGGATTTCCAGCTTCTCGATTCGCTCCCCAGTTTTCTTGAATGTGAGATAGTGGTGGTAGTTTCTCGATTGGTATGATTATAGAGGTAGGGAGTTCTTTATTCTGATTGACTACCCCCTCTTTAATACTATAATGTCCCCAGGGAAGGGTGTCTGGTTGACCAATCAGAAGACAACACTTGTCATCGTGTGCACTAAGTGCAATCTTTGTTTCTCTCTCAGTATACAATTTATGATGTCTAGATCTTATATTTCGTTGTTCTCTAGACAAGATGGCGTTCTGTTGCAGACAATGAATGTAGTCATCAAAGGTGATGGTTTTCTTGACAACTGAATTTTTAACACCTTTAGCCTTTTTGATAGGTTTACTATTCTGGACTCTTATACTATATACAAAACGTCTATTTTTTCAATATTTCAGATTTCGATAGTTGGCCGGGTTAATCGAATTCAAATGCATTTTTATGTGTAAATACACATATACAACCGGCCAAAACGTCTATTTTTTCAATATTTTTGATTTTGATAGTTGGCCGGGTTTACAGAATTCAAATGCATTTTTATACGTAAATACATGCATATAACCTGCCAAAACGTCTATTTTTTCAATATTTTCGATTTCGATTGTTGGCCGGGTTTATCGATTTTACTCCTTAATCCAACGAATTCTAGCATGATTTCACCATTACATTCATCTTTCATTAAACCAACGATCTTCTTGTTCTCGCGTGGCATACTGAATTCATTGTTTTCAGCGTAATCTGATGTGTCAAACTCATGGATATCTTGCTTCATTACGTCATACATATTTGCACCTTTTATCTCGTATACCAAACTATCAGTATCAGTATACAAAATCTTGCAGCTATCTCCAACACGCGCTCGCATGTACTCATAATGGAATTTATATACAAGCACTTTAGATAGATCCAAAACCATTAGTCCAATGTATATAGGTTTCTTGATATGGACTTCAGTTCGAATTATTTGAACAGCTACAAGATTTTCATCAAAAATATCACAGCTATGGAAATTGGGTCTAGCAATGAGAGCTTCAGCTCCATATCGTCCAGCCCATTTATTAATTAATTTAATGTCTACTCTCTTCCTCTCATTCTCCATTGTTTTTCCATAGACAGCATTGTTAAACAATTTGAACAGCATCTTTTCAAAATCATTTAGCGTTCTTCCTTTTTTCACTGTTTAAATCAATATATTTCTTTAACCATGTACTCTGGTCAAATTGGAGAACTCGATGTACCTTTTTCAAAATCAGGCCATGCTTAAGTACTTGCTTTAAAGCTCGGTAATGAATGACGTATCGTTCTTTTGAATGAAGCGTTGTCATTAGTTTTTTTTGACGCATTCCTGGAGAAGCCATATGCTCTGCGCAAAATGGTAGATCTTTGTGTGCATTGTGAAGGGACTCAGGATACTACAAATCTACTTCCAGGATGAACCCAATTGCATGATTATCGGGAACATTGAAAAATATGGCTGCTGCTAGATAATATTCACCCACTTAAATCCACTTTATGGTAATGATTCAGTCATAGCCCATCCATACAGGTTGTTGACATCATAGTACATCAAATATTTGTGTTCTTCATTAATATTATAGTCATCTTTCATGTATGGATTTTTCGCCTTAGCGTAGTGATTACAGCATTGGCTAATACCTCGAATACCACGTTCAATAAACATAAGCATGTCAATATCTGTCATCAACTCTAATTTAACCTATTAAAAAATAATATATTTTTTATATTTAAATAATAATAAATTAATTTATGAATAAAAAAAATACATCGGTATATTTAAGCATAGCATCCCACGACAACCCAGGTGTTGTATAATAGTGGGCTGGATCCAAACCATAAGCTTCCAAACAGTTTCGTCTGAAATTCTCGAAAACTTCAGCTAACAGCAATATGTCAGTCTTTAGATAAAGATGTGAATATGGACCGAGGTTTTGAATGTTAAATAACTCCCACACTTTCTCCGCATGATTGTAGTCATCATCCGTGATGTTATCTTCGTTCAAACTGCTATGGAAGTCGGCTTTTGAGGGAAGAGTATCTTCTTCAAGCTTGTTCAATGAGGAAACATAGTCGTATGGAAAAACTCCTTTTCGTTTTAACAGAATAATCTGCTCAGTCGTGAACTCATCATTTTGTTGAAAAACTGTCTCCAAAGTATTCATTTGCTCTAAATATGAGGATAATTTATCCAAAGAGGAAGCCATAAACTTAAATGAATCGACGAATTGTAGGTTTATCTCAGTCCGTTCAACAAATTTACTGAAAGAGATGTATTTCTCCTAGGTTTGTGGAAGAATGCTCACACGTCCTGGAAAGCATGTAGCTATTTCCTTAATAAATAAATGAGCATCATAGCCACTTAAGTTATGGAAAATTACAGGCACGGTTCTTGAATCCTGATAATTTATATTACACAACCTGTGAGCTGGACCACGATACCTGCAAATTATTTTTTATTTAATAAATTGTATAAAATTATATTTGTAAGAAAAAATGAAAAAAAAAATTACTTTCCGGACAAAAGACAATGGTCTCGTACTTTCTTATCTTTCTCTGTAAAAGATTTCCTACAGATATAGCAAACTTCAGCCTTTGCAAACTCAGCTTTTTCTTTTAATGTTAGTTCTTTCATGAACTTGGGATTTTTATACATATTTTCTAACTCCAAAGCAAGAGCATGTAGATTCCTGACAAACCATTTAGCAGGATCTTCATCTTCTTCTTTGCATTGTCTATAACTCTTGTACTCTGAGCGTGTTTCATCAAAGCTACACATTATAAAGAAGCCTACACTATAGGCTTTCAAACAAACTTTCAAAATCACCATAAACGACAAATGGTACACGATTTTCATTTTTAAAGTTTTTAAACTTTAATATTTGATCCTTTTCTTCAGGCAGCACAATTTTGTATTGATTAAATGCTTGACAATCAATTGAATGACTTGTCAGCATATCAGCATTTCGAAAATAATGTAGACACCGGTCGCAAATGAATGCCTTATGTTCATGAGCACTTAATTGACTTCCTATTAAACGGGAAAGGTCTTTAATCCATACATAATGAAGCTTGTACTCTTGATCGATACTAGGTTCCCCCACCACTTCTTCTTCTTCTTCATCTTCATCAATGTAGATATTTTCAATGAGAAGCAGGTTAATGTGTTTATTTTTCTTCAGCGATGTTAAATGTCTTGGCAAAACTTTGAAAACTCCACGTTTCTTTTTTAGAAAATAAACATTGATTGAGATACTGTTCTGTTTCTCAAACTTACTTACTTGCCTTGGAGTGACTGGGAATTCGATTCCATCAAAGTTTAATTCATCTTTATTCCTAGTATAATTTGAAATTCGACAAGAGTGTTTTTGCACAGGATGTAGTGCTGAAAGAAGAGCCCATCTGAAGCATTCGTTATCAGTATTATTAACATTTATGCAAGCTCTCTTTTTCTTAATACTTTCAGGTGAGTGAATAAAAGAGCTTCCTCTCGTCGGATTAAATTTATTTATCTTAATTGTTATATTCAAAATAGCTTTCAAAGTCCATCCCAAGTCTCGTTCTTGAAAATCTTCCATATCAACATAAGTAGGTTGTTGTATATTTGAAATAAACCATTCTGTTAAATCAGTTGTGGAAAATATTGGTAAAAATTTTGTGTTAAAATATTTAATGTCCGAAGTCTCTTCATCATTCTTCTTGATTATATACTCGGCTGCTAGAACAGTATCAACTTTTACTGCAGAATGCTGGTCAAGTAGTCGGTTAACATTTGCTACAAAGAGCGGTAGTACATCTCTCATAAACGTAGAAAAATCCAAATGTCTACGATTTGTAATAACAGATGTTTTAATACGATTTTCAAATGCGCTATCGATGTCATCCCAAGATAGTGATGAGTCGTCCGCTTCTTCTTCTACTTCAACTGATTCAGTGACCGATGCAATACCAGCACCTTCAACGACAGAACTAAATTCTAGATGGTCGCGAAACAATTGAACAATGCTTTTTATAATTCCTACAGCGGTTTCTAGTTTTCGTTTGTCAGATACATTCAAGCCGGAAGTACGTGCATAGCATTGTGCAGCTAGTAGTGTCATAGTTACCAAGTTCTAACCATCTTTCTATATCATCACTATCAGCGTTTCCTACCAAAATATGATGATATGAATTCCGCAGCATGTTAGCTGTATCTTTAAAGTATTGAGCTGAATACATGACGACATAAGTGATAATACTTTAATCAATGAGATAGGAGCGATCGGTCTGCGAGGAGTACTCAGCAATAGGTACCGTTAATCAGCTCACTATTGACAAAGACCAAAGTATATTTGTTATATCGCTTCACAATCAATTTGAGAGGAATAATTGCTTATAGTCAGAGAGAGAACTTCCTAGGAGAATTACTCTCGAACTGTATCGTTCACAAAATGAACCTTTCTTTTATACATTATTGGCATAGTGGTGGGGGTAAGAAATTATCCTAATTGGTCTAAAAATAATGATGGGGGTAATGAAAATAGGATTGCTCCTGATTGGTGATACAAATCGTGGTAGGGAGAAACTCAGCTTAGCAAAGGTATAAAAGAAAATACAAACATCAATTGAAATTAGTATTCCGCACGATGGAGTACATAGTCGACGTCCAAGGATTCAAAATTACTGTGAACGAGTTCGTTTTTAAGGAAGTAGCTATAGTACCTCTAGAGGAGGATGCTTTACCATCAGTTTTCCTCTTCAAGCCACCACATCCTTGGGATCAGCTATTGCCAAAAAATAAATGTGAAAACCGTTGGCTAGAGTTGAACTATCATGGAATATTGTGGAGATCTGACAGTATTCCATACGATGATGTTGCTAGAACAATTCGAACTATCATCGGTGATTCGAAAGTCTATGTTAAGGGGCTTGAAAAGACAAAATGGTTGAGAATGATTCTAGCTGATGAGTAAGTTTTTTTAATTAAACATATATATATATATATATATAATTTCACATTCAAAACATAATGTGGATTTATTTCTTTTTCAGATCTGTTCAAAATATTGAAGATCTAAATTGTCCTCCACTTAAAAAATTAAATGCTGACCTCGCAACATGCACTAATCATACTGAGTGTACGTTTCCGGTATGTGCACTTCACAATGCTGTCGCCATGAAGAACTGGTTAATAGATCTGAATCAATCTCATTTTCAAAAAGATAATGAATTAATATTAATGTACAATTGAAAGCATTCTGAAAATAATTCATGTATTTAAAGTTAAATAATTAATAAACTATATTAAAATGATAAATATTGATTTATTTCCACTACCTTTCAAAAAAGTTATTAAATCAGTAAGGTTTTATAAACAAAAAATAATAAAGTCTATTTATACAATTTTCTATTTCATCTTCTGATTTTTTATAATAAAAAAAAATTAATTATAGCAATTATAATCTAATATATTAATTATTCTGAAATTTGTGCAGAGTAATAGATATATGAGAGATATAAATTACAATACAAAACAAAATAAAAAACAAAAAAACAAATTTGTTAAAGTGTTGATCAACAAATTTATTTTATAACAGTTTAAATAGAGTAACAATAATTTTTATTGTTTTCTTTCAAGTCTCTAAACCACTATACAAAATTTCAGAGCAATTGTTACATTAGTTTTGAAGTAATGTTCATTAGTAGATATTGCAAAAATGCTGAATACGGCTTTTATTTCAAACTTGTTATTTTTTATATTTTACAATCTAATGTATCGATTGCATTGAAATTTTGTATAGATGTTTGGAGACTTGAAAGAAAACAATAAAAATTATTATTATTACATTTACATTGATATATAAAAATTTCAAGTCAAACACTTGAGCTACTTTTAATATATTCAAGTGTTTGTGTTATAAATACTTTATTTTACTTTTTTTATTTAAATATTTTATTTTATTTATATTAAGTAAGGGTGAATGGAGTATAATTCCCAACGTTTAATAAGTGTTGTGGCCCTGAAAGGGGCCGATTGGTTTTGGTAGACCTTTAAAGGGCTGATTGTTTTTTTTTGGTTCTAAAAAGTACCGGTTATATCTGCTCGCCACATTTTGTACATCTTCAAAATTGGTTTGTAGTTGACAACGCCGGTGGTGAAGCCGGTGACGAAGCTGGTGAAGCCGGTGACGATGCTGGTGAAGTCGGTGACGTTGACTTTGTTAAATCAATTATTTCCTGGATTATTTCGACCTCCAGTTCCTCCATCTGCGGCGACATTGGTGGAGTTGGTAGACACTCAAAGTCGCTTTGAGTACTGCTGATGTAAGCAGAGTCGGGAGAGCTCATGATGCCAATGATGTTTGGACCGAAAAACTAATTCAATTTATAATAGTGATTGATGATAGAGTGGGGAGGCGGGAGGGTGGGGATGAGTCGCGGAGCTGCTACGGAAGAGTTGATAAAGGAGGCGCGAGTCCATCGTTTTATTCAGTTATGCCCGAACCACGGAGGAAGCAGCGAGAGCGCGATAAACGCGGCGGTTGGCGCGTACGAGAGCGAGCGACGACGTGCGTTACGAGAAGGCGGTCGTTGTCCGAGCCTCGCTCGCGACGACTATCCTGATCGTCGTGCTGGAAGATCCTCTGAAAGGTTAACGTGTTTGAGCACCTCAATAGATCGCTTGAGCCTCGCTCGCGACTTGAGGTCTCAAACATTGATTCCTCCCAGAGATCGACCACCCTGTTTCGAGCTTTCTGTAACGCCCAATTTCCCTGTGTGCCAGCTCTGTATATTCCTCCAATGTTAGAGCATAGCAAACCGCGCGTGTTTGAACTACCACCATCAGCGTCTCCTCCACTACGTCCTCCACTCAATGAACAGCAGAGGAGACAACGTCGCGAGTGGCACCTGTCGCGACGGGATAGATGGAAGGAGCTGGAGGCCAGGACGAGATCAACACCAGTTCGCCGATTCCAGCATTCATCTCTCAAACTATTCAGGAAAAAATTATTTTTATAAAGAAGAGAAATATCAGCCCATTTCAGGGCTCTCGTTATGTTAAACGTAGAGAAACAAATCGTTTCTAGAAAGCTCTTTTCAGAGCTAATAAATAACATGTAAAGTAACGAACTGAAAAATAATTGGTCGCTTTCACGACTATCCAATGTAAGGAAAAATAATTAGTCCTTTTCAGGACTGCTAAATGTAAGGAAAAAAATCAGTCCTTTTCAGGACTATTAAATTTTTTTTTTAAACGTATAGAACAGATTATTAAATTTATTTAATTATTTATTTAATACTAATAATAAATGTAAAAATTTATTGCCGGAGAAAGAAAGAAATCGCGTACTTGTGGCTGTGATGGAGAGAGAGAGAGAGAGAGAGAGAGAGACAGACAGACATACGCGTCGATATACACGTGGCTGCAATGACGCAAGAGAGAGAGAGAGAGAGATACAATACAATACTCACGCGCGCGCGCGCGCGCGCACACACACACACACACATACACACACATTTGGGTTAGAACCGGCCTATGGGTTAGAACCGGCATAGCTTATGATGAGTACATTTAAAATAAATACATTTAGCACATTGGATTATTAAGTTTAGAATTTTGTATTGATTATAACATGTATTATTTTAAATGGCTTCATAATGAATAAACTAATATAAATAAATACTTATTTATTAAAAACTGGCAGTAATAGTCTTATGTTTAAAGTTTAACAACAGTTTTCCATTTTATTGATTTAAATGTTATTTTATCAATACATAAATATAGTAATATAATATTTCAATGCTGCCGTAATCTTAAAGAAATTTTCAATATAATATTCTTATACGCAATACATAAAATATAATCACGGTACATAATTATATTATTTAGTAGTGACAAGGAAACTGCTGTTTTTTAAACATAAACAGTAAAAATTATAAATCGAAAATGTGAATCTCTTTGGATAAATAATATCTGGACTCAAAGGAACGAATGTGAATCTATTATGGCTATTATTCTGTCCGCGATTATTTGTATTTTTTAATAACTTAATATTATTTAATTCAATAAAACCAAATTTGAAATATGTAATTTTTCCTTATTTTTCTATTTTTAAATCGACGAATTTATAAATCTATCAATAATGTAAAGTAGTATAGTTTCATAGCTCTCTGGTCTCGAAATTAATCAATTTTTGATTAAAACTTTTCATACAATTTCAATTTTATATATTTATAAATAATCGAACTAAAAACTTATTTTGATTGTTTAAAATCCTCCTGTTTCAAATGCCGGGAAACCAATTCGTCTACAATTTTTAGAATAACTTATAACGATTAAGATTAAAAAAACATTCTTTATACAAGGTAACGAATTCAAAATGGCGTATAATATAATATATAAGTATGTAGCTTTATATAAAACAATTATGCTTAATATGCAAAAATTAATAAATATTGTGAAGGAGCCGCGGTGGCTCATTGGTAGAGCTCCCGACTCTCACACCGAGGGTCGTGGGTTCGATCCCAGACGTGTACCTCTGAAAATTTTTTCATGTGCATTTTTCGAACACCGCGACTCAGTGGCTCGGCGTGTCACTATAATGTGACGCCAGTTCAGGTGCGCGTGCGTTTCGTGCACTTGTCAGTGCATGAGAGGCACGGGCATCTGAACTATAGGGAACGTTAGGGACGCGAAGATGTAAAGAGGATCGCGGTGGTTCCATCGGGAGGACAGGAAACTGTAATTATTAGACTAATTACAGTGACCGATGATATCTTCCGATGGACACAAGCACCACTGCTTCAACTACATGTGCTTTATTTACTGACACACCGTTCACCTCCGTCGCTGATTAGCCCTGGCAGCGTAAATAAAGCGACGTTAAATAACAAAAAAAAAAAAAAATATTGTGAAATTATAGAAATATATATATTTACATTTGCAAATAGTTTTTTTTGAACGACAGTGTCAAAATTTCTTATAAAGTAACATGGGAACTATAGTTATGTTACATATAATTATTATTTGTACTAGCCAAATTGCTCGACTCGCTCGCAGTTAAATATTATTGTTAACAAAATATTTCCTATTTCATCAAATTACAATATAATGTAATATTCAAAAAATTATTTTTTAAAAACTATTTAGTAAAATAATTTATAGTACTAGTAATTAAATAAATATTACAATTATATAATTTGTTGGGATAAATCCCTAATAATTAATAAAACAATGATCATTTTTACTATTTATATCAATAACAATTATTGTTATTCTCAATAATTAATTCTAATCTTATTATTTACATTAGAGGGATTCCATGTGAAATCAGCAGATGAAAATTTTTAAATTATTGATATTCTGCTAAACAACTCTTCTTTGAACCTAGAATATGTAAAATAATTTTTAGATGCTTTACTTAGATAGGAAAGAAGGATAGGAAAATTTTAATTACAACCATTAATTGAATATTACTGCACTTTTACTGACTTTAAGTCACTAAAAAGTCATATATATTGATTTTTGACATTGTTCGGCACAATTGATATTACTGAAAAAAATCACAGATACATCTAATTACATGTACTTTGTGTCTACCAAACCGCCTAGGGGTATATTTAATAGGATTAAAGATATACACTTTTTTCTGTAAAGCGAACTGCAAAAATAAAATTTCAACATGAGTGTCAATTGCCGATGAACATGAACTTTTTTAATTCAAGAAAATTAATAATTTTAAAAATATTGGTAGATTCTGCTTTTCAGTTGCAACAAAAAATATCTCTATAAATTTTCTCCTGAGATTAATAGTTTTAGAGAAAAAATTTCACATAGAAATATGATACGAATATTCGAGTGAATATATTTATACAAATTTTTTTATTATACCAATAGCTTTATGAAATTTTTTCTCTAAAACTATTACTCTCAGGAGAAAATTTATAAAGTAATTTGTTGTTGCAAATGAAAAGCAGAATCTACCAGTATTTTTAAAATGATTAATTATCTTGAATTAAAAATGTTCATGTTCATCGGCAACTGACACCCATGTTGAACTTTTTTATTTTTGCTGTTAGCTTTACAGAAAAAAGTGTATATCTTTAATCCTATTAATTATAGCCCTAAGCGGTTTGGTACACACAAAGAATATGTAATTAGATGCATTTATGATTTTTTTTTAATAATATCAATTCTACCAAACAATGTCAAATATTAAACTATATGATTTTTTAGTGACTGAAGGTCAGTAAAAGTGCAGTAATATTCAAGCAATGGTTATAATTAAAATTTTATTAAAATCTTGATGTAATTTTCAGTTTTAAAGGTGTCTATCATTTTTTGTAAGATGCATATATTTTGAGTTATAAAGTCATGAAAATTGGTCATATAAATGGAAAACAGCAAAATATGTATTTTTTTGTTATTAATAACTTTTTTCCTATCTAAGTAAAGCATCTAAAATTTTTTTTACATATTCTAGGTTCAAAGAGGAGTTGTTTAGCACAAATTAAAATTTTCATCTGCTTATTTTTCATGGAATGCCCCATTAGTACCTGATAAACTGTGTATAATTCAAAATAGATCGATTCATATTAATAAATCTAGTTAGAATTTAAAATACTACATGTACTAGGATGACAAATATTAGAAGTTCAAATAGATATAACGATTTGTTTTTACAATTTTTGATATATTGTGTTGTTATATTATTTTTGATATATTGTTTATTTATATATATGGGGTATTCCACGTGAAGTGGTCCGATCAAAATTTTAAAATGCACCAAATTTTAAGTACACATTGCAAATGTTTTTCAGAATACAGAAAAAAATTTTTAGGTACTGGAATTTATTAGCTCAAAAGTTATTCTGACCTCAAAAAGTGAACTTTTTCCAGTTTTTTTCAACACCAGCTGGGTTCATCGCTATTTACCTCAAAATCTATCAACTTTTACTATACAACATTATATGTAACATTCGTTGCTAATTATGTGTAGAAATTATCCTTCTGGGTTAGAATTTCTAATCTCAAGGTCAATGTTACATAAAGTACATGTCAATATTCAACTTAAAAAAGTATAAGTTCGCCACAATTGATTTTTTTATCCAAAAGTCTAAAAGAAAGCTTGGAGCAATAACTTTCAAATGGTCTGTAGCATTTTTATGGCCTTCAATTCTGTAAAAATTTATGATAATTTAAAGAAAGACAAAAAATTCACAAAAATTAACATGGTATTTCCCATTGAAATTTTTAAAAAAATTTGGTGTTTCTTTAAATTATCATAACTTTTTACAGAATTGTAGGCCATAAAAATGCTACAGACCATTTGAAAGTTATTGCTCCAAGCTTTCTTTTAGACTTTTGGATAAAAAAATCAATTGTGGCGAACTTATACTTTTTTAAGTTGAATATTGACATGTACTTTATGTAACATTGACCTTGAGATTAGAAATTCTAACCCAGAAGGATAATTTCTACACATAATTAGCAACGAATGTTTCATATAATGTTGTATAGTAAAAGTTAATAGATTTTGAGTTAAATAGCGATGAACCCAGCTGGTGTTGAAAAAAACTGGAAAAAGTTCACTTTTTGAGGTTAGAATAACTTTTGAGCTAATAAATATCAGTACCTAAAAATTTTTTTCTGTATTCTGGAAAACATTTGCAATGTGTACCCAAAATTTGGTGCATTTTAAAATTTTGATCGGACCACTTCACGTGGAATACCCCATATATATATACATATATATATATCCCCATTAAAAAATCTTACTAGAGATCCAAATGTATACCAAAAACTCATTTCAGCAATTTTTCGTTCATTACACGTTTTAAACCTTCTTCGATTTTATATTGTGACGGGTCGATTTCACTTAAACTATCAAATAATAAAATCTAACCGCACGCTAATACTTTTAATCAGTTTTGTTACTTCAATCGACTATAATTAAAAGCCTCACCTCGGCTTGAGAATTCCGCACTCTGTAAAGGGGGGTCAGAAAAATGGCGAAACCCACGTCGAATCAGCAATGATAGTTTAATAGTTTTTTTTTCTTATCTCGACAACACAAACAACACGGACAACACGAGGAGCAATTACCAATAATTAAACACTTAATAATTACAATGTAAAATTTAATTTATTAACCAATTAATTATAAAAATGATCTCCTAATAGTAATTGAGCGCAATCTCGATCTAAAACATACAACGCAATACAAATTTCTTAATTTAATTTCATTTAATAAGAATTATTCAACAGATAAAAGAAAAGAAAACGCGACGCGGTCACACACACGATCTCTCTCACACACACACCTAAATAGGGAAATTTTCGCGCCAAAAATCGACATTAACTCGATTCTCAATAAATGATGAATTTACACTCGAGCTGAAAGAAAGAAAGTTCGTTGCCGATACTCTAAACTATCGGATCTGCTACCTTACTCAATTTATTGAACTACACCTGTAAATAAAAAATATGACTCGAGAAAAATACGCAATTACAATTATATCAGCTATCCATGATTCTCCAAGCTGTAAAATAAATTAAATATTCAACGACCTCACCAACATTCCATCTAGAATCCACTTTCAATATTAATTATTATTTTCCGTTTAATTGTCCACAATAAATTTCTTTAAGTCCTTATTTTCCTGGACTCACAATGATTAATTGATTGTATCGGATATCTCCTCAAAATGGCTACTACTCTTTCTCAACACTCAGTGCTCTCTCTCAATATCTAGTCCTTTCCTTAAACACCTCTAAACTCAACCAAGGTTGGGACAACAAGAAGGAAAGGACGCGATCGAGGGATGATCCACCCCCCGTCAGGGTTGCCAGATGGCGATTTTATCTCTTTGTTGCTCTTGCTTAATAAACATCAATATAAGTAAGAGAGAAAAGGAAAAAAAATCGCCAACTGGTCACTCTGCCCCCCGTAACGAACTTTTCTGAGATCACCTGATTCTAGATCATTGGATATGTTGGCTGAAACTCGATATTATTCGTGGAAAATTCTCCCGACAATTTGATTGGTTTTATTTCAGGATGCGCGAACCTGCGCGAGGATAATTGTCCTCATGAAAAATCACTCATATGGCGCGACACTCGAAATCAAATTGCCGGACTCGAAAAACACCAAATTATAACACCAAAATGTCACCAAAATAACACCAAAAATACATAATAAAATAATAGATTTCATCAGTAATATATATAAATCAACATATAATTCATGCAACATAAAAACATTAATTTAAATACTCGAGAAAATCCAACTATAAATCGCAATATCAATTACTCATATACTCCAATGAGTGCGAGAGAGAGAACGCCGTATATATATATATATTTAATATACCTCGATACTCTCTCTCTCGGCTATATCATGCTCCCCACTCTGATAGCGGCGCGAGCATGTTGCGCGTACTCATTATTCGGGAGAGAGCGATCGCGTGCGTTACTCCGCTCCCCCCTACCCCTCGTGTCGACAATACCCGGTGTACGTCTTCACCGCGATCACCTATCTTCTCGCGTTCGGATTTATTTCAGTATAGGTGTATGTGTGTGTGTATGTGTATGTCCCGGTTGCCGAAGATGCGCGTACGTACAAAGTAACTCGTACGCGCACACATGCGTTATCAGCTGTTATGCCGTCGGTATGTATTCCCGTTGTATGTGTGTACGCGATCAGATTAGATATTTTAATACTCCTTTATGAATTCACGTTCTTAACAATCGCCTATGCATTTTTATTTGAACAATAGTCATATATGCATGTGTATATGCTGTAGCGTATACACATACATATATGACACCTTTATTTTATTTTAATTGTGACAACGTTACAAACACCCCCCTCCTAAGCCGGCATACCTTCCTGAAGGTAGCCGCTGGATTACCTACCTACCCCAAACTAAGTGGATTCTTAACGTCTCTTACACTACCTATTTATTTATACAATAAAATCTTACAATCCTAATACCTTAATCATTCGCTTATATACAATAATATTCTCCCTAGTGCATTCTCACCACACTCGCTCAAAATTTACACTCGCATTAACTTATAGGAAAAGGAAAGAAAGAAAGAATATAAGAAATAATAAAAATAAACACTTACAACTCATCTTATCTTCATCTTCATCATCATTTTCACCACTCGAAATTCATTTCACCCTCTGGTGTCTCGACTCGAACTCGAAGGACTCACGATACAATAACACATAAAAGGAAAACCCCCCCAAGAACCCCCCCTTTCGGATTTCTCCCTTAATGACGGGCTGACCCGCCTCGGCCTCGTTCTCGCTCATCCAAGTGAGCCCGCAAGACCGCCTCCTGCATTGCCGGAGTTAGGCCATGTACCATTTGCAATACTTGCAGAATGGTGGTACCTTCCTCCGATGCCGGAGCCGGTCCCGGTCGCTCCCACCTAGAGGGGCGATCCCGAGGTTCCCGACGCTCAAGCTCGCGGTCTGGAAGCCCAACCACTGGGGCTGAGGAGAGCACCACTCGATTGGTCTCTCCCCATCCTGAGCATCGAGAGTGCCGCTCCTCCTGGGCCCGTTCCAACCCGTCGGCAGAGTTGTCGACGGAGGCACGTTCCTTATTCGCCAAATAAATCGCGTGCTCCGCCGAGCAACGTGGGCAATCACGCAGGTTCACCCCCTTCCGGCCGCAGTTGTAACAGAACTTATTCAACGGCCGGGAGCAGTTGAACCTGGTGTGATGCCGTTTCCAACAGTTGAAACACACCCAGGATGGCGGATCAACCGTTGGATCGGTAGGGATAGGGGTAAGGTTGCCAAATAGAACCCCGCGGAGCTTCATGGGTTCAGTAGTGGGCGTCACTACTTCTGCCTCAGCTACCGCGGCGACCTCCTCGACAACCTCTGGTTCAGGGTTTGGTTAAATTGGTCATACCAAAAATCTCTTGTTCCTCTGGAATCAACCTCGACACTAAATCCTCGATCTGTCTCAATTGTGGGGCTGCCAACTCGACTATACCCGCACACTCACCATAGATCTGGAAACTGTCATTTTGTTGAGTCTATCCAAACTGATGCCAAACTCCATTATCTGTTGATCTCCAAAGTCTCGCTTTCAGCTGTACTTGAATGTCCCAATTCAACCCGAAATCCATTCCTAACACCATATCATGACTAATGCCCTCGACGGCACGAGCTGTTAACGATTTTACCTCACCATCCACATCCAGGTTAATCTTTAGCGTCCCGAGAACTCTCATAGCTTCCCCAGTGACACTGTTGATCATCGCCGATGTTTCTTTCAAACGATTCTTGAATTTCTTCGCAATGCGAGGTCCCACTAATGAGATAGTCGCCCCTGGGTCGAACAACGCCATGTATGATTCGCCCCCAAGCGATACTCGAAGAAAATTTCTATTTTCCATAGTGGATGCCTCGACATTCTCAAATTTTTGGCTTAAGTTCACCGTATCTCGAGGTTCAACCGTATTAGATACGGTTTCACCCCCCTCCTGGTTTGAACGTACGGACACACTCCGTAGATCACAACCACGACTCGATACAACTAAACTGCCAGTTTCATTCTCATTATTATTTGTCTTATTCGTTTTACTCGTGAACTTGTTAAGTCCTTGTGCCCAGGAAATTAATTCAGAGGTAGACAACTCTGCCTCTTCAATGTCCTCAGCAATTCTTGGTAACGTATTATTTGTTCGCTTACTATTCTCATTAGTTACTCTCTTTTTAATCGCTCCACGCGACATATTCTCCTCCGGTATCTTACGACTCACAACAGTCTTCTCACTCTGTACCGGTTTAGGAAAATCATAATTCACACTCTGAACACTAATTACTCGAGGAATAGGCTTGACGACTTGACTCGACGACACGCCTGTACTCTTCTCTCCTGACAAATTATCTACGTTACCCGCTTTAAAACTCGTATTCACACCCTCTATATTTACTGCTTGAGTTTCTACTTGTCTGCAGGGTTCAGAGAACTCGCCTGAGCCCCTGCCAATTCGTTTCCCAACATCTTAATAATGTTACGGCAATTCGGGCAATTTCTCAACATATAGCCCAGCTGATCGCACCCTTGACACTGCACCGGTGCTGTATCAACTTTCAGCGTTTGGCTAAATCCCGGGTTCGGGCACTGGTTTGCGCTGTGTCCCTGTTGCCTGCACCTGAAGCATGTCCGCTTCGCACATTCGGATGCTCGATGCCCAACAGCTTGACAGACAAAGCACGTACCCACAAATCCTTGAGGCTTGTTAGCCTGTGGATAGTTTCCGCCTTGATTGTTCCAATGTGTTGTTTTCTGCCCGTAATTATTGTTGGGAAATTGATTTATCTTAGGCTCGATTTTCATTGTATTTTGTACAACTCCAGCTTGTCTTGGATTTTGTCTCGATGTATTGTTACTCGACACAACTCCTCGATTATACTGATTCTGGTTGTTATTCACATTCGTGTTTCGTTGCTGCATGGTAGTACTAACAGGCATATCTACCTGTAATGCTGCAACCCTCTCTGTTTCGGTTCTCTTCTCTGATTTTACATTGTCTTGTAAATTGTTCTTCTGTCCGCCCTTCTTGGAATTTTTCGGTTTCTTAGCTTCTTCTCTACTCTTAATTTGTTCATCCACGCTCTCAATTTTCGCACACACAGCTGCAATTTTAGCCGATTTGCCTGTGACTTTATATGCCAAATGCGGCAATCTCGACTTATCTTTCGGTGGTGGAGGTTGATAGCGTTTCTTCATCTCCATCTGTTTCTCGAACTCTCGACCATAGTGCTCTATCGACTCGAAGCTTGTAATTTCTTTGCTCCACATATATTCTTGGTATGCTGGTAACAGTCTGCTAAACACTATGCTAATCTGTTCTGTAACGGTCACGATGGGGATTAGGGCGTGGCGTCAAAGGCGAAATAAACGTTTACATTCAATAAAATAATAGTACTTTATTATAAAATTATTAAATGGGTTTGGGCGCCAGCCGCGTACGATCGCGGCGAATTTATCAAATGATGCTCATCTGCGTACGAGCTGCTGCTGCTTGCTGCGCGAGGGGAGGGAAGGGGAGTAAAGGGGAAGCACACTTACGCGTTGGAGGAAACGCGGATATCCAATGCAGGCGTGCACCCACCTTATCAACGTGGAGATCGTCTCCTCGAGTTGCTGCTTATGCTCGGTCAAATGCTCTCTCTCGTGCACACACACACACTCGAAAGTATAATCTATATCGGTCGCGAATCAGTAGGCCGATACTGCCTCGATGGCGTCCCGATGAGCTCTCTCGAGCTCGGGCTCGTTCGCCGCTTCGCTGCTCGGGCCCGACGTGCGCGCGCAGCTTCTCGCGTCGAGTCGCCCGTCGGCCGCCGTCGTCTCGCGCGCCTCGTGTAGTGAGTGCTCGCGGCCATGTTGATCAAGGCGGACGACGTTGCCGGGCTGCTGCTTCCCACGGAGAGGACGATGTTCCCGGTGATGCTGTTAACCCGGTAAGTCTATACGATCGTTCCTCCGTGTTGTATAATGTATCGGCTAATGAATCTGCTCTGTTACAGGTGCAGACGGGACGGCCGATCTTCGAGTCTTTTCTCTCTCTCGCTCTCACGGTGGCTGCTCAGCTGGTGCGCGTCGGGTCGGTGATTGCTGCTCTTCGTCGGTGCTGCGTTGCTGCGGGGATTCTGGCTGCTTCTCAGGTGAATATATATCTCCCGAGGGAGTGCTGCTTATTATTTACTAATTATTAACTGAGAGTTATGGTAATGTTATGATTACCATAACCTCACTTCCAATCCTCTCCTAGCATGTAGCTGTCAGTTAGTATGTGCACTACATGCGTCCTTGTTTCCTTCTACTTAGGGTTATTATTAATTATTTATCTGTTTCACAGCTTCCTGGATATCCTGTTGCTGCTCGTGCTGCTCCATCTGGCACCTTGGGCCATCGCAGGCTGCTCCATGGACCTGGTGCGAAGCCTCCCAGAAGTAGTATCGCCTCTCCTGACATGCTGCTTTATTGTGCTACGAGGAAGGAGCCAAGAGAAGTATTGGGAATTTGGGGAGCTTCGGGTAGGCTAGGTAGGCTTAGAGATGTGAGGGTAGGTAGGTTAGTTTATATTGGGGTTCGCTCGCTTATTAACTTTGACAGGTATTACATACCTTGTCACAGTTCATATAACGACGGAGGTTGTCTGAAGTAGCTTATTATTTGTTTAATTGTAGCTAAATACGGTACTATCTTTTCTCCAGAACCTTGAGATCTCGATCGCAACTCTTCCATTAAATCTTCTCTGTTTATTTCTCCTACAAATTGTTTCCTAAACGCGATTTTAAATTCCTTCCACGACTCAATTTCATCTCTTCTAGCCTCGAACCATAAGCTAGCATTACCAGCCAATACAGCTGGCACCGACCAAATTAACTCGTTATCTGGAATACATGCAGCTAACCTGCATTGATTCAACCTTCTCAAAAATTCTTCCGGATTTTCTTTATCACCTCCACTACTCTTTAAGTGCCATTCACGTAAAGTACGAATAATTTGACGAATATTATTGGCTCGATTTATTCGACCACCCATATCTTCGTCATCTGTATCTACGTCGTCACGAACTAATTCGCGAAAATCCACCTCGAGACAATCAGGATTCCTATGCGTTGACAAACGCCGAATCCTCGAATTCGCATAGTCTCTGCGGTCTGGAATCGAATTTCCCGAACGATTTGACCTATTGTCAACTCGAGGCTCTTCCTCTTGTTGATTTCTAAGTCCATACTGTTCATTTCTCACATTATTAATTTGTGATACAACCGGATACGCATTATTCGCTGTTTGACCCGTCCACATTTGAGAAACGGGTGGATATCTTGTCTCATTCCGTGCCTCATTTGCTACTGGATTCGACCTCCAACCCGATCAAGTGGCAAATATTGTACATCGTCTCGAACAATCGGTGGTGGCAACCCTAAGTGTGGCGGATACATCGTATTGTTTTCGAAATCCGGTAATGATTGCTCATTTGGTACAATACGACGTCTACGCGGTGTACTCTCTATCGGATAACTCGATGTAAACGGAATATTATGACTCGAAACCTGCGGTACTGAAATACTCGGAAATACATATGTCGAACCCGTCGTAGTTACGCTATTCGTTACTGACGAAATAGCTGTACTCACCGGACATAACTGCGGATTGAACTGTGATAACGGTGGATTCGCTCGTGTTGACATAACCGTCGGTAAATTTAATAAATGTTTATTACCCGTTGGCACATTTAAAGTTCTATTCTGCGATTGAACCGTTGGAACGCGCGGAATTGCCCCATTATTACCTCGAGATACGCAAGTTACGCGAGATGGTGTAATAATTGTTTCACCCGCTGACGTCCATAAAACCGCCCAACTCGACATAAAATTCGCTTTCTTTCATTCATTACACGTTTTAAACCTTCTTCTGTCGATTGATAACTTTTTTTAAAAATGTTTTAAAAACAAAGTTCAAGTATTCAAACATTTCCGAAATGTCGATGAGAAATCGGCTTCAGCCCGGATTTGAACCGAAATCTCGCTCTCACTCTCTCATTCTCTCTCTCTATTTTTCATTCTGTCTCTCAGTCTCTATCTCTCATTCTCTCTCTCTATCTCTCATTCTCTCTATCTTTCTCTATCTCTCTCCCTCTCTCTCTCTCTCTCTCTCTCTCTCTCTATCTCTCATTCTCTCACTTTCTCTATCTCATTCTCTCCGTCTCATTCTCTCGCTCATTCTCTATCTCTCTCCCTCACACTCCCTCATTCTTACTCACTCTCTCCCTCTCACAATCCCTCGATCTTACTCAGTCTCACTCTCGCACTCCCTTACTCTCCCTCATTCTTACTCGCTCTCACTCTCGCACTCTATCACTCCCTCCCTCATTCTCTGTCTCTATCTCTCATTTTCTCTCACTCTCTCTTTATATTTTATATTTTATTTTATACTTTATATTGTTATTGTTATGTTTGCTTTACTGGTTTTATTTTTTTATTGTTATTTTATTTTTATTCTATTTTTTTGTTATTATTGTTACTCATTTATTCAATTATCTATTTATAAGTTCATCTATGTATTTATGATCTCATGTTACTTTGTTATCTGTTCTCTAGCGTGATGAGTGTTTTGTTTTAATTACTTTTGTATTTACGCTGTATTTTATTTTATTTTAGTTTACTTGTTACTGCGCAGATTATATTCATAATATGTGTACGGCGATCTTCCCCGAAATACCAAATAAAGACTTAATCTATCTAATTTTTGCGCTCTCTCTCTCATACTCACTCTCTAATCAAAATGGCGCATTTTAAAAAGCTACGGCATTTCAGGTCGCGTGAGGCCTTCTCCTTCCGCGTTATTCTCTCTGAATGAACTGAATGCGCATTACGCGGGTATTTCGTGCCGTTCCGACCCGATCTCGCGCCATGTCTTGACGGATGTACTAATGTTTGCTCCAGTCGCGACCCCATGTCGCTTTGACTTTAATCGGGTTGGAGCTGCGGATGTGGGCGAAGCTTTGAGGGGGGCGACCTCGCGGGCGATCGGTGTCGACGGCATTTCTGTTCCTATGCTTAAACTCGCGAGCTCGTCAATTCTGGACCATCTGGCGAGCGTCTTTGATGCTTCGCTTCGGTCGGGCTACTTTCCCTCACAATGGAAGAGGGCGCTGCTGTATCCGCTGGCAAAGTCCAGTGTATGTAGCAGCGTTACAGAAACTAGACCTATAGCGCGGCTGAGCGAGGTGTCAAAGTTACTCGAGCGAATTGTACACAGTCAGCTGTCGAGATATCTGGAGAAGAATGATCTTCTCTCCTGCAGACAGGCTGGATTTCGGCGGGGACACAGTACACAAACGGCATTGCTTGGGGTGCTTGAGGATATGCGCAGGGGTATTGACCAACGTAAATTAACTCTGCTGGTCTTATTCGACTTCTCCAAGGCCTTTGATACGGTCCCCCATGGAGCGCTCCTACGTAAGCTTCGAGCAATTGGCTGTTCTGAGATCGTCATTCAATGGTTTTATACATATTTGCAGGGTCGCACGCAGGCCGTTGAGGGTGATGGCGGCGACCGTTCTGGATGGTCCGCTGTCTTTACGGGCGTCCCACAGGGCAGTGTCCTTGGTCCCCTCCTCTTTTCAATTTTTATTAACGACCTGCCTGCGGTCCTGAAACACTCGCGACCTATGATTTTCGTAGATGACACTCAACTTTATTATTCTTTTCCCCCGGCGGAATTCGACCTGAATTCGACCTGGCTGTGGAGAGGGTGACTCGGGATGCTAGTGCAGTAGCTGATTGGGCGGTGATGAATGGATTGGCGTTGAATGTCTCCAAGACCAAGGTTATTTTACTGGGAAGTCAACTCTATATCTCTAGATTTGATCTTGGAGGCATTGAGCGAGTATGTGTGAACGGCGCGCCGCTGCCATATGAGTGTGCTGTGAAGTCTCTGGGGGTGTGGATCACTCCAACTGTTGATTGGACTAAACATGTGTCGTCGATATCACAGAGTGTCCACGAGGCTCTGCACACCCTCAGATTTTACAGGCGAGCCCTGTCTAGGGAGTCGAGGAAATCGCTGGTTGAGAGCCTGATCTGGCCTCACCTGGATTATGCATGTGCGGTCTATAACGACGTTGACCGGACAAGAGAGCTCAAGTTACAGAGGCTGGTTAATGCGTGCGTTCGCTTTGTCTGGGGTAATATACCCAGACGGGCTCACGTCACGCCTTACCGACTGGAGATGGGCTGGCTGTCGGCCGGGCTCAGGAGACTTTATCTCATTGGATCATTGGCATTTAAAATCATTTCTGCGGCATCGCCATCATATCTCAGCACTCACTTTGTCCTCACTGATTCTCGTCCTGACGTCCGCACCTCCTCGCGCTTTCAGCGTAGACCTCTAACATACCATCCGCCTCGTACGGAGGCGTTGAATCAGTCTTTCACGATCACTGCCACTAAACTCCTCAACAACTTTCCCGACCTGACCTTCGACCTTAATCATCTTCATTCATTTCAGCATCAACTAAGTAAGTATCTTGCTGAGCTCGACCGACAGACTTGGGCTAGACGCGTGGAGGAGGAGGGGATTACCCTGGTTGAGATTCCGTCGTGGTAGGCCGCACATGCATCGTATACTAGCTGCGCTTTACATTTATATTTATATTTATATTTATACTTATATCTATGTATATCTTTATTTTTCTTTTTATATGTATTTGTATTTTAATTCTCACTGTTACTTTTCTTTTTATTCTATCGATCTGCTAACCGTATTTTAGCGCCTACTAGCGTCAATCCGATTGCGCCTTTGCGTTCTTGCGCTTTAGCAAATAACTAGAAGATTTTTAATATTTAATATTTATTGTAATTATTATTATGTAATTTGTGTTACTCTGGGGGCATGCCCCCGTAGCCTAATAAAGATCTATCAATCAATCAATCTCTCCCTTTCACAGTACCTCATTCTTACTCGCTCTCACTCTATCTCTCTATCTCTCATTTTCTCTCTCATTCTGTCTCTCTCTCTCTCTCTCTCTCATTCTCTCTCTCTCATTTGCTCTCTCTCATTCTCTCTCTTTTGATGTATTTCTGATGTATCGGATTTACTTCCGTCGCATGGCGATGCTGCTGTTACGGGTGATTTTAATGAGCCGACTCATCATGCAGTCACATCAGTGAGCACATGTCATACGTGGCTTGATCTTTTCCTTGTTCGTGAGCCGGTACCTCATTTTAAATTCGTGAACTCATCGGTCCCCTTCGCGGCGGACCATGATTCTATCGCAATTTATATGCAAATTATTAGACAGCCAATGACGGTGAGGAGGTATTGGACGCGTAACTTGGGGGGGGGGGGGGTCAGCCATCGTGATTTGGATTCAGTTTTTAGTAATATTTTTAATATGGGTTGGTATTCTTATTATCCACGTAGTAGATCTTGAACCTCTAGTCAAAGTGTTTTGCCTGACCAGCAATCAGATGTATTTAGTCCATTGTTGTCATTAAATATAAGTTCGAACATAGTTATAAGCATGCAATTATCTGATCATAATTCTTTTACTCATAATGTCATCTCTAATAATACAAATTCATCAATTTCGGATACCATGTCATCACCTAATTTATTCGCCATCTCACCAAATTCATTTAGCATGTCATCATCTAATTTATTTTCCATTTCATCTAATTCGCATATTTTTCATAATTTTCATCCAGCTAATATTTCCTCATTTCCATCTTTATATACACATGTTTCGGCTTATGAAGACAGATCTTATTCTGTCTCGTTGCTGATTTCTCATCTTTCGGCATCAGCCCTCTCCACATTTGATGAACTAGCACCTTGCAAGCTAATAGTCATTGGGAATAAGTATAAGCCATGGATTACAATTGAGATCAGGCTTTTAAGACTTTTTAAGTCTCACGACATATAGATGATTATGAAAGGTATAAGATTTTAAGAAATAGAGTTTCTAATATGCTTGATAGCAATAAATACAAGTACCTTTCTGATAAACTGTTGAATGCTATAGATCCTAGGGCTAAATGGAGAGAGCTGTAAGGGTTGGGATTGGGCACTAATTTGGGTTCATCACCTCTAGAATTTTTTACCTCTAAGTAATTGAATGTCCATTATGCATATGTTTCGAATCGTCTTGCACCTCCTCCTCCATCATTTCTTGACTCATTGTTTCAGGCGAATGAAGGTGATCATATTGCTCCTGCTAGATTTGAGTTTAATACTATTCATCCTAGAGGAGTTCAGCGTGTTCTTGGTAGAGCAACGTCGAGGGCTATGGGGACAGATGGGTTATCAATAAAAATGCTAAAACTTTTAGAATCGCAGTTAATTCCGCATTTAGTTGAAGTTTTCAACGAGATATTAATGATTGGATTTTTCCCGGAATGTTGGAAGCGAACCTTATTGTTTCCGCTGGCGAAGTCGAGCAGGATTCGGACTTGCTCTGATACTTGACCGATAGCCAAACTCTGCGAAATCTCGAAACTTTTGGAACGTTTAGTTCATTTTCAGTTGTCGTCTTATTTAGAAAACTATCGATTATTAAATCCAAGACAAGCGGGTTTTCGCAGAGGTCATAATACGCAGACTGCGCTTTTAGGGGTCCTGGATGATATTAGAAGGGCTATACACTCCCGAATGATAACAGTCTTGGTTCTGTTCGACTTCTCAAAAGCGTTTGACTCTGTACCGCATGGACCGCTTCTGCTTAAATTGTGTAGGTTGGGTTGCACTGACATTGTTCTGAGATGGTATATCATTATTTAGTAGGTCGTACACAGGCGGTTGTGGATGATTTGGGTGGTTGTTCGGACTGGCTTGGGGTGAATTCGGGAGTGCCACAGGGCAGTGTATTGGGTCCATTATTATTCTCCATCTTCTTAAATGATTTGCCGGACGTCCTTCAATTTAGTAAATGCATGCTTTATGCTGATGACGCCCAGGTTTATCATTCTTTTCCACCAGCGGATTTTGAAATGGGTATGCATCGAATTACACAGGATGCAAACGCGGTAGCTTCTTGGGCTGTATCAAATGGTCTTGCACTAAACGTAAACAAAACAAAGGTTATGATCCTGGGCAGTCAGGCATATGTTTCGCGAGTGGATCTGGCTATTGCTCCCCGAATTAAGCTGTTGAATGCCCATTTGGATTACGAGAATGAGATTAAATCGTTGGGTGTTTGGTTGTCACCCACCCTAGAGTGGTCAAAGGAGGTATTGTTAATATCGCAGGGGGTCCACGGGGTCTTAGGTTCATTGCGGTTCCATAGAAGGGCATTCTCTCAGAGCACTAGAAAATATCTCGTAGAGACGCTTATTATGCCTCATTTTGACTATGCGTGTGCTGTATATAATGATATTGATCAGGTGCGGATCCTAAGACTTCAGCGACTCCTTAATGCGTGTGAGCGATTTGTATGGGGAACTTTGCTTAGACGGGATCATGTAACACCGTATAGATTACATTTGCGATGGCTGTCAGTTGAGTCTAGACGTTTGTATTTCATTGGATCATTGGCTTATAGTGTTATTGCTCGAAATGCACCTCATTATCTTGCTGAACATTTCACTCAAATCGACCATACAGTAGATCATCTTAGATATCCTTCCCGTTTTCCTCCTAAACCCTTAACCTATCTTCCTTCACGTACAGAATCCTTAAATAAATCTTTTATTATAACTGCCTCTAAATTGTTAAATTCAATTCAGTTTAATTCATTCATTCCATTTGATCCATCGCACATTAATCATTTTAAAACTTCCTTATTTGAGCATCTGTTTAGACTTGACTGTTCACCCTGGGAGGACAGAGTTGTGCGTGAGAACCTCATGTGTCCTCTGATTGTTTAATTGTAGGCCGTTGTAAGATTTGAATTTATTGTTTTATCATTATTATTATATTTTATATTATAGCTTTATTGTTAGTTTTATTTTTGCGTCGTTATAACCGATGAACGTTATTTCTTGCTATTGCGCTAATTTTTGTTATTTTTGGTATATTTATTTTTTGTATTTATGTAAATTCTTCAGCGATTTTTTGTAATAATGTGCTAACGAGGTTTCTACCCCTATAAACCCAATAAAGTTTTATCTATCTATCTATCTCATTCTCTCTCTCTCATTCTCTCTCATTTTCACTATCTGCCTATCTGTCTCTCTATCTCTCCCTCTCAGTGTCTCTATCACTCTGTCTCATTCACTCTCACGCCAAGATAATGTTTGTCGGACGGACGGACGGACGGACGGACATTATAATTTATCGTTTTTTTTAATACCTCTTAATAATTATAATAATAATTTTTTTGTCAGTAATATGAAGCATTAACTTTTGTTACACATATTTATCATAAAATATATGTTTTAACTATTTTTCGCAAGAATTGGGGAGTTTTTACAAAATCGGTCAAAAAGATAACTTTAATATAATGTAGATATAAATGCAACCTTGTTATATAATTATTATTTGTATATAAATGCACCTTCTTCGAAAATACAGATTTTTATAATACACTCATAAAAATATCGGTATTTAATAAAATCTATATGAAAATTGCCATTATGAAATTATGTGCCATTTAAACTAACCAATTTTCAGGTGGGAAGGGGGGGGCGGTGCTATTTGAATGACACAGTTTACGTAATATTTTATACATAGGTACATATAAATACAATTAGTTGTAAGATTTGAACAAATTTAAGTATTTAAATAATAATTTTAAATACATTTTTATACGTTATTGGATGTGAGAGTTAAGCTTCTGGACGGTGTATTCAACGAAAACTTGATGTCCTTTTCTCTATTCCAAGTCCTGTCAAACTGAGAGACACTCCGATTATTCGTAAATAGTTAAAGGCACTGGTTATGTTAAATATATTTATCCTTCCAGCGTTAGCCAATATATAAATGTTATCTGACTGTTACGGCGAGGACGTGCTGGTAAGGTATACATTTCAAGAGTCATGTTTTTTTGTTGTAAATCCCATTTTATTAAAGCTGCAGTTAATTATGTGGTGGAATATGTATTGTAGCCGACTGTTAATAATTTTTTTATATCTTTCAGCGCAAACATTTATTAAGATACGGCTATCATGATATGAGATTCGTCATAAAGATTTTCAGCGCATGCCCCAATAGACATATGATTGCAAATTGACAGCAACTTTGCGAAAAAAATTTGTACCTGTTTATCCAAAATTTGCGTCAATGTAAGTCCTTATTTATAATGTATGCGACAAGAGCGACACGCACAGCGTTTTGCATTAAGTAAGTACGAACGCGGCATCGAGACGACCGATCGTCAGACCGTAGCGAGACGCTAAGGAGAGCGCACGCTCTAACGGAATACACCTACGAGCTTACTGTAATAAAGTGTGTTTTTACCAAAGAATACTTTTGTGTCTTTATTCAAGATTACCCAAAGACATAATATTATTTATTATAAATTTGCTTCAAATCATTTACATGAAAATAGTGACAGCAAATTTATATAAAATTAAAGTCAATTGTTGCATAAAATTATTACTTTTTAAATAGCAAGTATTGCTATAAATGTGCTTTTATTTTGTTGAAATAATATTTTAAGTAAATATAATAGAATACTTATATTATTTTTGTGTAACTAGATCGCACGTCGCATCGACACAACTAGTAAATGTGTTAGACTCTTAAAATTGCAAAAAAAGTAATAAAACTTAAAATACTTCACAAAAACACAGATTTTCTTGAATAAAAAATACATTGAAATTATTATTTTCATGATTGCAAAATAGCAACAAATTATCATCAAATCTTGTTGCAATATACTGCACTATGTAAGCATTTACTGATTTAATTTTGCTACCAATTTGCTGAAAAAGATTATGATATATTTCTTAGCAAATATATACCAAAATTATATCAACTCGTGCAGCAGAGTTAAATAACAAATTAATCTAAATCTGCGTCCTTATTCGTTAGCAAATTTATAGCAATTATTTGTTGCAACTTATTTTTACAATTTTACATAAAATTTAGGTACACGTCACTATTATGTAATGTCTTGTTAGCAAGTTTAACACAAGTTGTTTTCAAAAATTGTGTAGCAAGTTTTAACGAAGTTTTGTCTGTGCAGTTCTGTCTATTGGGGTGCTTATCTAATGATGCTGCAGCCGTTTTTAGTTTATTTTTCATTTGGTTTTTAGTGTTTTATAACTTTCAGGGTTTCAGAAGTTTTATTATAATTTCTATTTTTTTTCAATATTTGATGTGATAGATATACATTTTTGGTACTCATTTACAATATTATATGTTGCAGCCGGTTTTCAATCATATTTTAATGATTTACAGCGCAAACATTTTCAATTATTTAATATACTTAATTTCAATGTTTCAGTAGTAGTAACATTTCAATATTTTTTCTCATATTTTAAAATTTTTTTTTATAATTGATGTAATAAGTACAAATTTTTTTTATTATTTACCATATTATATGTTGCAACCGAGTTCCAGTCATATTTT
Organism: Theocolax elegans; assembly: GCA_026168455.1. Lineage (NCBI taxonomy): Eukaryota > Metazoa > Arthropoda > Insecta > Hymenoptera > Cerocephalidae > Theocolax > Theocolax elegans. Next base: position 27,799,329 of record CM047425.1, read on the forward strand.
AATGATTTCCGGCGTAAACATTTATTAATTATTTTATATCTTTAATTTCAACAATTTAGTAGTAATATTTCAATGTTTTTTCTCATACTTCCAATATTTTATATACATTTTTTTCTAATCATTTACAATATTTCTTGAAATACTATGTTTTTAGTGTAAATTTTGTGTTTGTTTTTTAATTTATCACTTTCTATTTTGGCATATTTAGTAGTAATATTTTAAAATTTGTTCTACTTCTATTCCATTCTAATAGATACCAACTTGTTTATACGAGTGTCCTTGTGATTTGTTAATTATCATTGCGAAACCTAATCGTATAGGAAATTGTTTCCGGCGAAAGTTGAATGGTATTTCTTCTTTAGATAGTGAAAAAGTGATTCTTGGTATTAAAACTAATTTTCCAACTTTTTTTTCGCTTATAATTTCTGCTTTAATTACATATTTCATAAGTTTTTTACTAATAACCGTGTTCCATTAAAGAGACCTTCATTCACATTTAAATTTTTCGAAGAATTACTATTGCACCCACTTTTAACTGTAATTTATGAGGAAGAAGTCCATTAGGTGGAAGCGAATTAAGAAATTCTGTAGGTAACATAACATCTAAATTTTCTCCATTGTCATCTTCTGCTGTATCTATATTTTAATATTCAATAGTTTGCCCTTCCATTATAGTTAATATTTTGTTATTAATTTTAATTACGTCATTATTTGTGGGGGCCAATATAACTTTATCATTTAAATCTTCATCATTTATTTTTATTTTATTTTCAAAAGATTCTGCAATGATATCATTTTCTTTTGTTATTAAATCAACTGGGATTTCAAGTAGTTCCTTTTCTTCTTCATATACATTTGAACGTTTACGTTCATGTACGTTTAATAACCATTGCCTAAAGTAATTGTTTTTATTGTCACTCGAAGATTTTCATTTATTGTCATGTGTATAAAATTCGGCCATAAGTAGCTGTTTTTAACTGAATTTTCAATAACTTTAGTACGACTGCCATGTAGGATAACTGGTAATGTTTGCCTAAAATCACATGAAAGAACTAACATTTTACCATCATATATTTTTTTATTATTACATATATCTTGAAACAGACGATTGACTGCTTCAAAGGCATATTTTGATGTCATCGATATTTCATCCCATATTATAATTTGAACTGCTTGTAATTTTTTACCATCTATTGAATTAGATTTAATGTTACATGTAGTACATTCTGTGATATTAAGTGGTAATTGAAATGTTGTGTGCACTGTTTTTCCGGTATGTAATAAATTGGCTGCAATTCCTGTCCAAGCAACACATAAAAATTAACTTCGTGAGAGGCCAATATTATTATATTCATATACATATTGCCGAACGATAAAATTTTGTATCATATAACTCGCGACACGGTCTAACACGTCGCACCCTGGCTGGTGGTTTTTCCCACCACCAGAGGGAGACGACTATCTCTCTACACTCGTTGGAGAAATCGTCGTCTCTTTTCTATATATATAGCCGCAGAACATCTTGCTGGCGTCGCAGATCATCTTGCGACAGGCGTCTAAGGTAGAATCTCCAGTTCCTTACTGAGGAGTCCAAGCTGGAGTTCGAGGACGAAACGCCTTTAATTATTTTGAGAAGGCCGTGCTCTGGGAAATTCCACCAACCATAGTGGACACCGAGTACAACCTACTTTATTCAAAAGTGCCTACTTTATTCAAAAGCAAAGGATTTAGTTCGTGAGAGGCCGATATTATTATATTCATAAAAATTAACTGTTTGAGAATTTTAAGTAGTCTATTAAAACGTTTAGTAAATAACTTTTCCACATCCTCCTGGTCCATCAATAAAAACATTCTTTTTCTCTTCAATTTTCAAATACTGCACGACAGAATCAAAAATGTCTTTGATGATGTTTTTAAAGAATTTACTTTGACTTCTAATTCAGTAAATGTGCAATTTTTGTTGTATGATGTTGATGTATCATCATTTTCTTCTATAAATGTTGATATAAAGGATAGTTTTAAATCATTTAAAGAATATCCATTAGATTGTAAATTCTTATGAATAATATTTAATGCTATGTTTTCACCAACATTTTGATCATATTTTGGGTGATAAAAAAAGTATTCATATTTTTCATATAAATCTCTTGCATAAATGAGATTGTGAAAAATACAAATATATGCAAATGATTCGCAAAGAGAGGTAGGAAACTGTAATGTGCTGCTTCTTCCAAACATCTAGCCCATTCTTTATCTTCATATACCAAGTGTCTAGCTATAGCAGCTTCATAAAATGTAGAATACATTATACCATCAACAGTACGTAAATCTTGAAATGATGATGCTCCTTTGACATGTAAAAGTAATAATCTTATAAAATATCATGCGCGATCTTTTGGATAGACCAAATACATTCTGCTCAATATAGGTTTATTTGTTTTCTTTCTTTTACTCCATGTTTTTGAATTATTATGAAATACATAATGTAATGGTATTTTGGAATATAAATAATTTTGTGCTACAGAATCGATTTCATTTAATTTAATATATGCTGTTAATGTAGTTTCTACATTTTTGTTTAATATTTAATTTTCTTTCCCTTTTTTAAAATATACTTCTTGTTCATCTTCATTGTGAATAGCTAATCGTACTACGATATGTGAAAGTTCATGTAAAGGGTATTCTAATAGTTTATGCATAGCTTCTGGTGGACATAAATATCTTGCATTAAGGTACTGCTTAATCTCATCATATTCGTATTCATTGCTTTCAATATTTTTATTATAAATTAATTTAGAATCGTCTTTTATTCTGATACTTGCATCACGTATTTCAGCATATGCGCAGTCATGTCCTGTACAACAATATTTGAACAAGTATTTTATACATTGTACTGTTGAACATACTTCGAAGTTAATGTGACAATTAAATTTTAACAGTAAATAAGGATTGTATGGAACAACAAAACGATTATCAGCTACTTTATTGTAATATTTACCTTTATAATTGATTTTTTATCATAATTTCTTCGTAAGTAAAATGGATATCCTGATGAATTAAAAGTTGTTTTGTTATATATTTTGGAAAATTTTTCATACATTTTGAGTCTTTATTCATGCAAGGTGAACTCATGTTCTGTTCTCCACAAGGTCCATGAATCATAAATTGTTTTGGAGTATTATACAACCGTGGATAGATATTTTTATTTGGAATTTCTGCATTTATGAGTTTATCAACTTTTTCTGGAGTATTGACTTTATAATTTTAAAAAATAATAGCATATGCATGTGAGGATGTCCACGTTTTTAAAATTCGATAACGTAAGTGTAAGTTTACACCTTGTTTAACTACCAATTCTTTAAATTCTTTTACTTTTTGATGAAATACTTTAACTACTATAACTGGTCTATCAACAATTATAAAATTCTTTACCTTTCGTATATTCAAAAGCAAAATGCTTAGTATTACAATGTTTACAAGTTTCAGTCATAGAACCTAAATTGTATTGATAATTATTTTCTCATCAAAATCTACATTTGCTATTCGGCCTACTATTTTGGACTTGCAGACTAATTTTAAACTCTGTTCATTTTTAATTAAGATACGATTTTTTAATACTTTAAAATGTATATTTTCTTTCGTAATAATTGATTCATCATATACGTTATGAAATTTTCCATCATCAATTTTTAATTTTTTAAGTAATATAATTGGAATTTTCATGTCGTTTATCACTTTTCATACGTTTGCGTCTTTTTAAATTTTTTTTAAAGGGATTTGCACTAATTTATGAATATCTTTTTTTTTATTCTCATTTAATATTTTTGTTTTTAATTTTTTATTTTCCTTTTTATCATATTGATCAGTATTGTCTTTATAATAAGCTTCTTTTTTTCGCTTATTTTTTATTTCGTCACTATTCATAGTTTGCTCTTTCAACATGGTTTACTGTTTTCTTTTTAATCGTTTCTTCTTTATTTTGTCATCATTACTATTTCTACTTTTTATATAAGCTTCTTTTTTTCGCTAATAAAAAGAAGGCTTTATTGATCTCTACGAACATAGTTTTTGCTTTTGCCGAAGTTTCGGACGTTTTTTTAACCGTCCCTTTTCAAGGCAATAAAAAAAGACGTAGAGATACTAATCACATCCTTAGAGTCAATATTGTCATCTCCAATCGCACAACACCCACACAGTCGCAAAAACCTCTACTCAACGCGTTTATGAATACCTCCCCGAAGGGAGTCCTTTTTTTATCTATTGTAAAGAACTCCCTTCGGGGAGGTCTTCATAAACGCGTTGAGTGGAGGTTTTTGCGACTGTGTGTGGGTATTGTGCAATTGGAGATGACAATATTGACTCCAGGATGTGATTAGTATCTCTACGCCTTTTTTATTGCCTTGAAAGGGGACGGTTAAAAAAACGTCCGAAACGTCGGCAAAAGCAACACCTATGTTCGTAGAAATCAATGAAGCCTTCTTTTTATTAACACATTCTGGATGAACGATAATTTCGTTTTTTCGCAATACTTCTTTTTCTCGTTCAGTTTTTATTTCGCTACTATTCATTGTTTGCTTTTTTAACGTGGTTTTCTGTTTTCTCTTTAGTTGTTTTTCTTCCATTTTGCAATCATTACTATTTTTACTTCGTATATAAGTTTCTTTTTTCGTAATGCTTCTTTTTCTCGTACAGATTTTATTTCACCATTATTCCTTCCATTGTTTCCTTTTTCAACATGGAATGCTGTTTTCTGTTTAGTTGATTTTCTTCTTCATCATTAAATAGTTTATTTTTATTTTCTCGATAATATGAACTATAAGTTTGGATTTCACAGTCGGTTTACATTGCAGCAATAGAATCAACACAATTGATTTTATTTTTACTATATAATTTCATCATTTTTTGTTGTTCAAAAATTAGTTTTTGTTGAAAATTTTGTTCTATTATTTTCGTTTCTTCTGCAGTGATATTTTTAATAAATGGAAACGCATTTAAGAAATATCAAAGTTTAAAATACATGGGCATAAATTGAATACAATAGAGACAGCAAAAGCTATTGCAAAAATTCCGCAATCATAGCTATTACTTTGAAATTGTACGGTTTCAAAAACAATTTTTAATCGTCGACTATCTGGAAATAATCTGTTGATGTAAATTTTATGTTCATCTTGCAAACATTTAGCATTAAAACTATCATAAATGTGTACCGTTCCATTATTGTAATACATACAAATTCAATCCCCTTTTTCATAATTTCCAGAAAATAATAATTGAATGTATTCTTTATTCATTGGAACCGATTTATTATTATATGGTTTTTGAACCAAAATAGTTGATTGCATATTGAATGGAGTACATGATTTGAAAATGTTACTAAATTCTAATATGTGCTCATCATTTAACATAGAAGCATCGCCGCTATGTGCTCCAATCCCTTTTACAATTAATTTTTGTTCTTCCGTTAAACCCATTATAAAGACTGTTTAATCTACAAAATGATTCATTGTTAGAATAATAGTATTAATAAATTGTTTAAATTGATTAATAATTATTATAATTTTTATATTTTTCTAAACGATTATTTAATAGTCCTTTATAAAGCTGAAAACAATAAAATATAAATTAGTAGAAAATAATATTTATAACAAAGTACTTTAGTTTAGTGAACTAAACATAATTAATATAAATTTAATATTTTTTTCATAAATACTAACATAATGCATATCACTTAATTTTAAGTAATGAGAAATTGCGCCCCTTGAAGCAATAGGTACCGATTATAGACTGAACAATATAACAATAATTACAATTGGATTAAAATAAAAATTTATAATAAACCTTGACAGAAATTTGTAATAAACTTAAATTTATATAAATTGTGTTAATAATTTTCATTTTTAGTGTCTATAGAAATCCACTTGGCTATGTAAGAAGACGACATGTCCTTTTAATGATTAATTTGATACCAAAAGTCATTTATTATGAGGTCCACTTTGGACCGCTGGACCAAAAATGAGTTGTCCCAGATTTTTCAACTAGTTTTACTTATAGTTACTTGAAGAATTTCATGTTTTAATTTTAAGCACGTTTACGAATTATATTTTTGAATATTGTGTTATTTTATATTAAATTTTTAACGGTCTGTACGAGCCAGAATATATAAATATTCTTAATCATTAGTCCATGGTGTGCTACAATTTAATATTTTAAGTATAAAATTTAATATAACATAAAATTCACGAGCGTATTACTCTTTAAAATCTTATTTAGGCGTGTGTGGTCATTTTTGCGCCTACTCAAGACAATATTGATTGTTTTCAACTTTATCCACTAGGGGTTTTTTCTTGGTTTTGAATACATGTAAGTGATAAAGTCTTCTAAATATATATATATACCCCATTCAATAGTATTGTTCTTGGTCTATTTCGATATAAATTCTATATTCAATGTCTAAGGTAGATTGCCAGTCCTTACTGATGAGACCAACTGGCAATTGTGGTCGAAACATTCATTACAATTTTATCATACACTTTCTTTATAATTATATTTAAAGTTATCTTAATAATAATTTTTATTTCCACATCAATATTTTTAGTCTCCAGAATTAAAATATCTATACTCATCGAACTTGGTGTAGAGGCTGCAAATTTGTAGCACACCATGGACTAATGATTAAGAATATTTATATATTCTGGCTCGTACAGACCGTTAAAAATTTAATATAACATAAAATTCACGAGCGTATTACTCTTTAAAATTGTGTTATTTTGTTTAATTTTGAACTAAAAATAATTAAAAATTTAGAAAGTAATTATTAAATTTGTCTCATGTAGTAACTACTTAAACGTATAAAAATGCATTTGACACACTAGTTCGATAAAGTACTGTTGTATAAAAACAGAAATAAGTATTTTACGTGGAAGCTATGTGCTAATATCAATTAGCAGCCGTTTTTTTGTCTGCAATTAGCTTGTGGCATGAGACTATTAAGTGCTGAATGAAAAATGAAGCGGGCGTCGGGTCTTGAACCCGAGCCCCTTCGGATCCGAAGGCGTTCACGCTAACCACTGCCCTACGCCCGCACTGGTCGTAGCGCCTGCTTATTGCTCTTATATGCTACCGATACTACGCCGCTTCGCGGTGTCGGTAATGCTGGCATCTATGACAAGTGGATTAAATCCACCTTGTCACAAGCTAAATGTGTTAATAGAGTTAAAACTTATTTGGATAGCATAAATTTGATACTGGAGTATAATTTAAAAATAAATTAACATTATTACAAATACGTGAATCTAAATAAATATTTTTTATTAATAAATCATTTTCATAACATAAACCCTACTGGATATTATAGTTTACAAGTTAAAGATTAAATATTACAGAGCATTAATTTAGTTAAGATACTCAAGTTTTAAGTTTTTTTTCCCATTCGGTGGCTTTCCAAATATGATTAGTAGAAATTTTATCGATATTTTCAAGTCTAAGCATTGAAGGAAGGAAAAAAGAAAAACTTAACTCACTATTAAAGAGAATACTAACGTTGTTATAAAAAAAATCGGAATATATTCCCCGTTGAAAAATATATATTTAGTATTGATTCTGTCTGATATTTGCATTGAATGGATAAGAAGTTTTACCTTAAACGCAAAACAGAATCATTATTGAATCAATGCAAAATCAATGCGAAACTAATACCTAAATTTACATTTTGAAATAGTGGAATTATTTTTAAAAAGTTTCTTGAATATTTTCTATTGAATCAATTTAAAATCAATACAAAATCAATACTTTATGTACACAAAATACATATTTAATTAATTCGAGATTTGTACCGAGTTCGTAAGGAAGTATCATTAAGTAAGTGTTGCATAAATTCTTTCTTTAATATTATACATCCCGCATAGCACTACAAAATTGCAGCAATACTGCACGAACATTGTCAATCTCTATTGCAGCAATATTGTTACAAAGGAAATACAAATATTTTAAAACATTTTAGCCTAATTATTATTTTTAGTTAATTAATATCTAATTTTATACTGTAACGGGGTACGGATTGAATATAAGGAATAAAAAAATTCAACGAAGGTATCGGGGCGCGAATTCACGATCCCGGGAGCGCGAGGCAGAAGCCTCACCACTGCGCTACCATTCGCTATTATTCCGGCTAGTCGACTTCGTTCTATCGACGATCGTCGCCGATAATCCAGAGACCAACCTACGCCGACACTCGAAATCCGTACCCGTTATAATACTTAGTAATGATTATTACATATACTATAAATCATACTGATATTACTACTTAAAATAATATTTATATGTTACTGTTTAAAATATTCTGTATTGTGTGTATAATATGTGGTTGTAAATATTGAGTATATAGAGTACGTCAAAAAATTTAGTTTTATATCAATTTTAATTTATTAAAGTTGTTACTCCTAATCGTTTTGACCTCGAATTTTTAATACCACAGTTTTATATTTTGGGATTAAATCTTCAAGTTTTAAAATTTAATTTATTTTAGTTATATTTTTATTGCGTTTGAAATAATGTTACACGATTATTAAAATTCAAATTTTAAATGTAGATGCAAAATTTAGGTGGATAGGCTGGTTTCCAGGTAATCTGGACATCATCTATTGGAAAGTTTACAGACATTTACCTTGAATTTTATAATCATATTGATATTACTGCTTAAAATAATATTTATATGTTACTGTTTAAAATATTCTGTATTGTGTGTATACATAGTATATTGGACTAACTACCTGATAATCTATCTAAATCTGAAAAAAAATTGTCATTTCTTGGAGATGATGTCCAGGTGGTCAGGGTACCTGGAAGTCATTTTCTCACCATCTACTGGTAAGGCTACATGCCATTCTGCTTGAATTTGATAAAAAATTATCATTTCCTGGAGCCGATGTTCAGGTGGTCAGGGTGATCTGGTGGTCATCTTCACATCATCTTCTGGAAAGGCTACTTGCTACCCTGTCTACATATGAAAAAAAATTATCACTTTCATAAAAAGAGATCTTATAATTAAAAATAAGATAGTCACTTCTCAAAACCGGTGAACCGGAGAACCGGAGAAAGTCCAAATCGGGATCCTCCATAATTTAATATAGGATTTATTGGTAAAAACACAATTTTTATTTTGATAGATTAAAAGAAAGCGATGATAATTATAATCTGTTTAAAAAATAGCGCTGTATCGATTCACGAAAAAACAAATTAAAAATCATTTAAAATTTTAGAAACGTCACGGCGCGTTATTGTGGTACGCTTGCGTGCATCTTCGATGTTTCGGACGTATGACCATAAGCATTGCAATATGAAATTATTTTGTTATAGACTTATTTTACATAAACAAATACTCGCGAATGTGCAACTATGAATTTCAGCTCAGATTTTGGCTATTAACAAATTGTTATTAAGTCGAGAAAATAATTAAAATTATTGATAAATATAAATTTTTGTACAATACAAATTTTATTCAACAATGTTGATTATTTATAATCAGCTGTATTAGTAACATTACCGTTTTTCGAAAAATCAATTCGAAATTCATTTCTAATCTTAGAAAAGCTACGGAGCATTGATATCGTGGTACGTTTACACGCACCTTCGATGTTTCGAACGTCCTATTGTTTGTATATGGTAACCTAACCTCAATGAGGTGGAAAGTTTTCATATTTTTCTTATAAAATTCGAGTAAATAATTAAAATTCTTTTTTAAATTTTGACTCTAAATCTCCCGTGCATGTGATTATTACAAAGTATATATTAAACAGTACTTCTGAGCTAAATTGCCCAGTCAGCACAAAACATCTTAAAGACGTTTCTAGACGTTTTTAAAACGCTTAAAACGCTTAATAACGTTTTTAAATGTCTCTGAGACGGACAGTGCTACCTGTGTGCGTTACTCAATATTTTTTCAAATATTGCACAAAACCCTCTTATTAAGCATAAATTTTGGCATTATGCAAAATTTATTCAACTTTGTCGATTATGTATAATGGCTGCGAAGGTAGCGTTGTAGTCATTCACGAAAAATCAAATAAAAATTTTGAGAATCGTCACAGCGCGTTGTACGTTCGCGCGCACTTTCGATATTTTGGACGTACCATCATATGCATTCATTGTGAAATTACTTTTTTATCGAAATATTATTGTAATTGAATAGTCGTCTTTTTACAACTATGCACTGCAACAAACTTAAAGGGATACTGGGATATCTGCACTAATACGGGGTTTCTTGGATATTTCGGGAATCTTTTTATCTCGTTTCCGGACGGTTTTTCGGACACTTTGTCTGCAACATCATCCGGATTTGCCTCAATAATTGTATCTTTAAAAGTTTATCAGGTTTCGAAAATAATTTAAAACATATAAAAAAGATATTGGGTGATGTTCTAGGTAGAATACATAGTCAGGACTTACTCCTGGCTAAATATCACTCTAAGCTATTCGATTTAGTTTCCAAAAATAAACAAATTAAGTTTTTTTTTCTAAATTTCAAAAATAATTGTTAGGTTAGATATTTCAAGACAATGTTTTGACTGAAACTAGGAGTCAATTCTTGATTCTTTTTAATAGGCTGGATGATGGTCTTAAAGTAATTGATAATAATATTGAAACATTAAACTCCGGTGTTGCTACGGTGGTGAATACCTCCGATCTCACTATACAAATCACATATTTATGCCCAATTTATTAAGAATTAGGTACTACGTCCCTGGGTAATTAAGAACAATGAAGTTGGTAATTTTGTGTTGTTTTGGAGAGTTTCCTCTCTGAATCACTTTTAACCATTTTGTAAATTCCATTCTTGGCACGCACGTACCTTCTATATAATCTGAAAATTTTGTATCTACTTATAGATTTTCGTCTAGTGACTACTATACTTCCGATCTTGATGGCTCATATTTTCCGTGGGTAGCTGTCCTGCCCCGTTTTTCTATATGCATCAATGACTATCTAAATAATAAGAAGTACCATAAATTCAATGAACGGAAACCATCTGCTAAGAAACCAGGATTAAAATAATGTCTGGCATAAATTTGGCAATTATTACGTTAAGATTTGGGAAGGGGCAGCTGCCCTTATTTTTAATAATTTGTCAGAGTTGGAAAAATTAACTGAAGCTAATATCAAAAATATTAGAAGCATAAAAAATGACGAGCAAAATTTGTATCTCAAAATGGAGACGGTGACTGGGCTGCTATACTAGTAAATATAAGTAAAGAAGATTATTAAAATTAAAAATAACATTAAAAATAAAATTAAGAGCAAAAATAGAAATAAAGGAAAAAGAAAAATAAAAATCGTTTTTCTTATCCCGCACACCGAAAGTACGTAGTTTCGTAGCAACCATAGCCAGCAGAAAGCGTCACTTTTGTGTAAGCTACAGATATATGCGCGCTCTGATTGGCTGGGTAATTTTCCGATTGCCTGCTTAAAAGATAACAACAAAAACAAAAAAGAAGCGAGAACTTTTCGCGCACTTGTTCATGCATTCAATCTATTATGCTATTTAACCATTCAATTGCACTTTTAATATAATTACTTGCAAATGTAACAAAGAAAATCAATAAGACATTTTATGTCATTACAATTAAACTAAAATAGTATATTACGGTACGGTGTGAAGCTGGCGCCCGAGGCGAAGCCGAGGGTGATATATCACGCAGTGGCGGGCCTTCAACATTCGTCCCGTGTACCATATACTATTTTTCTTGATGTCCGGTCGAAAGAACGTTTTTAGTTTGGACCAATAATGATAAGTACATAAAAATTGCGCTAAGCTTCTCGCATATTATCCCGACCTTTAAAATATCCTAATCTCGATTTGAACGGTGAGCTCGAGTGGTTGGTTTCGATGCCCGCGACGACATTTGCGGCACGAGCGAAGCGAGTTATTTCAGTAAAATTCATTTATGGTATCGAGAAAAGTTTTTTTTTATTTTTAAAAGATAATATAAATCACATTGAAAGTTTATAGAAATGAAGATTCTATCATTGGTACATATCGTTCTTGCATTTTTAATTACAAATTAAACGAATATTCAGATATAAATGATAAGAACTAATAAATGTAAATAATAAATCTCAGTCGGTAATTTGCTCGCATGGTAAATTTTCACTTTGACGTACAGTACAGACGATTTTTATAAATTGTCATTAGTGTTTTTTGAGTACGTAAACTTACATTTATAAATATTTAATACTTATCTTCAGATTCATGAGATTAGTATAGGTTAAGTTTATTCAGTAATATTTTATTTATTTCGGAAATTGAGGGTTATTACATTCGAATGAGATGTAAAGTGTATTAAATGTGTGCGCAGTGGCTAAATGTCATTCTTTAGCTATCGAAAACAGTGGCGAAACTACGTACTTTCGACCAGGGCATCAAGAAAAAAATATTTGTTACTTCAATAATAAAATGTATTCTAATTTTCATAGCTTTTATATGTTTCAAATAAAAAGTATAAAAGTGTGATTATATTTTTTTCATTTTAGTATGCACCTAATAAACATTTGCGTGTGTACTTTATGCCCGCCCCGACCAGCAGCAGCGGCTTCGCCTCGAACGTCATACCACGCACGACAGAAAATCAAACTTTCTGACCTTATATCGTAATATACTATTTATAAAACAAATAAGTCTGATTTCATCCTCGCCGATTGTTTACAAGTAAATAATAATAACAATAAAAATGATAATAGTAATAATGATACTAATCGTAATAAAAATAATAATAATAATGATAATATTGAGAATTGACTACATGGGAGGAGTGCCATCAAGAAGTCGAGGGGTGCTAATTTTGGGAGATTGCGAGTGGGCTTTCTTAATTTTCCCTTCTACGACCTCTTTGGGATGGTAAACCATAAGGTTAATTCGAGGATTGAGGATATCGTCATAAAGATAAAGGACTATTTGGTAATTGGACAAGACCGAAGTTTCATGGGTGGTGAGATTGCTTAATACGTAAAATCTGGCTTTAAATGACAAGTATTATCTTCGTCTAAAATCGAGCTATTTATTAAACCAGGCACATCTGAAAACATTATTTATAGTATTCAAGAGTGCGATTCGCCTTCCTTATTTGTTGCCGTTATTTATCGGTCATCAATGATTGCTTTCGTGGGTGAATCAGACTTTTTAGATAATCTTTGCAACTGTAGTCTTGATCACAGTCAAAAATTTATCATGGGTGATCTGAATACCGATATTCTTAAGGAGTGTGATAATATTAAGTTCGTTCACAATTTATCTGCTGAACTTTCTTTACAACTTATTCAGCATGAACTCACGCATTTTACGTCTACTTTAAATACTTGGTTGGATGTAATTTTTGTCGATGAGAATGACTCAATTGTTTATCTCGGTAACATCTCTGCACTCTTTAGCAATGGTTATAATATTAGTTTTGTCACTGTACTTTACAATAATTATTTATAAATAAACATCAATATTAATACTATTACTTTCCGCAATCTTAAAAATATTCTTGTCAACGATCTCTAATGTTTATTTCTCAGTGTGATTGGTCGCCTTTTCATGTTGCTGAAATCAACATTGTGCATGCGCTGGGATGCCTTTGTGATAATATATCAGAGACCTTGAGATTATTTACTTCTCACAAAACTATCAAAACAAAAAGTCTAGTCCGCCTTATTTGAGCGCAGAGCTATTTCAGTTGCACCGCAAACGCTATTTAGATATTATTCACGTATAAAGAACCCAAAAATACTTCAGGAATTTCTTCATATTAGTACTATTACTATTTTTTAAAGCCTGAATCGGCGAATAATTTTTATTTATATATAGCAATTGTTTTCTCGCCTAGTCGGCCTTTTTGTAAATACTTATACATATACGCGCTTTATACAGTGGATAAATATACACAATTGATTATTATTATTTATGAACTCATTAAGAATATGCAAATTTTGGCGTAGATGCAGTGTCTTGGCGTTGGAGTTGTACGAATACATTGTTTTATTTACGAGATATTCTTGGGGATTACGCTCTCTCCCTCTCTCTATCTAAAAAAATATCAAAAAAAGCTTTCTGTAATGTTGTAGATTATAATAAATGGAATATAGTGATAAATTTTTATGTAAAAGTGATTACAAATGACCGAGATTTTCATTCCACCAATCTGCCGGAAAGCTTTTCTCAGTCAATTCTCTTCTAATTGTTGTTATGCATCGTTATTTGGTTTATATACATAAACAATTTATAAACTTCCACATAACACATTACAAACTTTTACTAATAAAAACGACCAATGGGATACTTGAATTAATTTAGCAACCTTTAGTTACAACACTAGTAAACATTAAGGCTCAAACTTTACGCCTTTCAAACTAGTATTCGTACCCTATTGTTAATACCACGAAAGTCAAAATATCTCTTCTTTAAATGAATAGATTTAAAAATACTAAAGTACAATGTTACAAACTAGAAATTAAAAGAACAATTTTACATTGCGGAGCTTTTTTACATGTATCTCCAATAAAAAATAGCGAAGTTCAATATTTATATGAATTATCCAGAGAACAATGTTTTACGTTACACATACATAATTCAATAAATATCAGTGGCAGTCTCCTTCAAAGTGTAAGAGTCAATCATATCTATACTCATCTTTTGACTTTCGCGGGTACATTCGATAAAGAAGGAAATTGTGAAAAGGGCGAAATTTACTCCGAAGTATACGGCAACTACTCTAATGTAGCGGTCCAAGGCAACGTCACAAGAAGAGTAGAAGAGAGATTTAACGCTGTTGAATTAAAAAATAACAAAATAGTCTAGGAAGCAGCATAACGTGCAACTATAATTTAGGCGAATGCATAGATAGTTTTTACGGGCAAGCCTTTTGGTACGCCGCACCTTCGAGCAATTGCGACAATAAATACACGAATTTATATATCAGTTACATAGCTCAAGTCACTGAGAAGGATAGCAAAAGAAGACCTCTATATGTATTGAAAACAGAAGAATTAACCTTTGTTTTTAAAGATTTTGGCAACATCTCCGTATACGTCAGTTCATTAATAAAAACCGAACACCCTAAATTTTTCGTTTCAGAAAATCCCGATGAAAAATATTTTGCATCAAGTTATAATATTAATGTAAACAATATTGATCTTTTTGCCTACGTTAATTCAAATTTTGTTTTCATCGAGAAGCATATCAAAGGGGAAATGTTTAAATTATATCACGATATATTAACGAAACAGGGCGAAATGGGAAGGAAAATTATTGAAAATTCATTAAGCTTAGCAACCATAGCACCAGATTAACTAGCGCATCAAGTGATGCAGGGACCGGGGTTTACTAGTCTTCTAGCCGGAGAAGTAATACATATCATTAAATGTTTGCGAGTCGATGTAAAAACAAGAGAAACCAACGAATGTTTTTAAGAACTACCTGTGACTCACATGAAGAAGAATTATTTTTTAGCACCGCGTACTCACATCCTCAGAAAATACGGTACAAAAACAATTTGCGACACTATAATACCGATAATGTCAATTTCCGCTCCACGTGGTACAAAATACTACCAAAAATAACTTTCCAGGACTCGCCCGACATTATTAAACCACAAACTAAACAAACTTGGAATTATAGAAGTCTAATCGACCTAGCAAATAGCGGTATCTACTACTATAGTGACATAGAAAAATTGCGGACTTATATTTCTTTTCCCAATGAAAAACCATTACCAATTGACCTTAAATTTTCTTTAACATGGATGGATCAAAATCCTAATGAAAATTTACACGAATTCAGCGAGTGTATGCGACATCTATTAGACCGATACATTAAAGGCGAAGAATTAGTCCAAATAGAATTTAGTGCATTAATCATGTCGACTCAAGAAAGGGAAAAGTTAGCCTTATATACATTTTGTGGAGGTGTCAAACCTAAAATTAAATGCGACATCATACCTTGAATCAAGCCATATCGCACGCTAAGCTCATCAATAAACGTTCAACCGACTTAAAAAATTTAAATAGATTATCAGGCTTACTTAAGGGGATGCCGTAGTCCTGTACCTTATATCCATATATCGACATTATCGATTTTTCGTTTTATGCAGTCAATTTTGGTTTAATCGCAATTTTATAAAGATGTCTACATTCTATGTAATACATAGATTGTTATAACGTTAGCAAAATTTGGAATTTCACGTATTCATTTAATGAAACGAAAAATTGAAAAAATTGTACTGTCGGTAATACGGCATGCCCTTAAAACTACAGAATTATAATAACAGCAAATCCATATTCGCATTAATTTATAGTTTTGATGGAAACCAATACCGCAGTATGGGAAACAGCCAAATTATAACTCGAATATCGTATCTGCTTTCATAAAGAAGATTATCAAGAACCAATATACATCAGTCAAGAGCACTGCGGACTTTACTGCAATAACTGTTATAACTACACTGTCGTTGACCCTTTAGCATTTCACTTTTAATTTTATTTCCAACACGCTTGACTATCGAAATACAATACCGTAATAATTTTTCACGATAAATATAAAATTTGCTTACAAACTTATCTATTCACTCGAAATAGTTCTGAGTGCGGGATTTGGAACCAAGGCACTTACTTTACATATAGTACAACATGAATTGCGAAATCATTCGAAGTTTCGAAACAATTCACTACGAACGCGTGTCCGTACTAATATGTTCTTTATGTTACTACAAACTAATTAGCCCGATATTAAGAGCACAACACGCCAGCATCATAACTCGTACTAATAATCCTTACGATGGAAAGGCAACGAATATTATTTGTAAAAGGACCCCGTAACACCCCTATGGAAAATGTGGTTTCCGTCGATTTCGCTGAATTTTTTATATGTTGTGTGTCTTGGCGTCCTGAACAAAAGTCTCAATGGGCACAAAGCTCTAAACGCAATAGGTCCCACAGTAGGAGCCTCTGAAGTCACTATTACAGGGTATCAGCTCTAATAGTAATTCTCAGTGCTGATTGCACTTTATCGTACACTGGTTTCCGTTAATATGGCTTAATTTTTGGTTGACCGCATGTCTCGGTATTCCAATTCCCTGCTCTAATGGGCCCAAGCCCAAAAATTCGATAGAACTTCAGACAGGCCCCACTAAAAGAAAAAATTTTAATATTATTTGGTCAATTGTTTAATTACAATTAAATTTATATAATTCACAGTTACGAGAAAAAATTAGATTATTCGATTTGTGTGACTAAGTTTTAATATAAGTGATAATAAAAAGAAAATAATAATTTAAATGCACGATGTTTGCGTTTTAAACGTGAGCGGAAGAGCGTTAATTTTGAATAAAGGTGTAACTATTTCTCTTTATATGTATATACATCTGTACATCCATATACTCGCTTATTTGTAGATAACGATCTGATATTACTAAAATTATTTGTAAATCATTTACAATAATTAGCTAATTAAACATTTAAAGAAAAAGTAATATCGAATAATCAAAAAAGGAATATAATAATAGAATGAAAAGTTCACGAAAAGTAATGACTTGTTTGTTGTATAAATACACAACAACAATCGACTACAACGATATGTGTGATAGAAAATAATGCTATTATATCTACACACATATATATATATATATATTGTAACGGTAAACGGTCCACGCGAGACGAAAATCATACCGATCGCGTGAGTTTACCGTCGAAGACGCGTAAGGCGCATGCGCGAGCGCTTCGGAGAGCCGGTGTGCACGATACACCGGTAGTATCGTCTCGCCTATGAGAGAGGCGAGAGAAATCGCGTACGAAGATCCCCTGATGTACCGATTCCCGCGCGAGAGAGCCGCAGCAGAGAACGGGTGTGAGAGAGAAAAAGAGGAAGGACGAAGCAGAGGAACGGAGAAGGACGCGGTTACCCAGGTCCCGTCGAATACCAAGTAAGTCCTGGCCAGGCGACTTCATAGCGTATTAGCGACGCGAGCGAAGACCGGTGTCGGAATACACGCGGTACTCCGACTTATAATAGAACGAGAGGTTAGCCACTCTCGCAACGACTCTCTCTCTCGTCCGCGTAACCACGTATTCGGCAAACCGAAGTGCTTCACACTCCGGCACAGCTATATCCGACGGAATTCGTAGCGAAGCTAGGTAATCCGTACCTGGCAAACATAACCGTGTTCCCCGATTAAATCGAGACAACGTGTCTCGGTGCGTATATTGCGACGGGCGCACACATACATACGCGACCTTGTATTTCTTATATTTTTGTAGTTTACCCGAATAACCTTATTCGCTTTGAGCCAAGGTTTGACCTTGCCTTGGCTCATCTTATTGTAATATTTTTCACCTTTACGTTTTATGTAATAAATTAACTCCTTATATTTTAAATCCGAGTAATAGTCAATCAGCCCGTGATCACTGCCTATCCCCGAAGGCGAATACCGCCATGCCCCGCGGGTGTCGTGCATTGCTTTGCACGACACATCTGAGGAGCAGAGCACGAGGATCGACGAAGAATAAGAGTGTACTAGGTAAGTACATACATTGTACACAGGGCCGACAACGTCTCTCGGAGCTTGAGGCTAGCTCCGGTTGTCGCGAAAGGTGATTTTACCGATTTACCAGCTGTATGATGAGACAGCTGATCACAGTAGTGCGGTGATTTCCTGTGCACTGGATTCATGCACAGGACGAGTATAACTCCCCTGACGTATAATATCGACCCTGTTAATATATATATATATATATATATATCGCACACACTGAACCGAATTTACTATCTTGTTTTTCTGCACAAGATAGTGTAGTAAGTGTGAGAGCGGAGTATTATTCAAAAGCCAATAAATTAATGAATACAGATTTTTTTTATGATAAGTATCTTACACAATCACTTTTCCTTTCTGGCCCTCTCATGTCTTACAGTAATAAATAAATAATATTCTAATGATATTAATTTGTGCAAAATTAATTTCTGCAATACTACTAAAAGGGACATTTCTTTTTTATTTTTTTAAATAATAAAATAATACTTGTATCACCGTTGGTTAATAAGTGTTACCGCTTCATATCCCAGGTAGCACTGTATATGGGCTATTTCACGTCAAGTGGTACGATGAAAATTTTAAATCGCTCCAAAATTTGAAAATAGGCTGGAAATATCTTCCAGAAGATAGAAAAAAATTTTTAGGTGTTAAAAATAATTTGCCTGAGAGTTATCCCACCATAAAAAATGGAAATTTTTCAATTTTTTAGAGAAATTACTATTTTCAAAGCGATTTATCTCAAAATCTATTGGTTTTTTTGAAAAAACATTACAAACAACTTTTGTTTAAAATAATCTTTAGAACTTATCTACCTGGGTTACATTCTTAATTTTACAATCTCGAAGAGATAGAACGCCCGGAAATATTGAATATCAAAAAAAGGCGACCACGCCACGATCGATTTTAATCTAACACCGCTCAAAAGATTACATTTTTCGAGAGCTTTGGAATAGCATGAGATAGATTATTGGCCAAGATCGCTGGTGTAAGTTATGCCTCATAAACCTCATAAAATCACTAATTTTCATGTATTTTAGGGCATAACTTACAACAGCGGTCTTGGCCAATAATCTAACCCAAGCCATTCGAAAGCTCTCGAAAAATGTGATCTTTTGAGCGGTATTAGATCAAAATCGATTGTGGCGTGGTCGCCTTTTTTGATATTCAATATTTCCGGGCGTTCTATCTCTTCGAGATTTTAAAATTAAGAATTGTAACCCAGGTAGATAAGTTCTAAAGATTATTTTGAACAAAAGTTGTTTGTAATGTTTTTTCAAAAAAATCAATAGATTTTGAGATAAATGGCTTTGAAAATAGAAATTTTCTTAAAAAATTGAAAAATTTCCATTTTTTATGGTGGAATAACTCTCAGGCAATTTATTTTTAACACCTAAGATTTTTTTTCTATCTTCTGGAAGATATTTCCAGCCTATTTTCAAATTTTAAAGCGATTTAAAATTTTCATCGTACCATTTGACGTGAAATAGCCCATATATATCTGATCACTGTATATACATCTTATATATGTGAAGTTTCTATTTTACTATATGAAAATATGCTCTCAAGAGACTTTTTGACAAATAAATAAAACTAAAACAAACCAATTGATAACAATTCATCACATATGATAGCTTGCGTATAATCTGAATGGACTTCTCATTTACTCGAGTAATATAATATTGTACTATTTATTTCCAATCACTGGAGTTAAATTGAATTTCACCATGTTTAAACAATTATTAATTTATATCCACTATACTGCAGTCACTGGGAAGTCTTACATATATACTCAACTTTTTTCCAAATATAAATATAGATATATACGTGTAATGTAATATAAAGGGAAGAAGCAAGTTAATAGTGTATATTATAAAAAAAATATAGTAAAACCATATATATATTATAGCTAGTAGGAGTAGTAGGTATAATGGAATTATAATAAGTATCACCAAAAAAATGATGTATAATAATACGTGACAACTGTGTTGAAAAAGAGCAGCTCCCTCTCAGGGAATTTTTCAGAGTTTGACTGGAGGTTTTTACCTCTATCCGCACTCTCTCACGGACTGGAAAGCAATTAGACATATATATATATATGAGGGGAGACGAAAAAAAGGGAAGAGGAAAAAAATTTCGTAAAGGAATATACGTCAATGAATTTACATAGAATTGTATGTAAAGTGAAGATAAATAAATAGAGAATACGAAGGTTTGATCGATTACATATTGGATATATTGTAATAGTAAAAACACGACATAAAATATCTGATGGGTTAAATTAGCTGTCTATAATGTCTCTCGCGCTATACTTGCATCAGGCGCTATTGCGCCTTTTGATGCTAAGTTACTAATTAAAGACACGTTGAGTTTAAATTATATTATAAAGGTGCACGAAAAAGAAACGATATCGGTAAAGTACGAACAAGCGTATTTGTCCGTGTAAGAAAGTAAAAACAAATTTTACTTTCACTCTCTCTCTCTCGCACTCACTATACAAAAATCGTGAGACTGAGAATATCGCATCTTCCGTCTCGCGCCGATGTAAACACTCGCTTTGTTTATAAAACGCACACGCGCCCGGTTCTCCTACTAAGTAGTGGAAAAACCATCTTAATACCGTATTTGAGCAACCTGTATCACGCAATTTAAGCACAGTGGAGAAGTCGAACAGGATCAATATGGTAATCATGCGCGAATCAATGGCCCTTCTGATGTCGTCAAGAACACCTAAGAGTGTTGTCTGTGTAATATGACCTCTGCGAAATCCTGCTTGTCTGTCTATCAATTTATGATTTGTCTCCAATTTATAGGACAATTGAGAATGTACCAACCGTTCAAGCAATTTTGAGACCTCGCAGAGTTTAGCAATGGGTCTGGTATCCGAGCATGATTCGATCCTGTTCGACTTTGCCAGTGAAAAGAGCAGAGACTTCTTCCAACAATCAGGAAAGAAACCGAGTGACAACATATCGTTAAACAGAGATGTCAGCTGTGGACTTAGTTATGGCTCGAGCATTTTTAGCATCGCCACAGATAACCCGTCCGTTCCCACTGCCCTTGATTTCGCTTTAAATAGAGCACGCTGAACTCCTAAGGAACTAATTGCATCAAACTCAAACTTGGATGGATCAGAGAGGTCGGAAACAGAGGAATACAGTGAGTTTAAAACGAGAGGTGAAAGCGGAGGAACCCGATTAGAGATTGATACATAATGAGTGTTTAATTGCTGGGTGGTGAAAGTGTCCAGTGGAGATAGGTTGGTCTTGGAGCATAGTCCCAGGGTTTTCAATTCCCTCCATTTAGCTTTCGGGTTTACAGCAGTTTTTAGTTTATCTGTGAGGTAATTATATTTATTGCTGTCGAGTAGGTTCGAAATTCTGTTTCTTAGAAATTTATATTTCTCGTAGTCCTCCATGTGGTTTGAGGCTTTGAAAATTTTAAATGCAGTGTTCCTGGACTTAATAAGTCTTCTAACCTCAGCTGTCACCCATGGCTTAGATTTATTTCCGACAGTTATCAGTTTAGCCGGCTCAATGGTGTCGAAAGTAGAAAGAGCTGACACCATGAGGTGAGATACGGTAGCTAAGAGGTGAAAGGATAATTCGTCGTGAGTATAATTATAATTATGAGGTAGCGAATTATGATCGTAAGAAGTGAGCGATGAAATTGGCAATGCCGCACCCTTGAATGATCGGTGTGAGCTGCGAATAATAAATTATATATAAGTTATAATAAAGTCTTTGGCTTGTGGAGATCAATAAATTCATTTATCATATAAATAATAAATTAGGTAAAGACATGCTGGATGGATGACTGCGATGAGGTATGGAAAATAACTTAGATGATGACATGTTGTATGTATTTGTGTGGTGAGTAGTGACAAATGAATTACGTGATGGAATGTAAGATAGATGTTTGTTAGGAGGACAAGACAACAAGTTAGCAGAATGAAAACATGCAGCAAGGAACGCGTCAGAGTCAGGACATGGCGAGGAGCAACGAAGATTTCGGTGTAGGTACGAATTCAAATTCAAATTCAAATTCAAATTCTGGTCAGGCAACTCAGTAGGATTTGCGATAGTTCAGATGAATTTCGAGTTAAGTGAATTGTGTTAGAGTTGTGAATGGTGTTGAATGCAGTAGCCAATTCATGGAGGTTGATCCCCTCCAAACCACGTGACCAGTACCCTTTTTTTAGTTATTTTACTTAGTAGCCGAATTTCTGTGAAGTCATGGCCCGCGGCGAAAGGGGCCATTTATTTAAAATAACTAAATTCAGGTAAAGGATCACTGATCAGGAAGAGATCAAACCATGTGTGTGAAAAACCTGAGGATGTGACCGCATGATGAGTTGGTTCAGAGTCGATGAGTGATAAGTTGAGGGCCGTTATATTTGCCCTTATCATGTCAGAGGAAGAGGGAGTAAGAAAAAAAAGAAAGAGTGGAAGAGAAAGAAATAATAAGAGTAAAAGAGGGAGAGAGTGGGAGAATAAGAGTTAGAGAGAGAGAGAGAGTGAGTGAGTAAGAGAGAATGAGAGAGCGAGAGAGATTGATTGATTGATTGATATTTTATTGGGTAATTTGGGGTTTAAAACCCCGTATACACTTTAGAAAATCAGTCGCAATTACAAGTTAAATAAAAATAGAAATATATAATACAAAAACGTGTCAAAGAAAATAAAAGTGGTATAAAGCAAATTTTTAAATAACAAAATAACAATATAACAATAACAATAAATAAAAATTTAACGCTCAAATACAAATTTAACATTATAGTTTAACGATAAAACAATAAAATAAAATAGAATAAAATAAAATACAGTGATGTAGCGCATACAAAACTCATTTGATTACAAGCGAAGGTCCGGGAGGTTAAAATAAAATTAAAATGAAATAAAACAGAGTAGAAATATATAATGTAAAAATGAAACAAAATAAAATAAAACAAACGATGACATCAGCGCGAAATATAAAAGAAAAGAAAATTAAGTGAGTAAAATAAATAAAATACGAGAGTGACTAGAATTAATACTTGAGATCGTTCCATTTCATTTCAATTTACAGCTCAGGCAAGGGAGGGCACACTATGCCTTCAACCGACACCCTCGAATCCCAGGCCCGTCGGTCAAGCTCAGTAAGATGGGATAGTAAGGAAGTTTTAAAGGGAGTGAAGAGGAGCGGGTCAAAGTCAGTGAAGGGTGAATGATTTATGAGACGGGAGGCAGTGATTAGGAAGGAGTTGTTAAGGGCTTCGGTTCTGGGAGGGAGATAAAAAAGGGATAAGGGAGAGTGGCGAGAGGATGAGCGGGATGAAAATGAGGAATCACGTACAATGAAATGGCGTGCAATGTAGGACGGGGAATTGTGAGAAAGGATATTATAAGCGCTACAGCAAATGAAAAGGGATCTCCTGAGCTTAACCGACAGCCATTCTAGCCTCAGACGGTATGGTGTCACGTGCTCGCGCCAGGGTATGTTCCCCCACACAAAGCGAACACAAGCTTTCAAGAGTCGTTGGAGTCGCAAATTCATGGTCGCATCTAAGTCATGGAAGACTGCGCACGCATAATCAAAGTGTGGGAGAACAAGCGACTCGACTAAATGTTTACGGTTCTGGCGCGAGAGTGTCCGTCGGAAAAATCTCAAGGAGTAGAGGACTCCATGAACGCGCTGAGAGACCGACGCAACCTGGCGAGACCAATCCAGGGTTGGACTTATCCAGATGCCCAATGATTTGACTTGTTGTTCACAATTCAGTAGGTTATCTCCAATTCTAACCTTCGGAGCAGAATCCAGCTGAATGCGCGAAGTGTAGGCTTGACTCCCCAAGATCATCACCTTCGTCTTTTTCAAGTTTAAACTTAGCCCATTTGATGTCACCCATTCATCCACCGCGTTGGCATCCTCTGAAATTCTGTGGACTCCCTGAGCGAGATTCGCCGGGTAAAAAGAGTGATAGATCTGGGTGTCATCCGCGAAAATCATATGGTTAGAATGCCTTAAAACACTCGGCAGGTCATTGATAAAAATTGAAAACAAAAGAGGGCCTAGGACACTGCCCTGTGGAACTCCCCTGGATGTGTCAAGCCAGGCCGAGGTATTCCCCAGTTCGTCCACCACTGCCTGCGAACGGCCCACAAGGTAGTGAAAGAACCAGGTTAACACTACGTCCGAACACCCCAGCGCACGCATTTTACGGAGCATAATATCGTGCGGCACCGAATCGAACGCCTTGGAAAAGTCGAACAGGATGAGGATGGTAATCATGCGCTTGTCAATCGCTCTTCTAACATCATCCAAAACACCAATTAGTGCCGTCTGGGTACTGTGCCCCCGGCGAAAGCCCGCTTGTCTCTCAATAATTAAGTTATTAGAATTAATAAAATCTGTAAGTTGTTCGTGGACAAGCTTCTTTAAAATTTTGGAGATTTCGCAGAGCTTAGCAATGGGCCTGGTATCAGACGGCGAGATCACCCTGCTCGACTTAGCCAGAGGAAAAAGTAAGGATTTAGTCCAGGGCTCTGGGAAGGAACCTGTTGAAAGAGAGGAATTAAACAGGTCAGCCAGGTGCGGAGCTATCTAGAGAGCTAGAGAGAGAGTGAGAGAGAGAGAGAGAGAGAGTGAGTAAGAGAGAATGAGAAAGAGAGTTAGTGATAAAGTAAGAGAAAGTGAGAAAGAGAGTTAGTGAGAGAGTAAGTGAAAGAGAGAGGGAGTGCTAGAGAGAGAGAGACATAGAGCGAGTGAGATGGAGGTTGGGAGGGAGGGAGAGAGTGAGATTGATCGATTGAATAATGTTTATTAATGACTAGGATGAATTCAACCATAAACCAAGCTTACATAATTATAAAATAAGTATTTTATAGTTTCAATCAGATAAGAATTTGAAATATAAAACGATTTAACGCAAGCAAATACAATTGCAATAGTAGAATTAACAACTTACATATAAATGTAGAACAATTTAGAAACAAGAAAAACTTAGTCATTTAATTTAAGGGGTGCCATACTATATTATTACCGACCGAGTCAGATGGATACATTATTACACTTAACGAACATATTATGGTTTTATTGGCAAAACGCAAATACATAAGCACTAGATAATCACATAAAACGCATTTATACGAAATTTGAAGTCAATACGTGAAGAACACGCTAAAAAAAGTTTGCACGGAAAAAATAGTCATTTTTCTGGAACTTTGTAGAAAGACATATTACACGATTATCTAGTGCTTCTGTATTTGGGTTTTACATAATATTGACAAAAAATAAATAGTTTATATTATTGATAAAGTTATCTTAGTAGCAATTTCGTCGCTAGAGTGCGCGACGCGCTTAGTCTGTACTTTGTATTGTATACTTAGAGTGGAAGCACATGCGCAAATAGTTGTAGCAATATGGCGTTAAATACCATAATTCATATACCGGCCTTATATCAATAAAATACATATAATAAAAGTCGTGCTTATGCATTGCAGAATGACGACATTCTTAGCATATTTAGTCGGGAAAACAATGGAAAACTAATACGATAAAAAAGCAAAATATTTTTATTCAGAGGCCACGGCTTCCTTGCATGCTCCTATCTCTCTCCCTTTCTATATATATATATATATCGCTATACCAGAGTACGTACGCGCATGCGCACGCGCAATTTTCGGATAACTAGTAACGAACTTCCCGCGGTTCGTGTGCCGTTGCACGATTACCAAGTTGGTCGGTACTGAAAACACGAAAAATTGTCAGCTGGAGACCTACGCGGCCGGCTCGCGCGTCGAGTCGTCGAGTTAGCCGGCCGCGTAGGCATTATTCGTTGGTGTGTAAGGCTAGAAATTGTTTTTCCGGAGATTAAATCGATTTAAATATATCTCGTTTGACTGAACAAAGTAGCAATGGGTTTTTCTATATTGATAAATTACAAACATTATTTATATTTATTATTTACTGATAAATATTATATATTCATAATTACTGTTTTATTGAATGCTATACATCTATAGCATTTATAAATATTTATTAAAATGAAAAAGAAAATGAATAAATAAACGTGTTTCAAAAAGTAAAAATAACAAATATTGTTTATATTGTTTGTCTAATAAAAAAATAATAATTATACTTTAATTTGTAATTTTCACCCTCCATTGTTAAATTATTAAATAGTCGATCGTTGAGGGTCAACAATAAATAAATCCAATTTATTTTTGTAAGAAAATGAAGAAGAAAATGAATAATTAAAAGCAATTTCAATGAGCGAAACATTACAAATTATATTAATATTGTGTATTTAATAAAAGTAATAATTTTACCTAATTATTGATTATGCAAAACCACACATTCATCGACTTTAGATAAACTCGAAAAGGGCAAACAATAATCAAGCTCGTTTAAAAAAGCGAAAAATTGTCAGCCGAAGGCCTAGGCGGCGGGCTTGCGCGTCGAGTCGTCGAGTTAGCCGGCCGCGTAGGCTATATTCGTCGTTATGTGAGGTTGAGTATCGCATAATTTAAAAAATTTCACGTGTTATTTAAATTGTTCAATAATAATAGTTTTTATTTAATTCTGATAGTTATTTAGTAGATTGCTATGCATTAATGGAAGCTATAAAAATTAGTAAAAATTAATCAGAAATCAGGGCCTATTATCAAGACGTGCGTGTCGATAGAACGAGCCGCGTCAGTGTCTCGTTCGACTAAAGTCCGTGCGCGCATACGCAGTATGCTTCCTGCGTCGATACTAGTGAGGTTCACGTTGCTCGTGACCGTTTCAGTTGGATAACAAAATGGCTTCTAAACATTGTTGTGTTTTTTCGTGAGCATTGTGGTATATAGTGATAATTTCGTAATACTGGATGTTGATTTTCCTGACTACATCAATGTTGCGCAGTTCATGCAATGGCTCTTGTATAAACAAATACCCACTTATCCAGTGTTTGGGGGCGTCCGACTTCAAGGTTATGTTTGATACCATACAGATCGTCGTCTTTGAAAATAATATTCAACGCCAAACAAATATACATAATTTTAATCTCTACCCAAGGAACTGCAAACAAATTATGTGTGATGGGTGTCGGGCTATCTTGTAGGTCAGAAATTAACTGATTGACTGTAATTATGAGAGTTGTGTTATAGGTTAAGTTACTGTTTTTTTTCTTCGATTATTGCATTGATTATCTTCTATTTGTATGAATGATTAGTTCATGCACAAAAAATTTTTTAGGTTCTTCCAGGTTAATGTCAAAGTGAAATGATGGAATAGTATATTACGATACATGGCCAGAAAGTTGGATTTCCTGGCCTGCGTGATATGACGGCCGAGGCGAAGCCGAGTATAGTTAGAAGTATCTCTTATAATGCCTAGCTGATCAACAGGCGCGATAGCCATATATACAGCTAACTAGCACTTCCATAAATATTTCATTATTTATTCATTATATCATGTATTTATGATCACACTTCATCTTCTCTATTTATTTCTTGACTGTGGAAAAAATACTGTCGGGAGTGATTCACGTATGATAAAGAAATACAGTGTTCAAAGAAACTGCTTGCCGATTTTACTTAACTCGATTTTTACTATTTCCCTTTTTCGTCTGCCTGATATATATATGGGTCATTCCTATAAATTTCGTCAAATAGGTGTCGGGGGGGGGGATGGAGGTCGCCTAAGCGAGTCGCCGATTTTTTGTGTTAAAGTATACTAGAAAACATGGGTCTTCATCAATTTTCAGCTCCCAAAGTGCCCTCTATCTCCCATAAAAATACTTAAATTTTCAATAATATCGAAAAAATGGCTTTTTTGAAAAATTTGTTATAGGGTTACCTAATCAATTTTTTTTAATTCTTCATAAGCTGAAACAGAAAAGGTTTAAGCAACATTTTCTATGAGGTGAAACACGAAGCACACATTTTCGCGTTTCTTAGGGTGTATACATTCGTCTGCTATTCAGCTGTATTAAAATATTTTTCACCAAATAAAATCTTATCATTTTCTTTGTGAAAAAACCTTCATTTTCGATAGATCTAAAATGGTGGTTTCTTGCCAGAGTTACAGTTCTCGAAAGATAGCCTATTTTTCGAAACTCGACATATTGGCACCTCTGTACCGCAGGTCTATCTGTCCCAATGTAGCTCACAATACTCAATACAGGTTGTAACGGAGTGAATCTTTGCCGGACCTTGCTCAGATTCCAGGATTCAGGTTTTAAGGAATTTGAAATAAAGTATCACTGTTTATAATAAAGGCTAATTATTATTAAGACTATGTACAAATATACAAAATAACTAAAGATATAATGCAAATGTTGCCAGCCCGCCTGGTCTTGGTCGGGCGAAGTAGTTAATTAGTGTGTAATCAAATCAAGACAAAATACTTAATTATTACGCGATCTACGAACTTTACAATGTTGTCTTATAACTAGTTTCCTAAACGGACGCAACTAACGGTTATCGTGTATGCTCGCACGGAAATACGGTTCGGGCTAATACACGTGTGCTCACGAGGATACGGTCGGTATAACCCACGTGTGCTCACGAGGGTACGGTCGGGATAATCTACGTGTGCTCACGAAGATATGGTCGGGATAATCCACGTGTGCTCACGAGGATACGATCGGGATAATCTACGTGTGCTCACGAAGATACGGTCGGGAAATAATCCACGTGTGATCACGAGGATACGGTCGGGATAACCCACGTGTGCTCACGACGGTACGGTCGGGATGATCTATGTGTGCTCACGAAGATACCGTCAGGATAATCCACGTGTGCTCACGAGGATACGGACAGGTTTAGACACCACGTGTGCTCACGAGGTGACTACGGTAGGATACGGTTACGGTAACGGTCGGTACGGTATACGGTAACTCGTGTTTACGAACGTGTGCTCACGAACGTATCCACGGTTGCTGCACTAGGTCGGAGAAAGGGGCTGGTCGTGTGCTCACGGCCAGTCCGATCTGACGTCCAGTTGCAGACTGGTGTGCTTATCACACGTCACAAGGTAACAGTCAAACAAACAAGATACAATATTTCTCAAATAAAGTTAAAAAATCGGATTGTTCATTACACGTTAGAGCTTACAAAGAATTAGCGATTAACACGCCGATTACCGTGAAATTATTAGGTAAGTACTGAGGTGATTTATGAGTGATGTCATTGAATGCTATGGATCCTATGAAGAATGTGCATCTGGACTCGACATATAGCCACTTCAACCTCAATCTGTAGGGAGTTATATGTTTGTACCTAGCCAGATTACCCTTTAGAATTATCATTATAAACCGCACAGGCGTAGGTGAAGTGGTCTGTATAAGTTTTGTGGATAGGTATTTTAATAATGTTTAAGATAGTAAGAAAAATTTCCATGCACTGTTGAGAGATCGAGAGGACCTGTTTAGACCAGTCTATGATGGGAGATAGCCATACTCCAAAATATATCACTTCATTTTTATATCATAAAATATTGTCACTCACTCTCACCATCGGGGCAGTGCTCAAGTCTATACGAGAAGTATAAGCCTGAGTACCCAGTATAATCACTTTTGCTTTTTTTGACATTTAATCTAATACCATTAGTAGATACTCATGATACTACCGCATTGGCATCCTGAAAGATCTACTAAACGCCCATTTCTATATTCGCGGGGTAAAAGGATTAATAAACCTGGGCGTCATCGGCAAACATCATGCAATTGCTAAACTTCAAAACTTAAAGCAGGTCATTTATGTAGATGGAAGATAATAAAGGATCCAGTACACTACCCTGCTGCCTGAGCCAGACCGACAAGTCTATGATAAGTATCATTATTTTAGGAGCATCACTTCTAAATATAATTTTTCACTCCCAGGGTGCTGTCTAAGTACTATGGTCTCTCCTAAACTCTGCTTGTCTGTCAACAATCAAGTTGTTGTTTTTAGGGAAAAACGACAATTGTTCATCTACGAACCGTTCCAGTAATTTAGAGACCTAGCAAAGCTTCGCTATCCGTCTTGTATCATTGAGCGACTCCATTGGAGATGACTTCGCCAGACAAAATAATATCGTTTCCTTCTAAAAATTTGGGAAATAGCCTAGAGAGAGTAATAAATTTAATAGATTAGCCAGGCGAGGTAATAACTGGGGTTCTAGGAGCTTGAACAATTTTGTGGAAATTCTGTTAAACACCAGTGCCTTGAAGGTAGCCCTTGTGATAACGCGCTGAAACATTCTGACAGTAATTAGTGCTAATCAAAACGGTGAGGATCAAGCAGATATTTGTCTGGAAGTGGACAGTAACGTGCTAAAGAAGTTAAAGGTTAATGAAGGTGTTAGATTCGATACTGGTGCATAATAAAGGTTAAGCGCATGGGAAAAGAAGTAGGTGAAAAGAGATAGATAAGGTGTGGACCGTAAGCCCATATTACCAAGTATTTTCCACATGTTAGTGGAAGTGGGTGCATTCATTAGTTTATCAGATAAATATCGTAACTTATTTAAATCAAGAGCATTAGAAGGATGGCTACGTAGACGTTTTAATAAGTTATAATCAGTTGCTAATCTTTACAATCGGGAATTTTTGTAAGCCTCATATCTAGTTCTGATAAGAAGTCTTATATTATATGTAACACATGGTTTCTAATTTGTTCTCATGGTTGTGGTCTTAACAGATGCCAGACAATTAAATATTTTGATAACAGAATCTGTGAGGTAGGAAATAGAGAATAAGAGAATAAATTGTTGAGAGGTCTGGCCCAGTTCAACAGATAGAAGAAGAAAAGGAAAAAGATGGAGATGATAAGCGTTGCAAGTTCTTGTACGTTGTCCTCGTCCAGATTGCGCGACCAATAGTTTTTAATTTTTTCGGGATATTAATGAGATCAATAGTGAAGCTAATGGAATCATGTCTGTGCGTGGGAAAAGCGCGGCGTGAATCAACGCTTGCGGATCCGCCGAGGATTTTGGGTAACGGTTAGCAATGTCACATTTGTCAGCGTCTACCTGAGCCCAAACAACAGTGCTTTCGAGGACGCCGTAAGAGACATCCCCGGCAATAAAATCGTGGCGGGCAACCTCAACGCGCGCGCGATCGAGTGAGGAATGCCTGAGACGTACAGACGCGGACAGCTGCTGTTGGAAATGGCCGTAAGGCTGGAACTGACAGTGGTAAACGAGGCATACACGCTGACGTACAGACGACCTGGTTTCGGTAATTCTGTGCCCGACGTTATCCTTGTTTCGGACAGGATGACACAACGACTGAGAGCATGGAGAGTGATCGAAGACTACACAGCCCGCAATCTCCAGTACATCACCTTCGGTCTTACGGACAAATAGACGAGAAGAGGTCAAGTATCTATGGATGGCTCTGGATTCGAAACTGATTTTCTGGCCTCACATACGCATGGTGACTAAAAAAGCACAAGAACAGACAGAAGTCTTGAGCAGACTCATGGCTAATATAAACGGACCGAGATCGAGCACTCGACGACTTCTTATAAGCGTTACCCACTTGATCATGCTATACGGGACGAAAATCTGGGCGGACGCGTTACACGTTAAGAGACGGGCGAAAGCGATGACTAGCGTACAGCGGGTGAGCGCGTTAAGAATTGCGTGCGCGTACAGAACGGTGTCCTAGAACGCCGTTCTTGTTATCGCGAATGTAATTGCGATCGACCAACTCGGGATGGAACAAAAGCGCAAATACGATCGAATCGCAGATACAGCACGAGTCGACACTGCGACAGACGAACGTACGAAAACCATGGAACTCTGGCAAACCCGATGGACGAATACACAACAGGAAGGGGAGAAAGCACGGTGAGGTAGACTTCTATCTCACCCAATTTCTCTCTGGACACGGATACTTCCGCGACTATCTACACAAGATGGGCAGACTTGCTTCATCTGAATGCGAGTAGTGCGGATGGGTCTATGATGACGTTGACCATACGTTCTTTGCCTGCGGGCGATGGGCAGATCAGCGTCAACGACTTGAAACGGACATAGAAGCGATCACGCCGGAAAACGAGACGAGACTTATGACGACGAACGCGGACAACTGGCGCCTGATCGCTAATTACGTTACGAATGTGTTGCAGAGCAAAAAAGCTGATGGATGTCTGAGAGACTGAGTGCATGTGTTTCGACCATGAATGAACGTTAAAAGGAATGAATGTGTTTCTGGACACGCAAGGACAGCCGCCCAGTCTGAAGTAATGTGAATTACAGTTCCGGGCTGGTGTCGGTGCGAACATAGATAGGTAGGTTTAGTGGGTATTAGTAGTTTGTCCACAATCGGTGGACTGTCTGCTCTTGCAAGGGGGTGGATGGTTTACCGGTTGTGCGTAAAATCATGTAGTCACCAGTGAATACAACATGACCATGAAAGGGAAGGATATCCGAAAGGGCCTCAAAGAGATTAACCGTATACGCAGCTGACGGTCTACGATATACTATGGCTAAAATAAGTGAGAATGGTTTACCAATCTTGGTTAAAACCAGACTTGGTTAAAATGAGACAGAACTTTAACTTTTGATTCTTCTCGATCATAAGCTGCCACTTCTCTTCCCTCTTTGCTGACACAATCAAGGCAGTGAAGAACATAGTCCAAAAAGGCAGTAACATCAGAAGAATCATAATCATTAAGAAATATTCTATAAGCAATGACGTCATAGGACAAAGGATGAATTAAAGCTTCGATAAAAACTAATGCTTCATCAATAACAACATTGCATGCTAATGTCGAGGGTATCCGAAATATTGAACCGTTAGTAGAGGGACAAGAGTGCGTCGATGTGTTGTCCTGTGAATGTTCAGGAGGATTAATCGACGAAGAGTTCAAATCACCATTGTTACTTTTGGTTTGTGGAGACCAGGGACGATAATCAATGTCTTAATAATACAGCAAGAGCAGTCTGAGAGCGATGGGAACGCACGCAACAGACCGAGACGCAGTATTTCGCAGCAGTTCCTTACTGCTCCAGGTGCGCTCGAATTGAAGATCCCCGTACAATCCTTGCAGAGCTCCATTAGCTCGGCCGTATCATCTACGACCTTTATTACCCTTCCGTCCAGTTCAGCAAGTCGAGCCCAGGTTGCCGCGTTCATCCAATCAACACGCGCATGAAACGAACATAATTCTGTGTTTGCCTCAGCAAGTTTGTATTGAACGCGATCCATTTAAATTTCTACCCGCTCTACGATTGCCAATACCGATTGTGTGATATATCTTGTAAAAGAACACACGAAAAGAGGATCCGAACGATACATATGAATTGGCTCATTAGAGTAGACGTACATAACCTATACTACTCGAAAGTAGACACAAAACAAAGACTTAGAAAAAATTTAATGGTCTTCAATGGCGGGAACATATAAAATAAATAATCCAAAGAAATCATCCCGTAAATAAAAAAATCCCATAAATTAGGTGAAAACAAGTACTTGGCAGTGCTGTAGAAAACGGTTTGGCGGAAACCGGTTCTCAGATTTCCTGAGTTGGGTGAGGGTGAGTGACTAGGCCCCCAATTCCGAGAGTCCGATATATACCTCCTACGACAGTGGAGGAAGAGGATTGCCACTAGTGCGCCTCGAAGTCGAGTTGTTTCGTCGAGCCTGTGTTGGCGATCAACTGTTCAACATGCTATATGATTGATACACTAACATGCTTAGTTATTGAACACATGCCGTTGGCGGCTATACAATTCATCAGAGCAACCACGGTCATGGAAGACCTTACCCCAGACCGCAACCGCCGAGATGTCTCACAGAGGTGTGTTATCGAATGACGGGAAGCCTTCCAGGCTTTTAAAAGTATTTCTCCCGACGTTTCCTTACGTAGGTTCGATGCACCAAAAACTCGCACGAGAAGGCATTAAGAGCGTCAAGCTCCGAGCCCGATCATGCCGACTACACTATTTTCGAAAGTGAGTGAAGTCGAAAACCCCTTTTGGCCGGATTCTTTTATATTGTTCCGGCTCAGTGTATACCGGGGTGGGAACAGCCTAAAAATGCCTTCGAAAATCATTGTGGAGTTCAGCGTACCTTAAGGACTCAACTCAGTCTCTGGCAAGCTAAAGCAGGAGATTAACTGAGGGGAAATTCCTTAGGAATACGTTCCACACGCCTCGAAAAGGGCGAAACCAGCATTGGGCAGAAAGTTGTTTCATGAAAATGGTCCAGGTAACTCGGGTTTACTCGGGTAGATAATAAATTTCCGCCCATCGCCTAGCAAGTGATGGGTCCACCACTGTGGGTAAAGGGCCTCGGCCGGAGTCATAGCAGCTCCCAAAAGCAAGGAACCTCCGAAGCACAATGTAGGGTTGAACAACCAAATACAGGTCGATTTCTTTAAGCAAGGGTTAGTAGGTTCGCTGAAGGCCCTCGAGAAGAAGTTAAGCCTTTCAATCACTCAGTTAAGAGTTGGGCTCCCTTATGGCAGCCTCCAAACTATCCTAGCTAAGAACTCAGGTCTTCGGACAATGAGCTCATCACCCACCCGTAAGGGTGGGTTTGTCCATTTCAGGAGATTTTTCGAAAGATAGCATAAAAGGATAGCGAGGAGACAGACCAAGAAGTAAGGGTAACTCAAACTGAACCAGTTTAGCACTTGGAAATTTCGAAAGAATAGAAGTCGATGGGTACTACGTGGACCCTGTGGAGATTCTCGAACGCCACTAAGGAGAATCTCTATTCCATTCCAGTGCGATCTAAAGCCTGAGCAGTTTGCCAAGGCGAGTCTCATCAAATAAAGTACCACAGAGAGAAATACCCGATTATGACGCTTAAAGGCAGGCAACCATACCTAGCCTGAATCTTGTACATAATAGAACTGCCAAATGCAGATAAACTCGAGATGCAATTAATCTTGTAAATAATAGAGAACCCGAGAGCGGCAATCAGCCGTGATCCGGTAGCGAAAGCGAGATTGGCCAAATGCCTTGTAAATACAAAGATTTCTATGGAGAGTATTCTACTATGATCACACGATGGAATATGAAATCAAAATGATTATCCATCAGTGCACTATTTGAACCCATTGGATATAATCTAATCAAACTCAAAAACAAATTCCATTGGGTAATGAAAAGAAATGCACAAGACAAGATTCCAGATTCTGTCTCAAAGAGACAAAGTAGGTGTAATTTGTAAATAGTAGATATAAGATAATATAAGGATTGTAAATATTGTACATAGTAGGAAACGATAAGTTTAGTTTTAAGAAGAATCTCTCCAGTTGTACGGACCCGGCACTCGCGTATTTTCAACGCTATTTTCGATATCTTGTGGGGGATATCTAGAAATCTTTCAACGTTTAATTTTAGGAGATAATTGCACTTGAGTGGACCGCTAACAAGCGCTTACCAACAAAAGATGCCCTCTTCCAACAAGGAACGGCAGCGTCCTCGAAAGCGAAAGGGTGGACCGACGATAGGGCCCTCCAAGGCGGCACGCCTGGACACAAACCCTGTCGGTCAGTCTTGTCATCAGTATTGTCTTCAACAGAGCCAAGCTCTAACAGAGGCCTGAAAGTTAAGGTCCTCTAACTAAACATGGCTCGTGCGATACGTCACAGACGAAACTCGCGAATACATGGTCAGAGCAGGAGTGGATTTGGCTTTGGTTCAAGAACCATACTCCTTTAGAGGATGTATTTCGGGGTTTGGACTAAGCATTGGCACGATAGTAGGGACCAAACCCGAGGAAAAACCCTCGGCAGCTATTTTATGTAGCTCTGGTACCCTCACGTACACACGAATCTCCCAGCTCTGTACCAGCCACTGCGTATGGTCAATGGTGAGCGGTCGCTTTGGCAACTTCTATGTGGTCACTTTATACTGCCAATTCAGAGATCCCATAGGGATAAATCTGACGCAGCTTAGACTCATTCTATCCGAGCTTAAAGACCAAGAGGTTCTTATAGCAATGGACGCGAATTGGTGGGTCTCGCCAACGAGAGATGGCAGAGGACAACTACTTGAGGACTTTATTCTCGA
Source organism: Theocolax elegans (assembly GCA_026168455.1). Lineage (NCBI taxonomy): Eukaryota > Metazoa > Arthropoda > Insecta > Hymenoptera > Cerocephalidae > Theocolax > Theocolax elegans. Next base: position 27,835,859 of record CM047425.1, read on the forward strand.
ACATAACCTCATGGTGGTGAACCGGCAAGGGCAGCAGGCCACGTGTGTAAGCGTAAGAGGGAAAACCTTCAAAGACGTAACACTCGTGACCGGGAGCCCAAGCCACCTCATAACCGAATGGAAGGTCGAGGACTGGAGCACGAGTGATCATAGACCTATTTCCATAACATTGGACTTCGAGAGACAACCGACTCGCCAAGTAAAGATAATGAAACCGCGTTTCAATATCCGAAAAGCGGACTGGGAAGTCTTCAAAGAGGCTCTAAAAGTCGAAAAGACGCGCCTATCGGACTTGCAGATAGATTCTAAAGAGGATGTCGACACATACGCCGACAAACTCGAAGAACCGCCCCATGGTGGAATCCACGGCTGACACACCTCAAATATAGAACCAAAAGACTCGAACGCAGATGGCTCTACCAGAGGAAAAAAAGCGGGACGTCTGAGACCAGATCACAAAGACTCCAGAGCAATACGCTCAACCTCGTAAGAAAAGCTAAGAGAGAATATAAGTCTGAAACAAGTAAGTCCAGAAAGAGGAGCTGGAGGAGCTATATCACGCTCGAAGGCAACAAAGACGTATGGAGTCTGCCGTACCGAGTTGTATCGGGCAAGATGAGCACCACCAAAGCCCTCAATACTGTTACAGGAATAAACGGATCGACAACTACCTGGAAGGAAACGTGCGAATCTCTGCTTCAGCAGTTAGTACCAGACGATGACAAATCAGGAGAGACAGATGCTCACCATGAGATCCGACAGGCTTGCCTGGAAGAATATATCTCGAGTGAGGCACCTCCATTTACCCGGCTTGAAATAGTTCAAGCAATTCGAACCAACAAAAGCGGGAAGACTCCAGGTACTGACAGAATTGAAGCGGAGGTACTTAAAAATGCAATTCCACTGCTGGACGAAACAGACAAATTATACAATGCTTGTCTCAAGTATGGTGTCTTCCCAAAGAGATGGAAAGAGGGAATGCTGATTACGTTGCTCAAAGCTCCTGACAAAGATGAGCAGGCCGTGAAGTCGTACAGGCCCATATTACTAAGCATAATGGGCAAAACGTTGGAAAGGCTCATTATAGAGCGACTGAAACAGCCTGTGAACTCGGAGTTAGGACAAACATCGGAGCGCACACACATCAGATGCGATAATAAGACTGACGCAAATAGTAGAGGAAAGCCGGTGCAACTACGTCTTAGCGTTCCCACTCGACATCTCTGGGGCTTTTGACAACTTGTGGTGGCCTAGTCTTTTGCAACAGCTTAAAGACAGACAATGACCCACAAACGTCTATAACCTTATACAAAGTTACGTCCAAGATCGAACGGTGTGCATGAGAGTTACATACGACGAAGCAGGAAAGGAAGTAACTGAAGGTTGCCCCCAGGGGTCTATATTCGGTCCACTTGGATGGAATTTAGACTATGACACCCTACTCAAAGAGTTTCATGACGCAGGCTTCAATTCGATAGCATATGTCGACCACATTATAACAATTGTTGAAGGCAAAAGCCGGCATCACCTTGAAACAGAGGCGCAGCGTATGATTAACATCGTCGAGAACTGGTGCAACTTACACAAACTGGAAGTATCAATCTCCAAGTCGGGAATGATATTATTGAAAGGCAAACTTAACTCAAGCAAGCCTCCCATAGTTAAACTGGGAGGCCAAAACATTCGTATGCTTAAAGAAATGAAGTACCTGGGCGTCACGTTCGAACCTAGATTTGGAGTCATTCAGCACGTTAAAAACGTGCAGAAAAAGTGGTTCGACCTCCTCGGTCGTGTCGCGTCCCGACGAAAATTATATTATTATTTTTCGTACAAAAGTACTGCGTAGTTTAGAATAAAAATACGGCGTAGAAGAAAAACGAAATAAGGTTGATAAGGAATGGTTCTAAGTAAGTGCAGTAATATAAAATATAATTTATAGAGCTAAGGGACAGATTAGTTTACGAGTGTTTCAAATGAAATAGAGATTGATAAGTAGAGTTAAAGATATTATTCGAAGCCAATACGCGTATAAGCGGGATCGCCGATAGTGAGATCGAAACGAAGGGTTGCGCAAGAGTTTTTTTGTACTGCACTATAAAATCAATGCTCGGAGAAGAACCGGCAATGGGAAACATCGACTAGAAAATTCGAGCATTAGAAGGAAGTAATAAATTAAGCCGTTCTTTGGATAACGTCGCAGTATAAAAGGGGGACAGAAAATTCTCCGAATCAACTACGAAGCGATACAGAAAATGAATGGGATTCGATAATTTTTAATTACGCACATCTAACGGTCCAATCGGGTGCAAGCACAGAAAAATCGAGAACTACTTACACATCTCCATATAAGGCAAAGTGTAAGACAAGGCGAAGCGTAAGACAAGGACAGATGCATAGGATTTTAGGATATATAAAGAGGACCCAGAAGAGACACAGGCATTCCTAAATTTTCATCTAAAGCTTTCGCAAGGCGAAGCTCTGCTGGACAACTCTTTGATTTTTATCCAAGGGCGTGGCTCTGCTACTTGAGCTTTAAAGTAATACGTATTAAAAATCACAAGAGGAATCGAGACGTTTCATTGACATCTACAAGCCATAGTCGAGGAACTACGACTTCGACATCTGGAAATCGTCGAGCTCCAACAGCATACACATCTAACGTCGACGCCCGCAGGTCTAGCAGGACATTATACGGCAATCTGACACCGCTACCCACGTTCAAGGCGGACCTTCGTTCCTCACCGAATATACACACACACATATATATATATATACATATATATATCTATATATTTGGGTACTTAAGGTATATTCTTTTCGGCTATCTATACGCTTGTATTATTCGTAAAGGCAACCTGATATTTTATGTTATTTCGATTGCTGAACCAACCGATTTCTTTTAAAACAATTATTATCATATATTACAACTTATTTATAATAATTATTCGTTACATTGCATTTGATTTAAAATATTCACGGTTTAAATTGCAATTTATTAACTATAATTCATGTTTTAAACGACAACCATTTTTTATTTTATCTGCATTTATTTATAATGATTCCTATTTCAATTATTGATTATTAATGTTTATAATAAAATAACCTTGCGAATATTTTATTCTGTAATGTGCTAACGTGTTCGCCGCACACTTGTTCATTTAATCAAAATTAAGATCTTTATTTGACTTAAATAAATTTATGCAATTGTAAATAAAATAGTGTGAATTTATGTATTTTTGCCCATTAAAAAGCTGTAATAATTTAGTTTCACGTGTTCATTTAAAGAAAAACAGCATATTATATTTAAATAAATAATGCATAATTAATACGAAAATAAACATATATTATTTTATTTATCCCTCATTATATCCTGCATCTCTACTCTCAAAATAACTTCGCTCGCTACTCCCGGAGACGTAAGGCTAGTCCTAGTCAAACAAGAGCGAAAGGAACGCGAATGGTTTATTAACCATTTGCCTTCTTGTAATATTTTTTATAGTGATTGGTGCAAGTCTGGACGTGACAGATTGTATTAATTATTATAATAAATTTGGTGCATCGGCCGGGAAACTCACATTTTTGAGAGAAAAAAAAGAGATTAAAGGAATAATGTGTTTAGATATAAAATGTCAGGTTCGCCTAAAAATACTGATTGTTATGTAAATAAACAAAGAAACACGAGTTTAGAATTTTCTATGAATGACACGTTATTAAATTTATACAAAGAAAAAGTTCAGACTCTCGATACTCTCGATTTAACTAAAACTCCTAGGAAAACAGTGCAATATTTGACAAAAGAAATAAATTATTTAAAGGATAGACTAGAAAAAAGTGCAGCAAATATTTCATTATCTATAACAATACCTCGCGATTTTGAATATAGAGACCCTTTTTTCCCAACTGATCTTTCTATTTCCGAAGTTAGTGAAGACGAACAGGAAGACACAATAATTACTCCCACGCGCGTAAAACATTTTAGTTTAAAACCCGCTGTTTTGAATTACGAGGAACAAAAAGAACTTATCGCGAATAATCCTGTAAATTTTAGTACGCCAGTCCCAATTTATCGTCCATATGAACCATTGATTTTAACACCGGATAACGTTATAAGCTCGGTAAGAAAACGGCTCGCGACTGAAGTAAAAAAAGAGTTGTTAGATTCTTATCTCGAGGAACCTAAAATCATAGAAAGTTTACAAGAAAGTGTAAAAAAAGGGACAACTTTTCAAGGTATCATAAATAAGATTAAAGGCGCGTTAAATATTTTTTCCGCACCAATCGAAACAGAGACTGAGGAAGCAAAGGCACTAGTGACAGACACGGCGAAAGTACTCGACGAAAAACTAATTCAAGGCGCGACAGATTTTACAGTTCCTTTCGATAATCAATTAATTAAAAGATCACCCGAACAAGCAAACTCTTCTGAGATTAAAGACGAATTATTTAGTAAAGTTAATTTAGACGAATTAAGAATAAACACCGGAACAAAACCAAAAAAATTAGATAGGAGTGAAGTTAAAAAACAAATTAACAATAAAACAATGACGTCTCAAATTCGAGGTTTATCGCTATAGGACGCTCTAGATTTAATACCGCGATTTAACGGTCATAATATAAATTTATCGCAATTTTTGGACGGATGCAACGAAGCAAAAGAAATTTTACCGTCGGAGTACGAAAAAGAATTAACAAAACTTATTCGAATGCGTTTATATGGGGAAGCTTTAACTTGTGCGCGCGGAGAAAATTTTAATTCTATCAAAGAGATATCCGATTGTTTCGAAAACACCTTCGGATCGATAAAAACATATTACGAGTGGACGGGAGAACTTGCTAAATTAAAACAGAAAAACAATGAGACAGTCGTTGCTTATTTTAATCGGTTACAAGAAATAAAAAATGAAATAGTCAAAGCGGCCGACAGAGAGGGACGAGTCGCGGTAGCAGATCATTTCATGCTTGAGCTAAGGCGAGAGTGTTTAAAATTCTTTTTAAAAGGGCTTCGTTGGGAAATTCGCGCGCGTTTAGGGACTCCAAGTTCTATAAAACAAGCTCGTGAACAAGCGCTCGAGGTGGAGCGCGAGTTCGCTTGTAGCGTCTTGGACGAAGAGACGCCGAGCCGAGAAGAGGCTCGTTTTCGTTCAACTCGAGAAACGCGTAAAGTAAACTATATTTCTAATAACTCTCCGATTGTATGTCAATATTGTTCTAATACTGGTCATGGAGCCATAAATTGTTTCAAATCAGCACGAAGTTTTGCGGAAAGATTTTCCGATAATAACAACCGACGCAATCCCATAAACAGTTCATACAGCCCACAAAATCGCTCGGATAACAGTCGTAATTATAATAGACCAAATTTACAATTTGGTGGTTGGAATGAGTATCAAAATCAGACAGAATTTTTACCAAATAGAGACAGAGATAAAAATGATTCCTTTGTTCGTTATAATAATAATAAATACTCGTCGCAGCAATTTAACAAAGAAGATCGGGGAAATAATTCCGGGACTCGCGGTGTGCGCGAGCCGGTTAATCCAACTTCCCAAGAATCACGATATATTAATAACGAATCGAATAATAATATAAGATCACCAGTTACTTGTTTTCATTGCGGAAAACCCGGTCACATAAAGCGCGATTGTTATAAGTTACAAAGAGAAATAAGAGAAGGAAATCAAAATCAGGGAAACACCGATACTCTCTCTCCGAGGAGGGTCGAGAGAGAGGCTACGAATCAAATTCCCTCTACTTTGAGCGCGGAAACCCGCTCAAACGTCCCCTCAGCACCGCGAAAATAAATTTAAGCCAACAGAGTTCAGCCCCGGTCGTAATCTTCGATACCGGTCAGTTAAGACGTCCGTTAAAATTCTTGCTAGATACAGGAGCATCGGTAAGTCTAATTAAAGAGTCAGAGGTAGACTCTCGCGTAAAAATTGACGAAAATGATATTATATTGTTAAAAGGCATAACTGATCACTCATTAACTACTCGTGGTAAAATTAAAATAGATTTCGAAGGATCTCCCGTGGAACTCAATTTAATACATGATTCGTGCCCTATACAACAAGACGGAATCTTACGCACCGATTTTTTCCGTAAAAACGATGCAAAAATAAATTATTTGGAACAATATTTAGAATTTAACGGATTAATTCTCCCCTTTGAAAATGCAAATAATATGCGAACGGATGAATCGAGATATATAATGGAGAATATCGAAAATTATGACCGAAAATCGATACGATATATACCAAAACCAAGGGAAAACAATGGTTATACGAACATGAAAAATTCAAGATTTTATAATTATACCGATAGTGACTCAGAAACGTCAAATGATTTTCAATTACACGAAAATAATGAAACGTTTATAAAATTTGACACAAGCGAATCGTATGAAATCTACGAGCGAGAACAAAAAAATGAAAGAAATCAAAATGGTAACGACAAAAACCTATACAATCACAGTGAAAAAGAACAAGAGTTATATGACGATTATAAAAATGACGAAATACAAGTACATCAGATCGACGAGGAGTCGGATCTAAAGAATACTACATGTCCAGCGAGGTGCAAAAGGCATTCGATGATTTAAGAGAAAAATTGTGTAAACAACCAATACTACAAATCGCAGATTTTAATAAACCATTTATAGTGACTTGTGACGCTAGCGGTACAGCAATAGGAGCAATATTATCACAAGGAGAGGTGGGAACCGACCTACCAGTTGCTTATGTTTCACGAGTATTAAACAAAGCCGAGCAAAAATATGATACTTATTCAAGGGAAGCATTAGCCATACTGTATGCCGTTACTCAGTTCGATTGCTATCTAAGAGGCCGTCGTTTCCTCATTATAACAGATCATAAACCACTTGTTTGGTTTAAAAACTCAGTAGATCCGACATCTAGAGTTAGTAGATGGAGAATAAAACTGAATGCATACGACTTTGACATCGTATACAAAGCCGGTAAAAGTAACGTTAATGCTGACGCGTTATCAAGAAATCCAATAGAAGAACCCGTTTATGTTATTAAAAATCATTCTATGGAAACACGCAGTCGTACAGGAAAAATAACACGGCCAAACTACAACGAAAAGAGAGCAAACGACCCAACAAGTCAAATATATCAAAAGAACCAGTCAAAAACCTTCCTATAATACAAGAAGCCCCCGAGGAAATTGAAACGATAGTCAACTCAGACAAAAGATTACAACCCATGGAGATAGATAATTTTAACAACCAATTTGACGAGTCCTGGGAAGAAAAGGATGTTTACGAAGAACCAAATGATGAAAAGAAATTCATTGAAGTTAAAGAACAACTCTTTATGAGAAAAGATAATTACGTTTATTTCATAACTACGACTGGAATGCCTTTAGATGAAGGATCCAGAAATTTGGCTTCCAAATTATTACTACCTCATTTTTCCAATTTAAATCCAGGAGAAATAAGAATCAATAACAAAAACGGAAAAATGCATTTTGCTATGGTGTTACGTGACGAAGAGCGACTGAGTACTTCAGAAATTATTAATAATCTAAAAACGAATCTATTAAATTTGAAAAATATTATATTAAAAGAAAAATTACGTTCAATAAGTATCGCGAAGAGCGAATTTATTGAAAACGTTTCATGGAACGAAATATTGAAACAAATAAGTATAACTCTACGAAAAATTAATGTAAAAATAATTATTTGTTTAGGGTTCATAAAATGTGTGGAAGAAAGTAATAGGGAAATATTATTCGCGAAATGCACGAGTCTGCTTGTGCAGGGCATAAAGGGGTAACAAAAACCTATAAACGTATAAAACAACGTTTTTATTGGCCAGATATTAAGAAAGACTTACAAAACTACATTAGACATTGTTTAACTTGCCAACTAAAAAAATTGGTTCGTGTTAAAACTAAACAACGTATGATAATAACAGATACTCCGTACTCGGCTATGGAATCCATATCGGTCGATCTTGTGGGACCATTTCCCAGATCTCGAAATAATAACAATAATATTAACCATTCAATGCAACCTTTCAAAATACTGTATGGCGATACCCATACCAGACGCGACCGCGGCAACAATCGCCGAAGCGTTAGTTCGTCGACACTTTTCAATTTTTAGCGCCCCGTTGTTAATTATCTCCGACCAAGGTACCTCATTTTTAAGTAGTCTGATGAGAGAAGTAGCGAAAATTTTTAAGATTAAACAAGTTAAAACCACGGCTTATCACCCTCAGTCCAACTCCGTTGAGCGTTTTCATAGCAGTTTAGCAGATTATTTAAAAACAATGATAGAAAGAAATGACTCATGGGATGAGTTATGCGAATTAGCCGCGTTTTCATATAATACGTCGGTACATGAGGGTCATCTCTACACGCCTTTTGAAATTGTTTTTGCAAGAAAAGCGCGACTACCATCAAACGAACCTTTAGACCCACGAGAACGAGTTCCAACGTATGATGATTACATTATAAATTTACGACAACGTTTAAACGAAATACAGGGAATCGCGCGAGAAAAATTAATAGCTTCTAAACATAGGTCGAAATTCTATTACGACGACATACCAATCATAGCTAAGCCATATAGATTTCCTCATGCTCTCAAAAGCGAACTTGATAAACAATTAAAAGAAATGATTGAAGGAGACATAATTGAACCGTCAAGTTCCAATTATACATCACCTGTTTTTCTAGTAACGAAAAGCCTGATAGTCAGGGTAATAAACGATACCGATTAGTTGTCGATTTTCGACAATTAAACGATAAAACCGTAAAGATCGATACCCATTACCTAATATACTAGATATTATCGATCAAATCGGACCCGAAAATCGTGTATTCACGGTCTTGGATTTATGTCAAGGACATAAACTTTTACAAGTTCCGTTAGCTCAAGAAGATCGACATAAAACAGCTTTTGCATCTTTATTCGGTTTATTTCAATTTAAAACAATGCCTATGGGGCTATGCATTCTCCAGCCACTTTTCAAAGAATGATTGATCGTGTTTTCGAGGGCATGCAAGGCAAAGAAATATTTTTATTCCTTGACGACGCAGTTATATACGCTAAAAATATTCAGGAGCATAACCAAAAGTTTGAAACATTTTTGCAAAGAGTACGCGCCGCAAATCTGAAATTACAGCCAGACAAATGTGAATTTTTAAAGAGAGAAGTAGTGTATATGGGACACGTATTATCACCAGAAGGTGTTTTGCCGGATCCAAAAAAATTAGAAGCAGTAAAAAAATTTCCAATTCCAAAAACAGTGAAAAACATACGTCAATTTTTAGGATTAGCAGGTTATTATAGACGATTCATTGCGAATTTTTCGGGTATTGCTAGACCATTAAGTAATTTATTAAAGAAAGACGCACCCTTCCTATGGTCCAGCGATGTTCAAAAGGCATTCGATGATTTAAGAGAAAAATTGTGTAAACAACCAATACTACAAATTGCAGATTTTAATAAACCATTTATAGTGACTTGTGACGCTAGCGGTACAGCAATAGGAGCAATATTATCACAAGGAGAAGTGGGAACCGACCTACCAGTTGCTTATGTTTCACGAGTATTAAACAAAGCCGAGCAAAAATATGATACTTATTCAAGGGAAGCATTAGCCATACTGTATGCCGTTACTCAGTTCGATTGCTATCTAAGAGGCCGTCGTTTCCTCATTATAACAGATCATAAACCACTTGTTTGGTTTAAAAACTCAGTAGATCCAACATCCAGAGTTAGTAGATGGAGAATAAAACTGAATGCATACGACTTTGACATCGTATACAAAGCCGGCAAAAGTAACGTTAATGCTGACGCGTTATCAAGAAATCCAATAGAAGAACCCGTTTATGCTATTAAAAATCATTCTATGGAAACACGCAGTCGTGCAGGAAAAATAACACGGCCAAACTACAACGAAAAGAGAGCTAAACGACCCAACAAGTCAAATATATCAAAAGAACCAGTCAAAAACCTTCCTATAATACAAGAAGCCCCCGAGGAAATTGAAACGATAGTCAACTCAGACAAAAGATTACAACCCATGGAGATAGATAATTTTAACAACAAATTTGACGAGTCCTGGGAAGAAAAGGATGTTTACGAAGAACCAAATGATGAAAAGAAATTCATTGAAGTTAAAGAACAACTCTTTATGAGGAAAGATAATTACGTTTATTTCATAACTACGACTGGAATGCCTTTAGATGAAGGATCCAGAAATTTGGCTTCAAAATTATTACTACCTCATTTTTCCAATTTAAATCCAGGAGAAATAAGAATCAATAACAAAAACGGAAAAATGCATTTTGCTATGGTGTTACGTGACGAAGAGCGACTGAGTACTTCAGAAATTATTAATAATCTAAAAACGAATCTATTAAATTTGAAAAATATTATACTAAAAGAAAAATTACGTTCAATAAGTATCGCGAAGAGCGAATTTATTGAAAACGTTTCATGGAACGAAATATTGAAACAAATAAGTATAACTCTACGAAAAATTAATGTAAAAATAATTATTTGTTTAGGATTCATAAAATGTGTGGAAGAAAGTAATAGGGAAAATATTATTCGCGAAATGCATGAGTCTGCTTGTGCAGGACATAAAGGGGTAACAAAAACCTATAAACGTATAAAACAACGTTTTTATTGGCCAGATATTAAGATAGACGTACAAAACTACATTAGACATTGTTTAACTTGCCAACTAAAAAAATTGGTTCGTGTTAAAACTAAACAACGTATGATAATAACAGATACTCCGTACTCGGCTATGGAATCCATATCGGTCGATCTTGTGGGACCATTTCCCAGATCTCGAAATAATAACAATAATATATTAACCATTCAATGTAACCTTTCAAAATACTGTATGGCGATACCCATACCAGACGCGACCGCGGCCACGATCGCCGAAGCGTTAGTCCGTCGACACTTTCCAATTTTTAGCTCCCCGTTGTTAATTATCTCCGACCAAGGTACCTCATTTTTGAGTAGTCTGATGAGAGAAGTAGCGAAAATTTTTAAGATTAAACAAGTTAAAACCACGGCTTATCACCCTCAGTCCAACTCCGTTGAGCGTTTTCATAGCAGCTTAGCAGATTATTTAAAAACAATGATAGAAAGAAATGACTCATGGGATGAGTTATGCGAATTAGCCGCGTTTTCGTATAATACGTCGGTACATGAGGGTCATCTCTACACACCTTTTGAAATTGTTTTTGCACGAAAAGCGCGACTACCATCAAACGAACCTTTAGACCCACGAGAACGAGTTCCAACGTATGATGATTACATTATAAATTTACGACAACGTTTAAAACGAAATACAGGGAATCGCGCGAGAAAAATTAATAGCTTCTAAACATAGGTCAAAATTCTATTACGACAGGAAAGCCAATCATCAAGAATTTCAGACAGGGGATAATGTCTGGTTATTAAAAGGAGGGAAGAAATACAAACTAGGCGATCAATATACTGGACCACATCGGATTTTAGAAATAGTTAATGACAAGGGAAATGTAAAAATAGAGCTAGCTCATAATAAAACGAAAATAGTGCATGTTAATAGGTTAAGATATTCATATATGGAACCTTTGTAGTGCCTAAATATAGGTATATAATATATAATAGCCCCAATGTGCTTGAAAATATGTATACGCACTAATATATATTTTACAGTTCTAAAAGGTTGTTAATAGAATAATATTTATTATCTTGTAATCACAATTGGCATACATTCAACTTAAAATAAAATTATTTCAATTTATCTGACTTTATACAAAAAAAAACGATATAAAAATAATATGTATATATCTAAATTAACGGCGAAAATAAACTACAAGGAAATAAGATTTTTTATTATACGGAAAGATCATTACAAGAAAAGCATACACTCACTTAAATTAAATAAATACGCGATTATTAAACTAGAAATGAATAAAGCAAATAACAAAAAAAAAGGTCTTTTTCTCTTTACTCATCTCGCCTAAGATAACAATGATGTTAATGTACAAAGGAAAGTAAGAAAAAGGTTTAAATTTTCAATGTCAGTTGAACTTAGTCAAATTTAAATTTAATTGTTATATATATAAAAAAAAATGATTTACAATAAAATAGAATCATTGGAGTCTAACACATCACTAAACCTAAAACCTATATCCTATCCTTCCTAAGGAGTGCTTGATTGCACCCTTTCCTCCTCGTTGCGGTAAATGCTCCAGCAACACTGTCACTTATCCTTCCTCAGGAGTGCTTCATTGCACCCGTTCCTCCTCGTTGCGGTAAATGCTCCAGCAACACCGTCACTTATCCTTCCTAAGGAGTGCTTGATTGCACCCTTTCCTCCTCGTTGCGGTAAATGCTCCAGCAACACCGTCACTTATCCTTCCTAAGGAGTGCTTGATTGCACCCTTTCCTCCTCGTTGCGGTAAAAGCTCCAGCAACACCGTCACTTATCCTTCCTAAGGAGTGCTTGATTGCACCCTTTCCTCCTCGTTGCGGTAAATGCTCCAGCAACACCGTCACTTATCCTTCCTAAGGAGTGCTTGATTGCACCCTTTCCTCCTCGTTGCGGTAAATGCTCCAGCAACACCGTCACTTATCCTTCCTAAGGAGTGCTTGATTGCACCCTTTCCTCCTCGTTGCGGTAAATGCTCCAGCAACACCGTCACTTATCCTTCCTAAGGAGTGCTTGATTGCACCCTTTCCTCCTCGTTGCGGTAAATGCTCCAGCAACACCGTCACTTATCCTTCCTAAGGAGTGCTTGATTGCACCCTTTCCTCCTCGTTGCGGTAAATGCTCCAGCAACACCGTCACTTATCCTTCCTAAGGAGTGCTTGATTGCACCCTTTCCTCCTCGTTGCGGTAAATGCTCCAGCAACACCGTCACTTATCCTTCCTAAGGAGTGCTTGATTGCACCCTTTCCTCCTCGTTGCGGTAAATGCTCCAGCAACACCGTCACTTATCCTTCCTAAGGAGTGCTTGATTGCACCCTTTCCTCCTCGTTGCGGTAAATGCTCCAGCAACACCGTCACTTATACTTCCTAAGGAGTGCTTGATTGCACCCTTTCCTCCTCGTTGCGGTAAATGCTCCAGCAACACCGTCACTTATCCTTCCTAAGGAGTGCTTGATTGCACCCTTTCCTCCTCGTTGCGGTAAATGCTCCAGCAACACCGTCACTTATCCTTCCTAAGGAGTGCTTGATTGCACCCTTTCCTCCTCGTTGCGGTAAATGCTCCAGCAACACCGTCACTTATACTTCCTAAGGAGTGCTTGATTGCACCCTTTCCTCCTCGTTGCGGTAAATGCTCCAGCAACACCGTCACTTATCCTTCCTAAGGAGTGCTTGATTGCACCCTTTCCTCCTCGTTGCGGTAAATGCTCCAGCAACACACCGTCACTTATCCTTCCTAAGGAGTGCTTGATTGCACCCTTTCCTCCTCGTTGCGGTAAATGCTCCAGCAACACCGTCACTTATCCTTCCTAAGGAGTGCTTGATTGCACCCTTTCCTCCTCGTGCGGTAAATGCTCCAGCAACACCGTCACTTATCCTTCCTATGAGTGCTTGATTGCACCCTTTCCTCCTCGTTGCGGTAAATGCTCCAGCAACACCGTCACTTATACTTCCTAAGGAATGCTTGATTGCACCCTTTCCTCCTCGTTGCGGTAAATGCTCCAGCAACACCGTCACTTATACTTCCTAAGGAGTGCTTGATTGCACCCTTTCCTCCTCGTTGCGGTAAATGCTCCAGCAACACCGTCACTTATACTTCCTAAGGAGTGCTTGATTGCACCCTTTCCTCCTCGTTGCGGTAAATGCTCCAGCAACACCGTCACTTATCCTTCCTAAGGAGTGCTTGATTGCACCCTTTCCTCCTCGTTGCGGTAAATGCTCCAGCAACACCGTCACTTATCCTTCCTAAGGAGTGCTTGATTGCACCCTTTCCTCCTCGTTGCGGTAAATGCTCCAGCAACACCGTCACTTATCCTTCCTAAGGAGTGCTTGATTGCACCCTTTCCTCCTCGTTGCGGTAAATGCTCCAGCAACACCGTCACTTATCCTTCCTATGAGTGCTTGATTGCACCCTTTCCTCCTCGTTGCGGTAAATGCTCCAGCAACACCGTCACTTAACTTCCTAATGAGTGCTTGATTGCACCCTTTCCTCCTCGTTGCGGTAAATGCTCCAGCAACACGTCACTTATACTTCCTAAGGAGTGCTTGATTGCACCCTTTCCTCCTCGTTGCGGTAAATGCTCCAGCAACACCGTCACTTATCCTTCCTAAGGATGCTTGATTGCACCCTTTCCTCCTCGTTGCGGTAAATGCTCCAGCAAACACCGTCACTTATCCTTCCTAAGGAGTGCTTGATTGCACCCTTTCCTCCTCGTGCGGTAAAAGCTCCAGCAACACCGTCACTTATCCTTCCTAAGGAGTGCTTGATTGCACCCTTTCCTCCTCGTTGCGGTAAATGCTCCAGCAACACGGTCACTTATCCTTCCCAAGGAGTGCTTGATTGCACCCTTTCCTCCTCGTTGCGGTAAATGCTCCAGCAACACGGTCACTTATCCTTCCCAAGGAGTGCTTGATTGCACCCTTTCCTCCTCGTTGCGGTAAATGCTCCAGCAACACGGTCACTTATCCTTCCTAAGGAGTGCTTAGTTGCACCCTTTCCTCCTCGTTGCTGTAAATGCTCCAGCAACACGGTCACTTATCCTTCCTACATACCGTTCAAAATGTAAACCTATATAAATAATTACAACTGAACTTACCTTGACTCTAGTAATTCTGTTAATTAGTCATACCTTCTTACAGGACCCCCAGGTATAAATAAATTAGGAGAGTTTGGCATACTAGAAACAAAAAAATCTAAAACTAGACTCAACGGACATGGAAGATTCCGTACAACATAGTTACGATTGCAAAGAAACGAGAAGAGGCGGAAAGAAAAAGATTTTATCAAAACTAATTAGTGAAAAGAGAACTTTATTAAAAAAATTAAGTAAAGTAAACTCGCAGATAGCTTCCTTACACGTGTTGGATAAAGACGTGGACTCGAATTTACAGTATAAAGAAATTTCCGATATTGATTTTAATGAACAAATGCAGCAGAAATTTGATAAATTAATTAATTTCGCGGAAAAAGTTCAAAAATCCAACAATTAATAAAAACAACGATTAAAACTTTTTTTTTTGAGTCAATAACGGAGATTTTAAATACATAATATTCGCAAGTTTGGATAGTTTGATAGAAAATACGGCAAACAAAAAGATGTATAAATAATGTAAATCTATAATTGATATTGTAAGTCTTGTACAATGGTTTAATCACTAGTTAAAACAAATTAAAATGAAATAAAAAAAATAAGAGAGAAAAATGAATGTGTGCCCATTGGTTTGAGTATGGTATAAAATTTAATTTGTACATGATATATGTATGAGTATTGTGCGTATACACATATCGCAAAAAGTTGTAGTAAAAGAAAATAAACAATGAAAACTGATCTTCCTTCAATACATAGACTCAATCCTTTAATTAAAATCAACCACGAATAAACAAAGAAATTTCTGTAGGCTGCCTAAAGATGGAAGTTGCACTTACCAAACGACAGCAACGCAAGAAAAGACAGGAGGAGAGAAAGAAGAAAGAAGGGGAAAAGGACCCATTAGAAAAAATTATTAAATACGGAGTCAAATGTTTCCAAGACGAGGCCAAGGGAACAACTCCCGCTTATTCCCGAAGGCTAGCAAATGAAACAGAGTTTCTAACATCTGTTATTTACAATCACAGTTTGAGCTTTAGGTTGGCTATTAAAGAAGCCTACCTTAGTGCTATAGGTTTCAACGATTGCATGCCTCAAAGGTTAAGACGATTTATAAACTTTAGAGCGCAACTGGAAATGCAACATCCGGACTACCCAGAAAAAAGTGACAATGAACTCGTAAATGAGGTAGAGGAAAGGTATAGAGAAAGCTCCGCATTCATGGAACTAGGGAAAACGTATGCAAAGTACTTAGAAATAAAAGAATATGGTGGTCAAGGATTTGGGGACCAAACGTACCATGGAAGGTGTAAATATTGTAAACAGAAGATTCCGGTGTGGCGAGAGTGCGCAAAATGCGCCAATTACTATCTACAACGTCAAGGGGAAGGGATATATATAGAATCCATGGAGTGTACGGACGAGGAACACCAACGACAGCTAGAAGTAACACCCCATTGCCCGACTGGTTGTTTTGCGGGAGGTTCCTTAACCGTATTACGGGATGAAAGATGGTCAACGGGAGATTGGTAATGAAAAAGGGACAGGGACGAAGGAAGATCGGAAAAACTATAACGATAAGATAAATACAAGAATGTTAAATAAAATTTTTTTTTTCCTTTTCTTCTCCTGCCTATGTACCAAATCAAAAAGAAATAAAATAAAACAAAATCAAAATAAGAAGGGGATTCTGAGTTCGTAAGCGTATACCTTAAGAGAAGAACGACACCTTCTGACTAACCTTTGTTCTAACCACACTGCCCTAGGCAATTGTACAACAATAAAAAAAAAAAAAAAAAGAAAATACATACATAGTTCACTCATATTTTTAGTTTAATTTATAGTGCACCCTATATAATCATGAATCATTCATTTCGGTTTAAATTACAAAATAGACACACCTAGAACCGGCACATATAAAAAAAAAATAATAATAAGTACGCAAACAAGATATTAAAAGCAGGGCGCTCAATAAACCAGAAGGATCCATATATATAAAAAAAAAGAGAGACAGGGCAAGGAGCGGAAAGATTTATCGATATCTCTTTTACTTTTTCAGAACAAAAAAATGAGGAACTTCAACATAATGTTTTTATCCCTCTTAACATTTTGTACGGGAAACGAAGTTGAACCAAAAGGAATCGAACTTCAACAAATACCTCCATCGGGTATATTCTTCGAACGACAGGAAGATGTAAAACTAACTCCAGTCGCGTGGAAAATTATTATTAGCATGACTTGCATACATGAAGATATGAATCTAACGGATATTTGGACGACGTTTAGCGAACTGAAAAACGATTGCCCGTTAGGTCACGAAAAATGTGAAGAACTGTTTGGAAATTTTAAGAATTTACAAGAAAAATATACTAGAACGTTACACATCTTAAACACTACAGAAAGTACTTGCATGAACGTCAAATCAGATTTGCATGAAAACGAGTTAATACGTTATGATTTAGAAAGTAAATTAATTAACAATTACATAGATAGGATACTAGTAGGGGTTAGGACTAAAATAATATTTATAGAAAGTAATACGATGGGAACCAATATATACATAGACAAAGCAAGATTGTATGATGAATTCAACATTATGCAAAAAATGAAGCAAATGAAACAGGAAATTTATCTTGAACGATACTCGCAAATAATGAACAATATAAAGACTACGTTAGGAAGAATGTTGGACAACCAGATAAGCTACAGTGTAGGTACACTTGTTAATTTAGAAGGAATAAAAGAGCATCAAATGTATACTACTTTATTATCACCCAATAGACTCAAACAAGTTGTTAATTACATCGAAAAATATGAGAAAACCAATGAATTCCCGTTGA
This sequence comes from Theocolax elegans, assembly GCA_026168455.1. Classification (NCBI taxonomy): domain Eukaryota; kingdom Metazoa; phylum Arthropoda; class Insecta; order Hymenoptera; family Cerocephalidae; genus Theocolax; species Theocolax elegans. The sequence goes on from CM047425.1 coordinate 27,853,478, forward strand.
AAAGAGAAGAGGGAAATTTAAATAGATTAGCTAACATAACAAGCCTACATACTGGATACATCAATAATAAACTATTTATTCAAATAGAGGTTCCCTTGGTTGAAAAATCTACTTGCTCATTGTATAGGGTATCTCCACTTCCAATTCCGCAAAACGTATATACCAATGAATCAAACATCGCCTATGTTGAACCCGAGAATGACTATATTCTGCAACAAGAGGCAAATTATTACGGTTTCTCCAGCACCGACCTTAAGAATTGTAAAAAGTTTCAAGGAAAATTAATTTGCAAAAAAGAAAGACTGCATTTAAAAGCAATAGATAGTTGCGAAACGGAATTGATGTCTAAACCGGCTAAATGTAATTACCGTAACTGCAATATCAAATATAAAACCAATGCCAAACCAACGATAATAAAACTTGAAAAATTAAATAAAATATTATACTCAGCGCCCATGACTACGAGAGTGTCGATTGGCTGTGACGGTTTAACAGGAACGATCATACCGTTACGTGGAGTCGGAATAATACACACAAAAATAAATTGTACGTTTAAAATAAATGGAGAAGTTATAAAAATACATGAGGTACCAACGGAATACTCAAATCACTTGTTATTCCCTCGGACGTCGTTAAACATTAGCGAACTATCAAATATCTTTAACAATACAAATACTAAAAATTTATTCCATAAACTAGTTAAGCAAAAAAACTCGGGGAATTTTTGGGATATGGAGAATTACTGTAGGGATAAATTGATCAATACGGAAAAAACCGCTGTATTCACTACATTGTTTCTCATCTGTTCAATCACAGGAGTAGTTATATTTTTATTCATCGCGGGGATCTTCATACTTTTGTGTTACTTTAAAGAAATATTAGATACCATTCCGGAAGAAATAGAAATCCGTTTCGAATAAACAAATAGGAAATAACTTCATAACTTCATACAAGGACAATGAAAACCATAGAAAATTATCTTATTTACAGATGGCAAAGAGATCATTCCTTCTGCTTTCACTCGTAAGTGTAATTAATTATTCATCGGGACTTTACGGATATGACTGCGGGGAACAACTTTCAAATCTAACAACAATATCATTAGTGGATGTTAAAGAATGTGATATACATGAACCATATATTAATGTAACAAAAGTTTACGCGCAGTTACTACAATTGAACGATTACAGTACCACGCATGTATATAAATGCATAATAAAAATCACACGTACAGTTACACATTGCGGTATGCACGGACATGCATCTCGCGTCCTAAACGGAGAAATTAGTTATTACAAAGAAATAAGTAGAGAGGAATGTTATGGAATCCATCGTTCGGGTTACATTTCTATAAGCGGCACTCAAATTATAAATCTACCCAGAAACAGTACCACTAATAAGCCACTCGTGTTCGCGGGAGGGAAATTGTATTGGAGGTTCATTTTCGGATTCATACGGTACCTATAAAGACGCCTATGTCGCAGGTCATGTTGAAATAACAATATACGATTACTATGCGGCTGTACATCTGGAATATAATAAAGTAAGACTAGACTCTGGAGTTACATGCACACTCGCGGATTTAGAATGTACAGATATCGATGCCTCACAAGTTTTTTGGGAAGCGCTTCCGGAGGATTCATGCGGAGTTAACAAATATTCGGTGTTGTATGAAGGAAATTTGGATAAAATATATGAAGAGCAAGAAAACCGTATAATGTACTCGCTTGAAACTAATGATATTACATTCGCACTATGGAAAAAAGGAGAACAGAATGTATGCGGCTTTAGGTTTGCGCGCACCGAACATCCCAAGCTTTTCATAATTGAGGACGCCAAGGTTAACAGTTTTATAAGCAGAAAAGCAATTGAGGGAAACAATCTTGATATATTTGCATACATAAACTCAAAATTCTTATACGTTGAAAAATATGTACGCCGACAGCTAAATAGAATGTATTACGATATATTAAAACAAAGGTGCGAAATCGAAAGACATATTCTCACTCAAGCCCTCGCGCTCGCCTCAGTTTCCCCGGCGGAAGTGGGCTATTGTATCATGAATCAACCAGGGTATCTAGCCGTAACAGCGGGAGAAGTTATTCATCTACTAAAATGCTTAAAAGTAGAAGTAGTCGGGAGGGAAACGACGGGGTGTTACGAACAGCTACCCGTGTTTCGGGACAACGAACCATATTTTCTCACACCTAGAACGCGTATATTAGTAAGAACTGGGAAACCCCTAATGTGTGATAATCGTCTACCGGTTATGTTCAAAATGCATCAAATTTGGTTTAAAATGCTACCGAATCCAGTCGAAGTAAAAGATCCCGAGATATTGACGCCTCAAACAAAACTAACATGGAGATATGTTTCACCCGAGACACTCGCTACTAGTGGAATATACGGACAAAAGGATACCAGTAAACTTCGCGATATGATATTATTCCCATTAGAAAAATCTACGGTATTAAATAAGATGGCATTAGGAGCTTCGGGAAGGAAGATAAACCCCAAAGGAATTACTATAGGAAATTTGTTCGACCAAGAAGCCTTAAATAACCTGGCTGAATCGACATTCAACAAACTATGGTCGGAATTTTTAACGTTCAGTAACATCTCTGCCGGTGTCATAGGATTTTTTATGATATGTCGTCTCATCAAGCTAATTATCGATACGATTATGCATGGTTTCATGCTGCACGGAATTTACGGGTTCTCTTTACATTTAATTGGGGCAATATGGAATTCAATCACTAAACTATTACTTTATTTGGGAACGCAAAAGTTAAATAAAGACAATGAGGAGAACAAAAAAATGGAGGTTGAGATAGAGAAAAATGAAAAGAGCCAATTTATCACTTCCGAGTTTAAAACTATATTTACAAAAATTTTAGAGAGAGAATCGTGTTTATATCCAATTTTAAAAATAAACAATGAGAACAGAGCAAATTCAATGTAATAATAACTCTTATTTTCTTTTTTTTTGCTTACACTCAAAATAGGAGAGCCAGTAAATGAGGATTATACAAGAAGTTAAAGAAAGGATAAATTTACCCTCTTACGACGGTACGATTAGAAAAAAACAAACCAATAGAAAAATACACGAAATGTATTACCTTAAAAGGATGTTTTACAGCATAGACTTGAACACTCCTTTATGTGGAAATTGCATAGAAACAAAGGCAGGAAAGCCGATTATACAACACATAAAATTTAGAGACATAAATATAAATTCCGAAAGGCAAAAATGTTATAACTGTAAAAAAAATATCGAGGAGCGAAAAATAAAAAAAAATGATAATAAAATATCCACTCGAATTAGGGCAATAATAGAACGAAACGAAGAAAGAGAAACCGAGATTGTTACTATAAAAAATGAATTCGAATTACAGAGAGATAACCAGCAAATTATTCCGTTGGAACCAATACAACACGAAGCGCCCATTTTTGTTGTTAAAAACGAAACAGATATTGAAAAACCAGAGGAAATGGGAACTTCAAGTTCAAAAATGACGCAAACGGAACCTATGGAAATACATAAAGACAAAAAATCAGAAGATATCGCAGAATCACAAAACGTTAAGGAAGTAAGCTGGCCGGAATTGGAATCCTTTCTGAATGAACAAGAAGTTATGGAATTATTACAAAGCGCGACCAGTGATATTTTTCCCTCAATGCTGGACGAAGAAAATAATACCCCCGTGTCAATGATAACACAAGAAGAGTTACCAGAAATATTAGAGATATTAGCGTCCTTAGAAACTCAACTAGACGAGGTAGTCTATAATGATACAGAAGAGAAAGTAAAAGAAATAATTATGGACCTACAACAGGACTTCGATGAAACTGATTGCGGAGTAAATCTGTCAATAAAGAAAAATCGATTAGATACATTTAAATATTGGCCGCATGCTTTTATTTCAACCGAGGACCTAGCAGAAGCCGGATTTTATTATACAGGAGAGAACGACAAAGTAAAATGCTATATATGCGGTGTAGGAATACGAAAATGGGAAAAAACGGACGAGCCTATGCAAGAACATCGTAAATGGTCGCCAAAATGTGAATACATTACAAAAAAAGAACGAGCAGAAGACTGTTGTGGAATCTATGAGATGGAAAAATTGAGCAAAATAATAAAAGGTTCGGAACATGCCAATTTATCAAAAGATCTTAAATGCAAGATTTGCAAACGTAATCCAATAGAGGGAATATATCTCCCATGTAAACATGCTTTAAGCTGTTTAACTTGTTATATGGGAACAAAGGAATGCATGATTTGTAAAAGAGAAATAACGGAATGGTTAAACATATATTTAGTAACAAAAAGAAGAGGTCGCTTCACAGAGATAGAATTCGCCTAAATTAAATCTATACAACAATAAATTTATGAAAAGGGCAAAATATACAATTGCAGTAAATATTATAATAAGTATAAACAAGAGTAAAATATTAACAAGCACCCATTATATACAAGTATATATATTAACTAGTTATAGTAAATACAAACAAAACAACTATATGTAAGAGGAGCGAAAAATAAAAAAAATGATAATAAAATATCCACTCGAATTAGGGCAATAATAGAACGAAACGAAGAAAGAGAAACCGAGATTGTTACTATAAAAAATGAATTCGAATTACAGAGAGATAACCAGCCAAATTATTCCGTTGGAACCAATACAACACGAAGCGCCCATTTTTGTTGTTAAAAACGAAACAGATATTGAAAAACCAGAGGAAATGGGAACTTCAAGTTCAAAATGACGCAAACAGGAACCTATGGAATACATAAAGACAAAAAATCAGAAGATATCGCAGAATCACAAAACGTTAAGGAAGTAAGCTGGCCGGAATTGGAATCCTTTCTGATATGAACAAGAAGTTATGGAATTATTACAAAGCGCGACCAGTGATATTTTTCCCTCAATGCTGGACGAAGAAAATAATACCCCCGTGTCAATGATAACACAAGAAGAGTTACCAGAAATATTAGAGATATTAGCGTCCTTAGAAACTCAACTAGACGAGGTAGTCTATAATGATACAGAAGAGAAAGTAAAAGAAATAATTATGGACCTACAACAGGACTTCGATGAAACTGATTGCGGAGTAAATCTGTCAATAAAGAAAAATCGATTAGATACATTTAAATATTGGCCGCATGCTTTTATTTCAACCGAGGACCTAGCAGAAGCCGGATTTTATTATACAGGAGAGAACGACAAAGTAAAATGCTATATATGCGGTGTAGGAATACGAAAATGGGAAAAAACGGACGAGCCTATGCAAGAACATCGTAAATGGTCGCCAAAATGTGAATACATTACAAAAAAAGAACGAGCAGAAGACTGTTGTGGAATCTATGAGATGGAAAAATTGAGCAAAATAATAAAAGGTTCGGAACATGCCAATTTATCAAAAGATCTTAAATGCAAGATTTGCAAACGTAATCCAATAGAGGGAATATATCTCCCATGTAAACATGCTTTAAGCTGTTTAACTTGTTATATGGGAACAAAGGAATGCATGATTTGTAAAAGAGAAATAACGGAATGGTTAAACATATATTTAGTAACAAAAAGAAGAGGTCGCTTCACAGAGATAGAATTCGCCTAAATTAAATCTATACAACAATAAATTTATGAAAAGGGCAAAATATACAATTGCAGTAAATATTATAATAAGTATAAACAAGAGTAAAATATTAACAAGCACCCATTATATACAAGTATATATATTAACTAGTTATAGTAAATACAAACAAAACAACTATATGTATACAAAATGAAAAATAATAAAGTTTAACATTGTTATAGAACAATAAGGAATATTTATTTCTTTCCCCTAACCATATGTAGAAATAAAAAAAAAACAAACAATTATTGTGGTAAACATATTAATAAATGTAAATAACGTAAAAAAAAATTATACAGAGTAATATATAGAAATACTAACAAAGTAAATAAGTATCCATAAAAAAAGGGGTAGAGCTAAAATAAATAAAAAAAAAATAAAATAAAATAGGTAAGAAATAGAGAAAAATATAATAAAGAAAAAAAAAATGTAAACAAAAAGAAAGGACGATGGATCAGCGCGGTGGAGAACGAAATTTGGATCCCCCGTAAAGATTCGATTGCACACCGCAATTCGAGCCTAGTTGCTGCGCTAAGATGTAGGAGCATCGGCTGGCCTCGTAAGTGTTCGGGCCACTCTCCGACTCAAGCCTGACAAGTTCGGCGGGGCCGACCATGCGTCGCAGTGTCGACATTTCGATACTCTCTTTCACTCTCTCTCTCTCTCTCTCTCTCTCTCTCTCTCTCTCTCTCTCTCTCTCTCTCTCTCTCTCTCTCTCTCTCTCTCCTCTCTCTCATCTCTCTCTCTCTCTACCTCTCTCTCTCTCTCTCCCTCTCTCTCTCTCTCTCTCTCTATCGGGTCGAGGGCAAGGTTGATGAGGTGAGAACGGAAATCAAAGATTTGAAAGCGAAGGTCAATGTTATTGAGGAAGAATTTGAGGCAAAGTTCACGGCTTTTGATGCGCGCATGGGCAATCTTGAAAACCGGGTTGGTAACTTGGAATTGAGTAGTAAAGACGTAATTACAGTGTCACAACCTCCATCAAAGGACACATGCGAACTACTCATTACCGGGTTGCCCAAGGATTCAAAGAAGACTGAAAGTGAACTGCTAATAAATGTGTTTGATGCGTTGAAACTGCCGAAGCTGAACAGTCAAGTAATTGACCTCCGCCCTTGGACTCCGCGGTTAAAATCTAACTCGGCGGGTTCTCCAGCGACTCCGTTACTCACTCGAGGCATAGTAGTAAGAATGTCATCTGTAACGTCCAGAGATGCGGTTATAGAGAAGGCTCGACTCCTGAAGGGACGTGAGGCACGGGATAATTTCGGCGAAGGTGGAGTTAATTCACTATTTGTTAGACCTCTTTGGCCGAAGCCCGTTTTCGAGCTATGGCAGGCAGCCATACGTAAGTCAAGAGAGCTGGGCTATGCGAGGCCCATAGTTTTAGATTTAATAGTATTTATGCGAGAGGTGAGGGATGGACCTTTGAAGCGTGTAAATTCGGAAGCTGAGTTTATAAACTTTTCTCCTCTCTCTCCAACTCATAACAAGTGAGATGGGGCTGGTCGGGCCAAACCATCAAAATCATCAAAATCATCAAAATCATCAAAGTCACTCTCCATTTTTCACTCCAATATAAATCGTCTAAAAACACACTTTCCATCTATCGAAGCATTAGTTCATCCAGCCTCTCATGATGTCATCGCGATTACCGAAACCTTCCTTACAAGTCACGATTCCTCAGAGATTATTAAACTACCGGGTTATACATTATATCGTTTGGATCGTGAGAGTAAGGAGGGGGGAGGTGTTGCGGCCTACGTACGTGAGGGTTTTGGGGTAAGGATTATTGCGCATTCTGAACCTATCTTTTCGAATGCTCCGGAATATCTGGTACTATGTTTGACGGGCAAATCAGTTTCAATGGTTTTAGCAATTGTTTACCGTAGGCCTTCGGCCGCTTACCCCACGGAGTTTTTTGAGGTCCTGTCGGACATACTACCACGATACAAATATGTCATGGTCACTGGGGATTTTAACATTGACATGAATTCTGCTAGTACCATGTCAGATAGGTTTAGAGCTAATCTAACGGCTCTGGAACTTTCACTCATCCAGTCAGAGCCAACGCATCACGCGATGACGTCGGGTGGGCCATCACACACATGGTTGGATCTCTTCCTTATCCGTGAACCAGTACCAGAGCATGAATATATTAAGACGTCGGCTCCTTTCGCAGCTGGACATGATGCCATTAGTATTATTCTTCGGATTGATAATGAGCAGCCTCAAGTGAAGGTACTTGGTAAACGAAATTTGGAGGGGATCAGCCTTCATAATCTTGCAACTACATTCGAATCATACATAACCTCCTCTTCCTTATCACAATCGTTCACTCATCCTTGGCCTGACCAGTCCGTATTCGTGGATATGTCTCCACATAATCATCAACCTAGTCCGCATTTACGTCAAGTTCATTCGTGTAATAATATTCACAGCACTATTTCATCCTCATTATCATTTATATGTAAGTCAATTTTATCTACTTTTGACCTGCTAGCACCTATAACTTTTCACTCTATCAAATCAAACCACAAACCTTGGATTTCTCGGGAAATCAAAGAAGGCATTAAAGTCAGAAATGCAGCTTTTAATACATTTCGTGCTACAGGTTCCATTGACGATTATGCAGTGTACAGGGGTCTTAGAAATAAGGTCTCGAATACTATTAACTCATGTAAGTTCCACTTTCTGGCAAAGAAACTTAGTAGCGCGAAAGACCCGAAGAAGTCGTGGAAGTGCCTAAAAAACATGGGCCTCAGCTCTAAGTCTAATCCATCACCACTCAAATTATTCACACCTCAACAGCTAAATTATCACTACGCCGCAGTTTCAAATCATATTCAACCCCTCTCCATACATTCATTCTCAAATATAACATGCAATTCATGTCCCACATCACCGTCATCTCCCTCTTTTCATTTCTCTGCCATAACCGCAAGAGAAGTTCAGTGTGCAATTCGGGGAGCGTCCTCGAGGGCAGTGGGAATTGATGGCATATCTGTTGAAATGATTAAGTTATTAGAGCCTCAATTAACACTGCAACTTGTTGACCTCTTCAATAGCATGCTCTCAGTTGGTTATTTTCCGGAGAGTTGGAAAAGGGTATCACTGTTTCCGCTGGCGAAGTCGGGCAGGGTAGAATCGTGCTCTGATACAAGACCAATTGCGAAGCTTTGCGAGCTCTCGAAAATCTTGGAGAGACTTATACACAATCAATTGTCTGAATATCTGGAGAAAAATCATATTCTTGTTGACAGACAGGCCGGTTTTCGCAGGGGGCATAGCACCCAGACAGCCCTCCTGGGTGTCCTAGATGACGTTAGGAGAGCCATTGATGGTAGGAAGATCACGATTCTCATCCTGTTTGACTTCTCAAAGGCATTTGATACTGTGCCTCATGGCAGGCTTATGCAAAAATTGTGTGAGATTGGCTGCTCAGACAATGTATTAAATTGGTTCTATCGATATCTAGTAGGTCGTATGCATGCAGTGGAGAGTGAGACGGGTGTGTTATCGGACTGGCTTGAGATAAATGCGGGTGTCCTCAGGGCAGTGTTCTAGGCCCAATACTCTTTTCCATCTATATTAATGATTTACCTAAAGTTCTTTCATACAGCGATTGTATGCTGTTTGCCGATGACGCCCAGGTCTACCATTCGTTTTTTCCGTCAGAATTGGAAGCAGGGGTACAACGCATCACACAAGATGCCAATGCGGTAGCCCTATGGGCTCACGCGAACGGATTAAAACTAAATGTAAAAAAAACGAAGGTTATGATTCTGGGTAGTCAGGCATTTTTATCGCGTATCGACTTGAACACTGCCCTAAAGGTAGGACTAGGAGCGGACTTCTTGAATTATGAATGTGCGGTTAAATCGCTTGGGGTCATGATCTCTCCCACTCTAGACTGGTCAAAACAGGTGTTAACCATCTCGAGTCGTGTACATGGGGTTTTGCATTCATTGCGATATTATAAGAAATCGTTATCTCGAGGCCTTAGGAAAAAGCTGGTTGAAACATTAGTTTTTCCGCATCTTGACTATGCGTGTGCGGTGTTTAATGATGTTGACCAGACCAGAAATCTGAAGCTTCAAAGGCTACTGAATGCTTGTATCCGATTCGTGTGGGGGGACATAGAAAGGAGAGAACATGTAACTCCTTATAGGTTAAGTCTCAGGTGGTTATCAGTTGAGTCCAGACGCTCATACCTCATTGGTTCACTTGCATACGGCATCATTGCTCATAATTCACCTATTTACCTGGCTAATCATTTCATAAAATTAAATACGCTTCACCATAACCCTCGCACCTCTTCTCGTCATCCACCAAAATCGCTGCATTATCTTCCCCCTCGTACTGAGGCTATGAATAAGTCATTTGCCATCACTGCATCTAAAATCATTAACGAACTTCCTGCATTTTCATTCGACACCTCATCCATCAGCCATTTCAAAAATACACTATTTAATCATCTGTTTGGACTTGACAAAACTGCCTGGGAAAATAGAGTACAAAATGTGGGCTTAGCACCTCCTCAGATCCCTCACCTCGATTTCGATTTAGATTAAAACTTGTCAATGTAATTCTGCGTATACACATATATAGTTTAATTTTCGACGCATGAAGTGCAATAATTTTTATGTACGTGTACTATCTATTTTTAATTCTGTATATAGTTACTAAGTATTTATTATTGTGTATATTGCAGCTGAGCGAATGTGCAATACATGCCTTATTTAGCGTTAATCAAAAATTTTGTATATATTCTGTAATTATTGTTATTATTGTTTTTATTTTATACGTTTTATTGTTGTTTTTTATATTTTTATATTTTTGTATTATTATATTTTTTACATTTTTTATATTTTTCATATTATTTATATTGTTTATATGGTTAAAACAAATCAGACTGTATTTTATTTTTAGTGCCTACGGGGTCTCAACCCCAAGGCCAAATAAATTTTATCAATCAATCAATCAATCTCTCCCTCTCTCTCTCTCTTTCTCTCTCTCTCTCTCGCTCTCTCTCTCTCTCTCTCCCTCTCTCTCTGGTGAGTACAACTTGTCTTGTTTACTGCTCCGTATTACTCCGTAGTTTGTACTCACACAGTTGCTCCAAGTCTATTTTAGCGCATAAGAAAGGGACGTAAACTGCCTGCAGCGTCTATCTAGATATTGGGTGGTTCATTGCTGCAGCCAGTTGTTCCGATATTTGCAATTTCTTTTCGGCAAACTTTTGGAGGTTATCCACGAGAACAAAGGACGACTCGTCGCGCGGGCCAGCGAAAGCAGTGCTCCCAACATCAGAACAGCTTTTCGCACGTTATTCGACCTTTGTCGACGGACGCCAAACGGACATCATGGCAACAATGCGTGCTGCTTCGTGTGTGGCGCGAGGCTCACGAGGAAGGATTACACGGAGGTTTGTCCGCAATGTAACAAGATAACGCACGCGCACTGTTCTGACGTCGCGCAGGGCACCTTCGAGCGCCGCTGTTGCGCGCTGGCTCATACTAAAGCGCTAGTCGCGGCAGCAACTGATGCGAGGGCGCCACCGCCTGGGTTGCCGCGACAGTCGACGGAGACCTGCGCTACCGAGCTAGCGGCCACGCCCACTCCGTCTCCTTCCAGCGCGAAGCGCGTAGCCTCGCCCCCGTCGCCATCATCGTCGCAGGTTGCCAAGCAACCTCGCGGCGCCGCGCCCACCGACAGCTACTCCGACCTACCCGCGCGGACGACCGGTGCCGCAGATATGGCGGCTCTATTCGCCGAGTTCGCGAGCCGCTTAGAATTAAAACTCGAGAATTCGGTGTTGCGCATTGAGTCCTCGGTACAGGGGCTGGCCGGCGAGATTCGCGAGTTGGGATCGCGGGTTGCGATGATAGAGGCGTCGACCGAGGAGCGATTAAACGGTGTGTCGGGCCGCCTGGAGGCCCTTGAAACCGCGAATGAGGAGATTCGCGGCCAGATAAATGGTTTACGGGACTCGAATTTGGGGACTACTGCACCTCATATCAATGACGCATGCGAGATCCTCATTCGCGGTATTCCGGCAAATCTCACTCTTACTGAGGGGGATACTCTCCAGAGAATTTTCGTCGCTCTCAATCTTCCCAGGATTTCGTCCCAGGTCATCGAGACTCGTCCTTGGCTCGTTCGCGACGGACCTTCGACCTCTGCAAACACGGCAAACAACCTTAATAATAATAATAAAAAAGGAATCGTCGTCCGATTTTCATCGCCCTCTACTAGGGACATTATACTCGAGAGAGCGCGCCTTCTAAAGGGAGTCTCGGCGGATTCTCTGTTCGGAGCGGGCGGATATGGGGCAATTTATTTGCGTGCGTTGTGGCCCAAGCAGATATATGAGTTATTTTCTAAAGCGCTCCGCCGCTCCACGGAGTTAGGCTTTGCGAGGCCTCTAATAAAGAATTTTATGGTCTTTATGCGCATTACCAAAGGAGGGCAACTCTTCCCGATCCATTCTGAAGCGGACATTTGTAAGATATCGTCACCGAATCCTCCCTCTCCGAAATAGGGTTTGTCTGGCCAGGCATCATCTTCAACTAACTCTTCATTCTCCATCTTCCATGCTAATATTAACAGATTAAAAACCCATTTTTCATCCATAGAATCACTAGTTTTACCTTCTAATCACGACATCATCGCCCTCTCCGAAACGTTCCTCACAGAGTATGACTCCTCAGACATGTTGGGCCTCCCGAACTACACACTATATAGGTTGGATCGTGTTGGAAAGGAGGGGGGGGGGTGTGGCGGCCTACATCAGGAGTAATCTTGAGGTTAGGCTTGTAGCTCACTCTGACCCTGTCTTTTCCAATTCCACAGAGTATATGATTTTTCAAATCTACAGCCAAACTAGCTCATTACTTTTTTGTGTGGTTTACAGGAAGCCCTCAGCGACCTATCCATCGAATTTCTTTGATTCGGTAACTCATTTCTTGCACACCTGTGATCAGGTTGTCATTACTGGGGATTTTAACGTTAACATGTGCAAGAAAGATGGGTCGTCAACCATGCTGGAATCATATCTCGAATCATTGAACCTATTCCTAGTTAAATCCGATCCTACTCACCATACTCATACCTCAACCACTTCATCTCATACATGGCTTGATTTGTTTATCGTACGCAACCCTCCGCCTGTCTTCAATTACTTTAAATCTCCGGTGCCCTTTGCAGCAGGTCATGACTTCATTGTTTTGGAACTCGAATTTTCTAAACCACCACCTGTTGCAAAGAGGGTATGGTCGCGCAATATTACCCGGATTGATCTGACGGAGGCTGCTGCGATATTCTCGGCTGCTTTTGACCGTGCTTCATCTCCTCATATCACATATACTGCTTCATTTTCCCCGTCTACATCTCTCGCCTCACCTAACTCGCCTGGCCACACTCTCTCTTCCCGGCTTTCCTCCGCCCTCTCACCGTCCCCCTCTCCTACTCCCCTCAACAACCTCCTTCCCAACCTCGTTTCGTCTATTCTCCATACTTTCGACTCCCTTGCACCGGCAAGACTCATCACTATCCGAAACTCCACCAAACCCTGGATCACTCCATCTATTAGATAGTCAATCAAAACTCGAAACTTGGCTTTTAAGAGGTACTTATCCACGGGCCTGAGCTCAGACTACCAGATCTATAAAGATCTTCGGAGATTAGTCAAGAACTCCATAGACTCATGCAAGTTTTCGTATTACAACAACAAAATCAACGCGGCTTCTGACGCTTCGGGTCTGTGGAGAGAGCTCAGGAACATGGGTATAGCGACTAAATCATCTCGGTCACCCCTTACCATGTTTTCATTAGATCAGTTAAACACTCACTACGCATCCATCTCTCACTCACCTACTCGCCTCGATTTTGCTCATTTTCAGTCACTTATCTCATCCTCTAGTATCTTGCCTCCCTTCTACCCCTCCACGTCCTTCCACTTTGTTCCTATCACTCCATACAGGATCCTATCTACCATCTCCAGGGCTTCATCAAAGGCCATAGGCGTTGATGGAGTCTCTGTTCCTATGCTGAAATACTTAGCACCTCAGATTGCACCCCACCTTGCTGAGTTATTCAACTCCTACCTATCAACTGGATCTTTTCCGGAGCCCTGGAAGAAATCTCTCCTTTTTCCTTTGGCCAAGTCGAGCAGGATGATCACGCCGTCTAAGCTCTGCGAAATCTCCAAGATTCTCGAGAAAATTGTGTATGAGCAATTAATGGAATATTTAAATAATAATAATTTACTCATGGAGAGACAAGCGGGCTTTCGGCGGGGGCACAGTACCCAGACGGCCCTAATTGGCGTACTCGATGATATCAGGAGAGCGATAGATAAGCGTATGATCACTGTCCTCATCCTGTTCGACTTCTCTAAGGCGTTTGATTCGGTTCCACACGATATCTTATTGCGTAAACTGCGATCTTTGGGATGTTCCGACACGGTCATGTCCTGGTTTTTCCACTACCTCGTGGGCCGTTCCCAGGCAGTGGTGGATGAATTAGGTACTAGTTCAGCCTGGCTTGACACATCTAGGGGGGTTCCTCAGGGAAGTGTCCTTGGCCCACTTCTTTTCTCTATTTTTATTAATGACCTGCCGAGGGTCTTAAAGCACTCAAATCACAGGATTTTCGCGGACGACACCCAGATCTACCACTCATTCCCTCCTGCTGATCTCGCCCTAGGAGTCCAAAGAATCTCAGAAGACGCAAATGCAGTAGATAACTGGGCGAGATCAAACGGATTGAGTTTGAATGTAAACAAAACTAAAGTGTTGATTTTGGGTAGTCAGACTTTTATCTCGCGCATTGACTTACACTCGGCCCCTAAAATCATGATCGGTGACAGCTCCCTTGAGTATGCTTTAGAGGTCAAATCACTGGGCGTTTGGATTACCCCCACCCTGGATTGGTCTCGCCAGGTCGCGTCGATATTGCAGCGCGTTCATGGAATCCTGCACTCTCTGAGATTCTTTAAACGTGCCCTCTCGCGGCAAAATAGGTAACATCTTATAGAGTCACTTGTCTTCCCGCACTTCGACTACGCCTGTGCGGTCTTTCACGATCTAGACGCCACTAAAAACCTTAAACTTCAACGTTTATTAAACGCTTGCGTTCGATTTGTGTGGGGAAGCATACCCTGGAGGGGGCACGTAACGCCCTACCTCCTCAAACTTGGTTGGTTATCGGTCGAGCTCAGGAGATCCCTCTTTATCGGCTGTAGTGCCTACAATATTATCTCACATAGATCCCCATCCTATATTGCCTGTCACTTTACCCCTCGCGACGCTTCCTTTACTTCCCGAACTTCCTCTCGTCACCCACCCCTTTCCCTCTTTTACCTCCCTCCTAGGACCGAAACCTTTAATAATTCTTACATAATTACAGCTTCTCGCCTTATAAACAGTCTCCCTTTTACCAACTTCGACCCGCTCCTCTTCCCTTCCTTTAAATCCTCGCTGGCACTACATCTCTCTGAACTCGATCGACGTGCGTGGGAATCGAGAGTAATGGACGAGGGTTTAGAGTGCCCTCCTGTGCCCGATCTTTAGTCTGTTCTAGTCACGATTATTATTGTACCGCGGCTTTCATGTCCTATTTATTTATTTATTCTTTGTGTTCTTTTTACTTTTGCGTGCGCCGTTATTTACTTATTTATTTATTTATTGTTTTCTGCGTCTGTACTTGCGTTTTATATTTATTTATTTATTTTATGTTACGCTGCGATTTTACTTAACGACGACCTATTTGTTTTTACTTAACCTGTTTTTACTCAATTTTATTTCATTTTATCTTATTTTATTTTATTTTATTTTGTAATCTTGTTATATTTTATATTGTATTTGCCGGTTTTATTTTATTTTTGTTATGTAATATTGATAGTTTGTTATTTTATTTTATTTTATTATTGTTATCACATTTTTTTACATTATTTATATTTATTTATTATGGAATTTTCCGGCTTTTATTTACTTCGACTATAAATATGTAACTACTGTGTATACGGGGGTTTCCCTAAAATACCAATAAATGAATCAATCAATCAATCAATCAATCTCTCTCTCTCTCTCTCCCTCTCTCTCTCACACTCTCTCTCTCTCTCTCTCTCTCTCTCTCTCCAGGTGAATGAGGAATGGAATGAAAAAGGGGAAAAATAAAACACTCTATTATGAACTGTACAAACAAGTTTATTCCCTATTAAATTTTTTTAGTAACAATAAAAACAGCACAAATCCGATCACAGTTCATCCTCGGATGATATATCTATAATGTCTATTATTCGCGGCACTGGAGAATAGCAGGGAGATCCTCCCCGGTCGGATGGCCAGTAAAATGAGGCCGGAACGTCAGACACCTGCTCTGGCGAGGGCGACCTCGGCAACGGATCTTCCTCCAGTGTCACCACCTCCACCTCCTCCTCCTCCTCCACCTCCATCGCCTCCAACTCCTCCTCATCCATTTCCTCCTCGGACGAGAATAACGAATTTGAAGCTTCGGAGCTCGCAGGTAATTCCGATATGGCCGCAAGTTCTCGTAAAGATAAATTTAGTAAGAGCAGCAGGGTGTCCACATCCAGTGGGACCCCTTCGTTTATACATAACACATTTAACTCCTGAGCAGCGGCTAAAAACCAGCTCCGAGCTTCAAATAAATCGGGACTAAATTCCCCATCATCCCGTCGACGTAAAGCCCACTGCATTAGCAAGCGTGCTTTTTCAAACTCCATCCTGAAAGCATAAAAAAATACATACTTAGCATTAGGGAAATAAATTTAAAAACATACATGCAAAAAAATATATAATAAAACCTTAACGACAAAAGCAAATTTTTTATATAAAAAAATAATAAATAAAATACGTTAAAGAAAAAAAAAAGATAAATATTCTCTTATATAAGAGATACATTATTTTTCTTATTATAACAAAAAATAATAAAAAAATAATAATAATAAGCAACAAAAAGAGATGATAATAATAATAACAATAAAAACACTTACTTAGTAAAAAATAGGGACGAGAAACCTTGAAGAAACGGATAGAACCACTGCCTGACGTATACTGACGAAAAAATGCAAGGAGACACCCGTATTTAAATGAAACCTTATCGCACTAAGGGAAAATAATTTACTAGGGTATAAAAGGAAGGGTACTTGAGAGTAATAAATAAGTCAAAGTGATTCTTTGTTTATAATAGCCGAAAAAGAAAAAAAAAACTCATAACGAGAGCCTTGAATAGCTATATTCAACGTTTTCGTTACGTTTCAAGAGGGGGGGAGGGGGAGCGAAGAAATTAAATATTTCTTCGCTCCTACTAACCTTACGTTAAGGAAAAGATTACTAAACAGGTTTACATTGAAGCAAGGGTCTGTATTGCATCAAAATAAATTTTTTTTTTTTTTTTTCCTCCTTTCTTTCTCTCTCTTTTCCTTTTTCCATTTCGCTATAACAGTTCATTACGCTGCAATTATTAATAGACTAAGCAAAAAAAATATATATACTAATGGATAACTCTTAATTTGTATTTCAGAAAAAAATACGTAAGCATTCAAATATTATCAAAGAAAATTGTAACTTTTGTACAAAAAATGGATACGAGAACAAGAAAAATACAAAGAACATATATTTTTAACACGAATTGACGAATACTAAAAATTAGGAGTAAAAACAAAAGAAGAATAAATTCTTCATATATAGAAAACACATTTAATAAAAATTATACAATTTTTCGGAATATCTAGAATAAAAATTGTAATAATAAAACCCTTTATATCTTTTAGCTTCTATTTTTATGGGTGAACTATATCAATACTGTTAAACGGTTCGAAATAATGTAATAGATGTAAGGAAAATAATAATAAACGAAGTTGAACTACGAAAGAAATAATTGTAATATGGTTTATAAAGCTCACCATAAGAAATAAAGAAAAATTAATCGAAATAATGTTTATAATTTAAAATTAAGTATGATATCTTATGTCAAGAGAAATAATAATATAATAATTTTGTTTAACGACGAGGGCGTCGTTTTTAAAAAGGGGGGGAGTTGTCGCGTCCCGACGAAAATTATATTATTATTTTTCGTACAAAAGTACTGCGTAGTTTAGAATAAAAATACGGCGTAGAAGAAAAACGAAATAAGGTTGATAAGGAATGGTTCTAAGTAAGTGCAGTAATATAAAATATAATTTATAGAGCTAAGGGACAGATTAGTTTACGAGTGTTTCAAATGAAATAGAGATTGATAAGTAGAGTTAAAGATATTATTCGAAGCCAATACGCGTATAAGCGGGATCGCCGATAGTGAGATCGAAACGAAGGGTTGCGCGAGAGTTTTTTTGTACTGCACTATAAAATCAATGCTCGGAGAAGAACCGGCAATGGGAAACATCGACTAGAAAATTCGAGCATTAGAAGGAAGTAATAAATTAAGCCGTTCTTTGGATAACGTCGCAGTATAAAAGGGGGACAGAAAATTCTCCGAATCAACTACGAAGCGATACAGAAAATGCATGGGATTCGATAATTTTTAATTACGCACATCTAACGGTCCAATCGGGTGCAAGCACAAAAAAATCGAGAACTACTTACACATCTCCATATAAGGCAAAGTGTAAGACAAGGCGAAGCGTAAGACAAGGACAGATGCATAGGATTTTAGGGTATATAAAGAGGACCCAGAAGAGACACAGGCACTCCTAAATTTTCATCTAAAGCTTTCACAAGGCGAAGCTCTGCTGGACAACTCTTTGATTTTTATCCAAGGGCGTGGCTCTGCTACTTGAGCTTTAAAGTAATACGTATTAAAAATCACAAGAGGAATCGAGACGTGACATTGACATCTACAAGCCATAGTCGAGGAACTACGACTTCGACATCTGGAAATCGTCGAGCTCCAACAGCATACACATCTAACGTCGACGCCCGCAGGTCTAGCAGGACATTATACGGCAATCTGACACCGCTACCCACGTTCAAGGCGGACCTTCGTTCCTCACCGAATATACACACACACATATATATATATACATATATATATCTATATATTTGGGTACTTAAGGTATATTCTTTTCGGCTATCTATACGCTTGTATTATTCGTAAAGGCAACCTGATATTTTATGTTATTTCGATTGCTGAACCAACCGATTTCTTTTAAAACAATTATTATCATATATTACAACTTATTTATAATAATTATTCGTTACATTGCATTTGATTTGAAATATTCACGGTTTAAATTGCAATTTATTAACTATAATTCATGTTTTAAACGACAACCATTTTTTATTTTATCTGCATTTATTTATAATGATTTCTATTTCAATTATTGATTATTAATGTTTATAATAAAATAACCTTGCGAATATTTTATTCTGTAATGTGCTAACGTGTTCGGCGCACACTTGTTCATTTAATCAAAATTAAGATCTTTATTTGACTTAAATAAATTTATGCAATTGTAAATAAAATAGTGTGAATTTATGTATTTTTGCCCATTAAAAAGCTGTAATAATTTAGTTTCACGTGTTCATTTAAAGAAAAACAGCATATTATATTTAAATAAATAATGCATAATTAATACGAAAATAAACATATATTATTTTATTTATCCCTCATTATATCCTGCATCTCTACTCTCAAAATAACTTCGCTCGCTAGTCCCGGAGACGTAAGGCTAGTCCTAGTCAAACAAGAGCGAAAGGAACGCGAATGGTTTATTAACCATTTGCCTTCTTGTAATATTTTTTATAGTGATTGGTGCAAGTCTGGACGTGACAGTCGACTACATCTCCTCTCTGGCGCGAATTGGGGGATGAAAGAAAAATCCCTCAGTCTGATATATAAGTGCCTCTTATATCGCTGCGGCAGGATGGTGGAACAGGGCTAATAGTCACAGCAGGAGAATCCTTGCTACTTTGCAAAGGAGGACCCTAGTCTAGACTTCGAAAGCTTATAGCACTGTCTGCCATGAGGCACTTCAGGTGATCTCTGCCTCTCCTCCCGTCGACTTATTATTAGATGAGAGGGTCGCTCATTACCATATCAGGCGTAGCGAAGTTGTCCAACCGTCAGATAAACCAGTCGAACGAAGCCGTAGTGGAAACTCGAAAAATTTGCGAGTTATGGGACTACTGGCTGCAGCAATGTAAAACTAATTAAATACATAGACGCTGCAATCAGTAAACGTCCCTTTTCTGTGCACTAGAAAAAACTCGGAGCAGCTGCGTGAGTAACAATACCAGATAGGACGGAGCAGAAAACAAGTAAACTTGTACTCACCAGAGAGAGAGAGAGAGAGAGAGAAAGTGTAAGAAGGTGAGTGAAAAAAAGTGGTGGGGTGAGAGAAAACGATAGTTGGTTTTCGAAATTACGTAGTTAGACTTATCAATGCAAGCAAATAAATACACGTGAAATTTCTACAAATCATGACGGAAATGCTTATCTAAACTGCGAACTCATTAAAGCCAAATAAGGCACCAGATTTCAATGGTGTTCCTTCGGAAATGCTGCAAATTGCCGCTTGTCGACTCCCGTCAAAGATCCTGGATACAATTAACGGGTGTCTGCTAGTAGCTACATTCAGCATGCTCTGGAAGACGGCTCAATTGGTACTCATTCGTATACGTAAGAGGGACCCTGGAAGCCCGTCTTCCTACACGCTCATAAGTGCTTTAAACACGACTGGGGAGCTGTTTGAGATTATATTGAGGCCAAGACTGATACAAATGGTAACATACGTGGAAGATGACAAACGTAACCAACTACCAGTCGATCGCTGATTATGTTACAAATGAACTTTGATATAAAAATGCAGATAAATGTTTTTTTTTTAATTTTAAAGTCGCTCTTTATATAGTCCAAAATCGGTGCTAATCAGCGACAAAGGTCATACGATGTCTTTGTTAAGAAAGCACTTATTGAAAATACATTCTCCAGTGATGCTTGTGTCAACCGTGCGGGTCGGGAATTGAACCTGGGACTTCTAGATTACGAGTAAATGATTGTGTTTTGAGAATAAATGTAAGATTAAAGGTATGGTTATATTTTTGGACACGCGATGACATTCGATCAATCTGAAGTAATGTGAATAACAGTTACAGACTAGTGTCGGTGCGAACAGAGTCATGTAAATTTAGTGGGTATTGATAGTTTGTTCCTACCGACGTAAACTCGGTAGCATGTATGTTCTTGTGAGGCGGTAGATAGTTTACCGGTTTTGCGTGAATTGTCATTATCATAGACTCGAAACACAAATAATAAGGCATTGTTTAAATTGATTCTTTCTTGACAATAATAAAAATATATGGCCATTTCATTATTATAAAAAAACTCTATCCAAATATCAAAAGAAAATCATAAAATATCAATTTTTAAATATTTTACCACCCCAATGTTTATGTTCTTCTGTAATAATAAGTATTAATAGTTTTACGTACGCAATACCCCAATTCTTTTCCTACCCATTGGCGAGTTTTTAGAGCCGTGACTACATAACCTTAAAATCTTTTTCTCAGTTAATAAAAATTCTATAACATAAACACTGGATGAGGGCATAAATCCCTATATATGTATAGAATATGTATATTAAGCAAAAACATGTTTTAATAATAATATGTCTTGAATAAAACCATGTGTACAGATTCACTTTACGCTTACTATGTATGAAATTCAAATTTTTATTAATTTTTAGTAATACACAATTATTTTCAGGACATCATGGTTGTGAACCAAATGAATTTCGTTGTGCTAACAAGCAATGTGTGAGTAAAGTTTGGCGATGCGATGGAGATGATGACTGCAGCGACGGAACTGATGAAGAAAATTGTTCATCTGTATCATATAACTCTCCTTGCACTTATAGAGAATTTAAATGTAGCAATAGTAATCAATGTATTCCAAAGAGTTATCATTGTGATCATGAAAGCGACTGTCTTGACGGAAGTGATGAAATTGGTTGTTGTAAGTAGATTCCACCGATAAAATAACCTTTTAACAATAATTAATAAAGGAGGATACCCATATATATATGGGGATGTACGAATTCTGCATCATCGTGTACTTCTACTCGCAATATTTAATTATAAAAGAAATTTGGAGATATGAAGGAAAAACACACAATTAACTATTAGTTTGATTTTTAACATTAAATGCATATATATGGGCTATTTCACGTCAAGTGTTATGATGAAAATTCTAAAACGTACCACCTTTTGAGAGCAGGTTGAAAATATTTTCCAGAAAATAGAAAAAAATTTTTAGGTGTTAAAAATAATTTGTCAAAGAGATATTCCACCACGAAAAATGGAAATTTTTTAATATTTTTAAACAAATTGTTATTTTTAAAGCCATTTATGTCAAAATCTATTGATTTTTTTGAAAAAACATTACAACAAATTTTGTTCAAAATAATCTTTCAAACTTATCTACCTAGGGTACAATTCTTAATATTAACATCTCGAAGAGATGGGACACCCGGACATATTGAATATCAAAAAAAGGCGACAACGCCACAATCGGTTTTGGTCTAACACCGCTCAAAAGATCACATTTTTCGAGAGCTTTCGAATGGCGTGGGTTAGATTATTGGCCAAGACCGCTGATGTAAGTTATGCCCTAAAATACATGAAAATTAGTGATTTTATGAGGTTTATGAGGCATAACTTACATCAGCAGTCTTGGCCAATAATCTAACCACCGCCATTCGAAAATTCTTGAAAAATATGATCTTCTGAGCGGTGTTACATCAAAATCAATCGTGGCGTGGTCGCCTTTTTGATAATAAAATTTTTTTTTATATTTACGGCTGTCTCATCTCTTCGAGATGTTAAAATTAAGAATTGCAACCTGGGTAGATAATTTCTAAAGATTATTTTGAACAAAAGTTGTATGTAATGTTTTTTCAAAAAAAATCAATAGATTTTGAGATAAATGGCTTTGAAAATAGCAATTTTTTTACATAATTGAAAAATATTCATTTCTCGCAGTGGAATAACTCTTTGTCAAATTATTTTTAACACCTAAAATTTTTTGTCTACTTTCTGGAAGATATTGACAGCCTCTTCTCAAAATTTGGTGCAATTTTAAATTTTTATCATACCATTTGACGTGAAATAGCCCAAATATATATATATATATATATATATACATTTTTAAATACATAGATATACTTCCAACGTATTTCATGGACATCCTCCTTACATTAGTTCACCAAAATATTAATTATGTGTAATTACTTTAGCTCCTGTGTATATAGTCAAACCTCCACCACCTATGGTTATTCTCGATTCTGGCGATACTTTATCTCTAACATGTTCAGCTATTGGTATACCAGTACCAGAAATAAATTGGCGTTTAAATTGGGGTCATATTCCTAAAAAATGCCTCACTTCTTCAATTAACGGAACAGGAACATTGAACTGCCCTAAAATAGGAGTTGAAGACCAAGGCGCATATTCTTGTGAAGGAATTAATGTTATGGGTTTTATTATTGCTACTCCTGATTCCATTTTAATTGTCAAGAATACTAGCGTATGTCCAGTAGGAAAATTTAATGTTGAAGCTGAAAGACCTGAAGATTGTATTTCTTGTTTTTGTTTTGGTGTTTCCACTGAATGTAAAAGTGCCAATGTATATACTCATAAAATTTCATTACCAGTAGAAAGATATAAAGTTGTTCCGGTAATAATTGGACCTACAATTAAGATACTAAGAGAAAATAATTTAGCGCAGTCTTTATCAATTGACATTGATAAATTTCCAGTTCAAGGATCTTACAATGAAAAATATAAGAATCACATTATATATTATGGACTTCCAGAGCAAATGAATGGGAATCAGTTGAAATTATACGGAGGATACTTGCAGTGCAAAATCAAGTATAATGGAAATGGTATTAACAATGCTGCTCCTAATATTATAATTTATGGAAATGATCTTACTCTGATTTATCCTGGATCTCAAATTTTACCGAATCAAGAATCAATACAAAAGGTTAGATTTGTGTATGGAGAATGGTACAGGCAAAACGAGGGTGAACGTATTTTAGCTTCCCGAGAAGATATAATGATGGTTTTACAGAATATGGACATTGTTTTAATAAAGTAAGTTAATTTATGAAATTATTATATTGATTGCCTCATCCAGTATAAAAATATGA
The DNA here is from genome assembly GCA_026168455.1 of Theocolax elegans. Lineage (NCBI taxonomy): Eukaryota > Metazoa > Arthropoda > Insecta > Hymenoptera > Cerocephalidae > Theocolax > Theocolax elegans. The sequence goes on from CM047425.1 coordinate 27,877,296, forward strand.
TTCAGTAACTGTCATTAATATTATATTATATACAGTATAAAATTTTATATATTATCAAATATGCATATTACCCGTACTTATACACGCAAACTTCTTTAGATATCCGTAGAAAAACATTTGTTGTTATAAATTAATATTAACTTATAATCAAATTATATTTCTTAAATATTAATATTTAGTTCTTAACAATTATAATTTTAGCAAAATAGTAATAAATGAAAATTTAACTTGTATCTATATACTGACACTCGTAATGCTCGATGATTTATTACTTTAATATTATTAGGGCATATCACAACAATGATATAGTATTGCTAAGAAATGAAACATAAAAATATAAAAATAATCTAATACAATTGATACTATAACGGGATATCTCCTGCAACTGTTCTTCGTTGAACACGTTATTAAGGAGATGATTTACCTGAGCGACCTTCGCGTCGCGCTGTCGCGTCCCTCGGTGCGACAATACCGCGCACGGACGTTAGCCGTAGTGCAATTGCTGTAGTTGCTGAGTAACTTTGCGTAAAATGAATGCAGTTCTTCGCCGCGAGGAGAACCGCGCGTTCTGAGTCGCACACGGAAAAATATTTAGGGACTCGTGCCTGTCGACGGGACTCGAGGCTTGGCCGTACAGAATGCACGTCCACTAAATTGTTAACGTGCCCGTGAGAGATTAATTATAAATAAATAACACGTATATTACAATAAAATATTCTGGTCACGCAATCTTGAGGAAAATTATTTGCATCTACATGGATTCAACCTTTCACACCTTCACTTGTAAATATTCTTCCAAGACTCGATCAACAAAATACAATTCATATTGTATATATCGTAATCACTCTCCCTGGTGTTAATCTTGAAAACTTATATGTGATCTGGCGGAGGCAAAGGAAAAAAAATCTTAAAAAGACAGATTTTTTTTATATAATAAGCAACGTTCGTTGGCGTGGTTTGCCAACCTCTTCAGGCTTTAATCGGATTATCGATGCGTCAAATAAATGTTATTAAACAAAGTTAAAAAAAAACACAATTCATTCATCTTAATTTGACCCCACTAACCACTCATCCTTTATCCCCTTTGACTCCTCTCACCATCTAATAAATATCATTCATCATCTCAATAGTTCGATTCGGTCCACCTTTGATACTCCGGCACCTAAAAGACTGCTTACTGTTAAGCTCTCATTCAAATCTTGGGTTACACCAGAGATTAGATTTATCATCATGAAAAGGAATGCTTCCTATAACTAATTTAAAAGATCAGGTCTACCTTCGGATTATCTAAGGTTCAAATCTCTTCATAAACGTGTTTCCAACGCATATGACTTATTAAAATTCCAATATCTGGTTGATAGGTTTAACCTTTAGACTGCCGGCATTTTTGCCTTATAAATTGATATTTTTGATGTGCAAAATTTATACATAAAAACACCTCATATCTCTAGAGTAGTTGTCAAGGTCACAGGTAGCTCATATATGAGCCAGTCCGGCTGGCAACGGTCGGGTGAATGTTAAAAATTTTAAAATTTTTTAAATTACTATATATTCATTTTTAACAGAATTTTCTTGATATTACAATGTAATAAGACCCCAAAAATAATCCTTTAGTTATCAATAAAACCGTAAGCATCCCAACTACCCCTAGCGAGGGGGTGAAAATTTCGAAAATTCATTAGTAGGCTGGTTTGGATTTTTTCTACGATGTTTTCTCGTAAACGCACTGTAACATGTGTAAAGCATACCCTGAAGTTTGTCCCAACCTATGGAGGTGCCAAAAATAGCCCTAGCGAGGGGGTGATTTTTTAAGCGAACGTTCTCGAAGACTGAAATATTCGACAAATTTGTGTACAATGTGTAAGAAATTTATTAGCAATATCCATATTTTACATATCTAAAACACTTTCTGCTAGACCCAGAGCTAACGACGTGGACGTAAAAAGTGATGTAGCTCCATATTTTTTTAGTTTTAAATTTGAAAGCCTACTTATTGAGAAAAATGCATCAAAATATCTATATCCATTATTAAAGCTATAATTTTATTACTGTCCCATATATGAGCCATGCCGGCAGTCTAAAGGTTAATAATGCTTTTGATTTGCCTCGGAAATGAAATAACCTTAAAAGCATGGACCTGAGTATCAGATCTCCACCGTCCCCACTAATACACTTCTCCAATCATCAACTTCATGCGCATTATGTATTCATTTCTAACACAAATCCTCCACTATCATCTGAATTCATTAATACCTTCCTGTTTTCATTGGATCACTCATCTATCATCTCTCCGCGATTTCAATTTTCCCCTTTCACCACCAGGGGAGTCCAAAGGATTATCTCGAGGGCCTCGTCTAAGGCACTGAGCGTTGATGTGATTTTGGTGAAAAAAATAAAGATGCTCGAGCCTCAATTATCACCATTACTAACAGGGTTATTCAATAAGCTACTGGACAAGGGTATTTTCCTGACTGCACACTCTTGTTTACTCTTCCAAAGTCGAGCAGTAGGATGAAATCCTGTTCTGATACGCGCCCATAGCAAAGCTCTGTGAGCTATCTAAAATCTTTGAATGGTTAGTCCATGAACAACTCACATTCCATCTTGAGAACAATAATCTTCTTATATAGAGGTAAGCTTGATTTTGTAGGGGCTCACAGTACGCAGACGGCTCTCCTGGGATTTACTGATGATATTCGTCGAGCAATTAACGATCGTAACATCACGGTTTTGGTCCTGTTCGACTTCTCAAAGGCGTTCAGGATGAAGTTCAAGGTCACGGACAACTTCTTCGTCGAAAACACTGTAACTTTTGTAGATGTATTTCTCCGTAAAGTATAAGTATTTTTTTTACTTAAAAGCGGATCAACGTTGCTAAATTCAAAATATTCACAAAAATCAGACCAATTCAAATAAAAATTCAATTCTTGTATGTAAAGAGTACGTGTGAACTGGTCGATGATTCAGAAACAATAATTGTGTCGGATGCTTTTTGAACAACTTTAGATTCATTTTTATGTACAGTGGCGATGTGTGTGCTCGTTGATGGTTTTGCGTAAACAATTGCTCCTGAAGCTATTGTTGAATGACTCCATTGTACATCATCTGCCTATTTTGCATAAAATTTCCTATATATCCCTGAGCTATTATATCCGAACCCCACCTTCCTAACTGTTTGACCATTTGCATATTCTCGCACCTGAATTTGAAAAAAGCTTTGCTGACGTTCTACGGAAGCAGTGACCTGTGTATCTTTATGGATCTGGTAGATATTAATAGAAAGCAATTTTTTCCGGCACTTCGCCAATTTTATATCTTCCAATAGGTTGACAAGTACATTTAGTTTCTTGATAACTGATAAAAAATCTGTAAGAGAACTGATCAGCTGTTCTTAATAAAATGTACTTTTTAACTTTCCCGTAAAAAATAATAAATTGTCCAGCATGCTCATTTTTGTTATTGTTTATTGAAACTAGATATTCATTGCCTAAGTCTTCTACATCAACAACTTTCATATTTGTCAATTCATCGCAGCGCATACAACCGCAAATTCCAAATATAAGTATAACATATAAAGAAATAAAATTGAATGCAATATGTAATAGATATAATAATATTTGAGATTAAGCTACATATAAATTTTTATTTTACCTTCATGGCTAAATATGTAGAATCCGGTGCTTCGTCAATGAATTTCATTATTTCGTCCCATTTTAAAACGACAGCTTTCTTTGGCTTATAACCTTTAGCATTATTTTTAATTATGCTCTATAGGTTTAAAAAATTATTAATATTAATGCTCTCTCGAACATTCAAAGTACTTCGAAGCATACTCCATATACTCCATAAAGTTGGTAGCTTAAGCTTTACTTTTAATGCATTAAAATAAACAATTAAATTGTTTTCTTCTGAATTAGATAGACAATTTTTATTTTCTTCTCGCCATTTTTTGTAAGTGTTGTAAACTAATAAATACCGATCAGAAGGTTTTTTGGTAAGGTCCAGATTGTACAATAAGACTGGCTTCAGCGTCAAATTGTTTTAATATTTCGCTTTCGTCCACAGAATCTTCAAATGACGAGTCATCCATTTTTTAGTTTTTATAAACTTTTTTTTACACAGAATACGCAATTATATTCCTTTAACCTGTATTTTACGTTGGTTAAGTCTAGTTTAAGATATATACCGAAAATGTTTCCGGCCGCTGTATCGCACAATTGTGACAGTTGCTATAGCAATAAGCTACGAAAATTTTGCAACATATCAAGTCGCAAAAGCTATTGTTTCCGGAGCGAACAGAGGCCGGGATAACGTACTTTCGGCTAGGGGATGAAGAAAAAATTTTTTAGTTAGAAATATTTTCAAATTATCTTTTGATTTCGTTGATAATAAAGCTGCATATAATTGACTATGGCTAAATACAAGTGTATTTAAATACAAACCAACTTTGTCAAAGGATCGATCTTAAGCTTTCTTTTTAGTCATAGCAAAGCTAAGTCATATTGGAAATTGCCTACTTATCATATTAAAAGGAATATCTTCTAATGATGGATATTAATCAATACGTGGTAATAATACTATTTTACCAGCGTATTTACCTGTGTCGCGTCCCGACGAAAATTATATTATTACTTTTCGTAAAAAGTACTACGTTGTATAGAATAAAATTACGCCGTAGAAGACGAACGAAATAAGGTTGATACAGAATGATTCTATAAATAAATGCAGTAATATAAAGCCTAATTTATAATATAAGTCAACTCTTTAATTTTTATCCGAGGGCGAAGCTCTGCTACTTGGACTTTAAAAAAATACACATTCAAAGTCGAGAGAGATCTTGTATCGGGAATGGAGACGCATCGTTTGTATCTACGAACCTTAGTCAAGGAACTACGAATTCGACATCTGACAATCATCGAGCTCCGAACGCATACGCATCTAACGTCGGCGCCCGCAGGTCTAGCGGGACATCACCAAGCCACTTGACGCCGCTACCTACGTTCGAGGCAGACCTTCGTTCATTACCATATATATATACATATATATACTTATATATCTATATATATATGGGTACTTATGGTATATTCTTTTCGGCTATCTATACGCTTTTTAATATTCGTCAATGCAAACTTGATATTTAGTATTATTTCAATTACTGAACCAACCACTTTCTTTTACAATAATTATTATTGCGAACAGCAATTTAATTATAACAATTCTTCTTTGGCATTGCATTTTATTTACAGCATTTATTGTTTGAATTGCAATTTATTGTCAATAATTCATATTTTAAACTACAACAATTTTTAATTTAAACTGCATTTATTTATAATAATTTTTATGGTGATTATTAATTAGTTTGTAATAAAATATCATTATATATATTTTATTCATTAAATAAGATAATTTGTTAACGTGTTCGCCGTGCAATTGTTTATATAATCAAAATTAAAATTGTTATTAAGGGGGTTCCATACTCAATTTTTGATGATTAATTAATAAAAAAGTAGAACAGTCTGTGAAAAAATAAGAGAAGAGGCGCCTTCGTTTATTGACAATCTAACTGTGTGCTGAATTTTACATTTAAATATTATTGCGTTTTTGAGAAAAGTCTTACCAAAAATATCAAATCTTTTCACCTCGTTGAGGTTAGGTTCACATTTTTGGTAAGACTTTTCTCAAAAACGCAATATAATTTTAATCTGTAATTCAGCACACAGTTAGATTATTAATAAACGAAGGCGCCTCTTCTCTTATTTTTTCACATACTGTTTTATTTACACATTTATTACTAATAATCACGATTGCCGATAAGGTAGGGAGGATAAATATTGACTATGGCACCCCGTTAAACTTAAATAATTTTATGCAATTGTTTATAAAATATTGTAATTTTATGTGTGTTTTTGTCCATTAAAAAGCTAGAAGAATTTAGTTATATATGTTCATTTAAAAAGAAGACATTATATAATTATGTTAACAAATATAAATGAATAATACATGATTAATACGAATAAAAAAACATATTATTTTATGATCCCACATTATATCCTGCATCTCTATTCTCAAAATTACTTCGCTCGCTACTCCCGGAGACGTAAGGCTAGCCCTAATCAAGCAAGAGCGAAAGGAATGCGAATGGTTTATTAACCATTTGCCTTCTTGTAATATTTTTATAGTAGTTCGTGTAAGTCTGGACGTGACACCTGTAATTATTTCTATTTTTATAACATATTGTTTTACATCTTGGATTATCATTCTTGTGCAATTACAAAGACCACCGTTAATATTTGGATTTCTTAAACAACTAACTATTGCACTCTTTTTTAATATTAATTTATGTGGACGTAAACCATTAGGTGTTAAGGAATTGAAAAGTTCTGTTGGAATTGAGTTTTTTAAGGGGACCATCCGGTGTTAGGTGTCTAAAAAATTGAAAAATTTTTATTTTGAAAATTGATAGGAAATTACTTTTAAAATAACGCAATGTAGGCCAATTATTCATTTTAATTTTTTCTTAACCAATAATCAATTTTCAATAAATTCGATAATTTTGATAAATAATTTTTTTTAATTTTACTGTAATTTAATCTAATTATATTGTGTGTGTATGTGTATATATATATATATATATTTATATATACGCTATTTCACGTCAAGTCGTATATGATACAAATTTGAAATCGCACCAAATTTTGAAAACAGGCTGGACAATAGAAAAAAATTGTTAGGTGTTAAAAATAATTTGACAAAGAGTTATTCCACCACGAGAAATGAAAATTTATCTCAAAATCTTTTGATCTATTTGATAAAACATTACATACAACTCTTGTTCAACATAATCTTTAGAACTTATCTACCTGGGTTACAATTCTTAATTGTAAAATCTCGAAGAGATAAGATACTCATATATATAAAAAAAATTTGATTATTACAAAAAGACAACCACGCCACGATTGATTTTGATTTAACACCGCTCAGAAGATCATATTTTTCAAGAGTTTTCGAATGGTGGTGGTTAGATTATTGGCCAAGACCGCTGGTGAAAGTTATGCCTCATAAATCTCATAAAATCACTTATTTTCATGTATTTTAAGGCATAACTTTCACCAACGGTCTTGGCCAATAATCTAACCACCGCCATTCCAAAACTCCATAAGAGTTCTTCGTGTTAGAAGTCAAAGAAGTAAAAACTTCTTGAAGATTTTTCAGACTGCTTTGGACCACTGGCAATAAAAGTATCAGTACCTTTTCTGTATTTCTTAAGCAATTTTGTAAAAATTGACAACAAACCTGTATATTCTTATTTTTCAGATATTTCAATATATTGGATCATCGCCTCCAGACTTTTCAAGAAGTATTATTTATATAATAAGTATAAAAAGAATGTAGAAGCTACAATTACAGAATAAGTGTTATTATAAAGGCAGTAAAAACTTTTTCAAAATATATTATATTAAACTTTAAAATTAATTTACAACAATTTTAAATTTTAAACATTTCTTGCATTTGTCGCTGCATATCTACATTGTAAGTCAACGGATTAGGGTCTAGTTGAGACCATTTACAAGCTAATTAAAGTAGTTAAGGGTATGTCGGAGCTATAGCCTCTATCGATAGCCGCTTGATCTCGAGGCTTCGAATGGCGCTGTAGTCATGTGGCGATTTCGACGATAAACGTACTTCAAACATAAATTATAAATTTTACAGCTACATAGAGCTGTTAAAAGATACTTTCCCCCCTAGCTATGACTAAAATAAAGGTAACTGTAATATTACTCTTGGCGGCAAATCTTTATTTTTTTAAAGAAATGTGTAATACGTGTAATGTAATGTAAATTACACATTTCTTTAAAAAAATAAACATTTGCTGCCAACAGTAATATTACAATTACCTTTATTTTAGTCATAGCTAGGGGGGAAAGTATCTTTTAACAGCTCTATGTAGCTGTAAAATTTATAATTTATGTTTGAAGCACGTTTATCGTCGAAATCGCCACATGACTACAGCGCCATTCGAAGCCTCGAGATCAAGCGGCTATCGACGGAGGCTATAGCTCCGACATCCCCTTAAGGATTGAGTGGAACAGAAATTAAAAATATTTGATTCGAAATGTACTAATTTCAACAAAAACGACATATTTTTGAAGGTAACTATTTTTACATTGAATTTTATGATATTCAGTCCACTCAGTTTATAACTATTTTAATAAGCTTGAAAATGAGCCACTCCATATCCCAATCCGATGATGTAGTCATGAAATAGGTCGCGACAATCAGTAAAATACAATAAAAAGTAAAGTACATATCGACCCGGTATGGAAAGTAGCACCGTTCGTGGCGTTTGTAAAGACCAGCAGAATTTAAAATTGATTCTTGGAAGCTAGCATAATTTGCCGAGTGCTAACGAAAAGTAGCAGCATTTGTAATTTGCAAACGAAGAGTAACACTTTTCGCAAAGCGTTAGCGAAGAGTAACACTATTCATGAAAGAATTTATTCCTTATTCAATACCTTTTTAAAGTCGTCGATAAATAATTTTTAGAAAAGGCTTTTGTTTAACATTGATTTTAAATCTTCTTTCTTTTGGGGGCAAGAGATATTCTACAATTATATGCTTGTTTCAATGAGAGCTGGCAGATTTTATCAATGGTAACTGATTTTTTAAAAACATTTATTTTTTTGGACTCATCGTAGAAGTCATACTTTAGCTCTACTGTTCTACTCCCAGGCATAACGATAATTTCCCGTAATTTGGAAATTTTCGCTAACTTCTAATTGAATTGGACAGATAAATCTTGAAAGTTAAAAATATCTTCTTGCTGCATCTGCTTAACCAAATATTTGTTTTCCGTCTTTGACTCACTAACGAGATCTGCTCACTGGTTTTGTGTAAAATATTCCTTTTTGCAGTGTTTTTCGATACGTGCGTGCATGGAATCACCTTCGGATTAGGTATATCCCATTTCTAAAATCCTTAAAAAGCGAAATAACTAAATAAAATTTTAAATTATTCACTTTACAGTTAAATTTAAACAATTTTTTATGTTAATAATACGTCATTATAATTTCAATTAATTTATCACCAATAAATAAAATGATAATATAGTGGTCTTAGTTAAACTTTAATACATCAAAGAAAACGTATTTGATCAATATTTTTTCGAATTTTCGATATTCCGATTGATATTAAAGTTTAAAGTTTAGCTTACCTATGCACTATTTTAATATTAAACATATTAGCTGCTTTTATATACATTAAGAATATATTTTGATTGCTATTTGCCCTCTACAGTAGTCTGTATAGAAAATGATTTCTTCTCTATTTGATTTAGATATATATTCTATAAATGTCCAGAAAAATGTAGCAATTTCAAATGACCCACGGTTTCCGACGGTTTCGTTTCATAGATGGCAGATTCCAGCGTTATTACCTAATTGGAAGATCGTAAAATTCCAAACGCAAAGCTTCGATTTATAGTACATTGTAGAAACCTCAGACCGTGGTGTCGTCAATATTTTTTAGAGATCAAAGTTTGCACAACAAATAGTTGGATCATGAAGGCTTTTCTCATTGTCTTCTTGCATCAGCTTTCTTACTTCTGACTTGTTCCGTAAATGATTTTGGTGAGTTTCTATTTCTTTCTGATTTATCGGAGGACAGTTTTTAAACTCTTCGCATTGATCGCATCAATAGTAGTAGAACATATTATTACATAAATTATGAAAATTTTTATGGAAAAACTGTGTATTTTACGAAAAAAATATTATTTTTTGGAATTGAACACGTATACATAAAAAAATTCAACTATCTTGTACTAGAGTACAGAAACTGATTTTATTTTAATTTAGTATAATAATAACAACTCGTATTGTAAAGTACTATTCTTATCATAAAGTCAAATTACCGGTCTTTTTTGGATTTGCAGAATCCGCAGATAAATTCCGTATTAAATATACATTTGTACATGCTTTGACTGACTAGATTTGGATCATTTTCTGCTTTTCCCGTGTCTTTTACGTACATACGATACATTTGAGCTACAGATAAACCTTCTTCTAAATATTTTTTCTGGGTGTTTTCTCGACAATAGTGTTTTTTACTTTTGGATACTTAGAAGGACGATTAGCATGTCTTCCCTTTTCGTCTTCCTCAATGACTCCTGTTATGTTGCTGCCTTTATACTTATATTTTGCAGTGCGTATCCGCTGATAGGAAATATCTACATGAAAAAATAAAAATTTTGTTATTACACAATACGCTTATATTATAGTTTGTGACGGAAATCGTCACACAACTATTCGCGGCAGATGAAGTATTTAATTTCATTTTAATTGTAAGACGTCGAAGCCTTTGGTATGTCAAAGCCAACCGACGACATTTGTTTACTTGAACTCAAGTGTACAATTACGCGTGCAATAGTACGTAGGGATGAGAGCGCGAGGCAGTGTGTGTGTGTTTCCCACTCTCATCCCTTTTTTGGTAAATTAGGCGATTGCCTTATTTAGTACGTCCTGATCCGCCGCTGGAGGGAGACAAAACTTTCCGGTGCCGAGTTATCGTTGTTTACGGCTAATAAGGCGCGTGAGGCGCAAAAGCCATCAGCCATCAACCCGGATCGTCCTCGCGAGGTGTGACTTGGTGTGTGAAATAGGACGGAATAGTGTGTGAGTGTCAACGCGGTTCGCGAGGCACTCGCCACGGCATAGGGCCGCCTAATTACCACCGCAGCCGACTTCGGTCCTCCGGTGCACAGGATGCCACCGGGACACGGATCGGCTGGACCATCCACGGGGCGACTCGCGGTAAGTTTATTTATATTACCGCGCGTTTCCCCCCTTTTCTGAGTGTATCTGAGTGTGTGAACTCGGGAGTGTTACCGGTTACGCCGGTACCCGAAGAGCGGAGATCTGGGTATAGTCAATCGCAGGCGAGGAACTCGATCCGGTTGACTCCCGATACTTCCGCCCGCGCGAAGTAATTATTGTCGCGGCACACGGCCTGGATAGCCACTATGTTACAGTAAAATAAATGATTATTTTATTTTCATTTTAACTTATAGGGCATTTTCTAAATTTAAAATAAATCGTGTCGAGACAAGGAGGATCGCCCGAATCCTCCACACCGTGCGTCCCGGCGAACTCGTGTTTCTGGCGACAGCGAGCATCTTCGTGATAAATATATTAATTGTGTACGCGGTATTGGGTAACGCGGCCCAATGGTCATTTTTAATTAACTAAATTAATTAATTTCACCGGGGTGCGCGAATAGCACGTCACAAGTTATGTGTTTCTGGGATAAGCAAAATTGTACTTATCTACTAACAAGGATTGGTTCCACCTTCCGGGAAACGGATTTCGTTGCAACTTTGAGAGCTGTTTTCTGGTACCCAAATATAAAAGAATTCATATGAAATTCAATTGCATAGGCTGTTTCACAAAAGTTATACGCAGTTATCGAAAAATCGTGAAAAAAATAAGTTTAAGCTTAATCGCCAATAACTGGGAAAGAATTACACGTAGTTTCTTAAACTCAAATTCATTAAATAGTTGAGATCAAGTAGACATAGTTTAAAAAAAAGAAGCTCAAATATCCCAATTTGGACAAATGTTATGGAAAAAGTAAGAATCAAATAAAATTTTAACGAAAATTTAGTATTAAAATTTGATAGATTTTTTAGGCAAATATTCAATCTTCCCTCTCTGTCATGGGCGTCATAAACCCCGATATTTAAGTTTATATATATACATATATACTAGGAGGGCTTCGACCCCCTGCGCGCTTCGCCCGCCAACCCCCTATTTTTAATTTCGATAAAGGTTATTCGTAATTAATTTATTTAAAATAATGTTTTAAATTGTATTATTTTTTCACTACCATGGACACCTTAGAAATTAAACAGATTCACACAACACCTTGGAGGTACTGTTATAGTGCATTGGGTTTTATACCAAAAATTTAATTTTTTTTAAATACGACTATAATTTATAAATAAAAGTTCTTAACAAAATTTAGTGTAATGAAATCAGAATAAAAATAATAAAAAAAAATAGACATATTAAATGTTAACTATAAATTCTAAACTAAATGAATTCTTATATAGCTTAAATTTATACTTTAATAATTATAAATGTTAATGAAAAATTAACTTACCAAAGTAGTAAAGTGCATTTAATTACTAAATTGTAGTATTTAGTAACAACTTATTAAAATTTTGGATTATTTTAAATGGATCTAAATAGAAATTCACCTCCTAAAATTAATTTATTTAATGACGAAGGATCATCATTAATATTTTGTACTTTTAGAGTAATGCCGAATCCCATCTCTGCTGCCACAGTTCGATGGTCCTGTTTGACCTTCTACTGATACTACCATGTGCTGCTTCACTGCTGTTTTCTGAGGTACGCCGACCTTTTCTGTACGTATCAGCCCTCTCTATCGCCAAAAGATCGATGGAAGAAATTCCCGCAATCACCGAGAGGGCTACATCTGACATGGTTCTATAAGCGTGAGCCACCCTTAGTGCGGCTATTCTGCAGGCTCCCCGACAGAATGCACCGTAGCTTAGGTTAAGGGGGTATCCTCGTATAGATCGATAGAAAAATCGATTTTTTTTTATTACATAGTCGATAGTATAACATGTCAATAGTATGCTGTTAAAATTTTAAAGTGAAATTCGCAGCGGTTTCGATGCTATGGCTATTTTCTTTAAAGTTGTGCGATGCGCTGCCGGAATGCGGCGCAGGTAGGCAGCTGCGCGCTCTAATACAATAGGTGCCCCGCTGAGTTTGGGTGTTCGAGATGCTTCGCAATTGTACTGTGGCAGATGCTATTCCAATTTTAGTTGTATTAGTGCGTATAGTTGTGTAAATAAGAGCATTACTACAGTTTAAGTATACTGAAAGTATAGGTTTCTTAAGTATAGGTTCATTTCGAAGAGTTTTACAACTGTTGGCTCAGTATTCTCGTAGCTGTCGATTAGTTCACTGCTGTTTTGCGTGCAAAATGTCGTCTTACCCTAAAGGTGAAAAGGCCGGGAGGTATCGAGCATCAGAACGCAAGCGTGCTTTTCAAGGAAACCAGCATACAACGGAAACGGGCGAGCCAATAGGTGCTCGATTGGTCAAAAAAAGGAAAACTGCATCTGAACAACAGCATTTCGAAGAACAAGAAGGGCTTCTTTATGGAGCAGGCATTGCTGAATAGTACAAAAGTCGATTAGTAGCTGTAAGTATGAAAAAATTCTATTAAAAAATAATATATTGTATACCGCGAATATTAAACGCGTTTTTCTCGAAAACTCAATTTTTCGATTTTCCAAATTGGCGCCACTGATTACTCAGCGAGTTTTGAAGCTATTGAAAAAAAATATATACCATTTTAAAGGAAATTTAATTAGCTAGTCGACAAACCTAAAGGATTTTGTTTTAAAAAATTATTTAATAACTCTTCTGCAATAATAAAAAAAAAACTTTTATGAATTTTTATTCAAAAGTCCGCCATTTTTTCAAACTTTTTTTTGACATTTCAAATTTAGGTAAGTGGACGAGGAATTGTTATAATAATGTCAAAAAACTTTGTTTCTTATGTTTCAGAATGACACAGCAACGATTACTTGGCTCACCTAATTAACATTATGCATATATCAAAATTTTTTATGTTTCTACAAACTATAAGAAACTACGTAAATAAAATTTCAAATAAAAATATTTAATAGTTTCTTTTAAAAAAATTCCTAAAGTTTGTCTTCATTTTTTGCGATCTATATGTGGATACCCCCTTAATTCTTAGGGCAAACGCCCGCATCAGGGCTCCATATAAAACTACCGAGCTTACCACTGTCGCTAAGAGGGCTCTACGTGGCTGTTTTGGCCCTCCGATATTGGGCACTATGCCCGACAAAGCTCTAACCACTCCTGCGGCTTTCGACCCTGCATTCTGTAGGTATTCCTTGAATGTTGGCCTCGCATCCAAGATGACTCCTAGGTATTTCACCGTGTCCGCTGATCTTATACGTTTACCATTTACAGTAAAGGTGGCGTACCTCCTATGCTTCGTCCTGGAGATAAATACCGCCTCGGTCTTTTCCGCTGCCAGACACAACCCATGGGTGCTCAACCATGCAGCCACTACCGCGATAGAGACATCTCCGAGATATTCTATCTCATCGATGCTCCTTGCGACGACAACCAAACCCACATCGTCCGCAAAAGCCACCATCGACACACCCGATGAAAGCTGCTGCCTAAGCAGTCCGTCGTAAATGACGTTCCAAAGAAGAGGTCCCAAGACCGAACCCTGCGGCACGCCTCCGGTGATGTTATAGGAGTGCGCGCCATCCTCGGTGTCATAAAGGAGGATCCGTTATGTGAGGTAGTTCGAGATGACCTTGCGTAGGTAGAGTGGCACCTTTAATTGTTCCAAGGACAACATAATGTTGTCCCACCGAGCCGAGTCGAAGGCATTGCGGATATCCAGTGCGATGATAGCACACATGCGCTTAGAATTCCTAGTACCACATATGGCATTAGTGGTTAGCTCAACAACTCGACTTATAGCGTCAATAGTTGAGCGCCCTTTCCGAAAACCGCACTGATTGTCGGACAGATCGACTGCCTGTGCAATGGCTGCTTGTAGCCTGGCACAAATGACCCGCTCGAATAGCTTCCCAGCTATATCCAACAGAGTTGCCGGTACGAGGAAGGCGCGGCCCGTATTTGCTGAAGGATGTCGGCATAGGCTCGCCCTCCTGACACTTTAATCTTAATGGCGTCGGGACGAGCTGGTTTTACGGCCGCTTTAGGTTTTTTGGACACGTTTGGCGATCGTCCAACATCCTTAGCTTGCTTCAGCTGCGTATTCTGCTGAGCCTGTTTCTTTTTGCCCTTGCGTACTACAGTAGCCCAGTCAGGGACCTTTGACTGGTTCCCACCGGTCTTAGAAACGGATGACGAAGCATCTGCAGTCTCATTTTTGTTAGTGGGCTGCTTCGACCCCTTCTTCCTTTTCTCCGGAGGATGCTGAGGTGGTGAGGGCCTTTCCCTTTCCACCGGCCTCCTTTGACGCTCTTCAGCGCGGAAGATGGGCGACGTTTGGCACATTCCATCCTTACGCGCATCTGCCATTTTAATTTTCGGCGCTGTCGAGCACACTGCACTGTTCACCCGCGCGTATTCATTAAGAGAGCTGCTTGTTGCTCTCGCCATACTCTTCAGCTCTTTGTGGATGTTGTTCTTATTAAGAACAAACTCCACCAGGGTGTCTATTTTCTCACGCAGACGGAGGAAAGCTCTGTCAGCGTCATTCGACATCCCAGTCGAGGGCAACCTCCATAGCACTTACCATTTTAACGGTGTGAGTTTGGTCCCCCTAAAAATCCGTGTGACCAGCACTGACCACCGGGGCTTTTACCCAATCGGAATCAGTGGCGGGATTTGACAGGACTGCCTTGCCCGCTTGGGGTAGTGTTGTTTTAAGGGGGTTCCAAAGCTATTCCTGCAACTTTATCGACCCCATGTTGGTAATATAGGTGACATACATTATCCCCAACGCGAGAGAGTAGCGCCACCTTACGATGTCAGTTACAAACGATCGTAGATCACGCCAACAGTACTATTGATGCAGAATAATACGTTATTCTGCCCACAAAAAATGTGCCAATGAAAAAATGTACGTGTTTAGCATATACACATATTATTCCAAATACTACTCATTGACGTGTTTCCTGTGCACGTAATTGACTATAAAAAGTAATTGCATAATGTTCTATGCGTATACGCATTTTTCCAAAAACATGGCCATTGTATATTTCATCAACGCTAGTTATTTCAAACAAATTGGCATTTTCCTTAGATAATTGATGGCGGTGGATGCTTGTTTACGTACCGCGACTCACGACTTTCCTTCTCTCTAGTATACAAAATAATTTATAAACTGTTTATTATGTTTCGCTTAGATAATTTTCAATTAGCATATTACCTTTTAAATAGGTAATTTTTAAATACTATATTATCTTTTGATTAGATAATTTACAAGTAGTTTATTATTATCTTTTTATTTAATAATTTTCAAATAGTATATTACGTTCCGACTACGTAGTTGTTAAATAATAGATTATCTTTCAATTATATAATTTACAAGTAGTATATTACCTTTCGATTAGATAATTGACAAGTAGTTTATTATTATAGTTCTATTAAATAATTTTATGATTGTTTCGATTTTTTTCTTATTTCTTGATCTACAATTTAAGTCATATTTTTAGCAATAATTTCTCAAAGTTTCAATAATTTGATGTCGATTATCTTTCTCCTTCCACTCCTCGGTACCAGTTCGTATTTAAAGAGCTTAGCTCTGAGACTACTGTACATCTTTATTTTCTTCTCCAGAGTGGCATCAACTTTATCATCTAAATGTATGAGAGGAGCAGAGTAAAAATCCTTGGTTTTCTCGATGTACTCTTCATCGCTGCTTTCCAAAGGATACCAATAAGGAATATAGTTATGGGATTTGATCTCCTAGAATTAAGCAGAAAACCACCGCCACGTATTGGCTTAGGTAGCATAAGCCGATCAAGTGCTAAATCGCAAGAAACACAATATTGATCAAAAGGCGCGATAGCGTCTGATGCAAGTATAGGCGCGAGAGCCATTTTTAATTGAACGTTCATGACGTGACACTGTTAATATTTCCAAGAACCTGCTGTAACTCAATTCTGAAAAGGGCTTGATAGCTATAAGTGCAGAAGTCATGAAGATTTAATATCCGACGGCGCTAGTGACTGACAAATAGCGAAACTTATTGTTCCTGTATTGTTGCCTGCACATCAATATTTATACTCCCAAGACTCTATAAAATAAATCAAAAATGAATATATTATTTATTTATCTATTACTATTGTGACAATGTGCTTTGCACATGTCAAGTGACAGGTACTGAACCCCTGGCAAACACCTACCTACCCGTACAAGCCATACGAGTCCCTGGCTACACCTACCTACCCGTATACCTTTCCCTAGCTACCTACCCGCACATCAGCTAAATCTTACCTACCCTCACACACTAAAATCCCTTTCCCAAGCACGGCACACAAATACTAAGGTGGCCCTGGCGATGAAGACCTTGGGCGAGCTCAGAGAATATTAGGTGGGTCCTCCGGGTTTGACACTGCAGGCAGGATATTCTAAGGGAGGTGATCACCAGGAAGCCTTCAGGACCCTCCGTAGCCTTACAGGACAACAGTCAAGGCGAAAAGGCAGTATCCAGGCAGTAAGCTGGAGAACCTCCAACGCCAGTTAGTAAGCAGCTGTAAAAGAGTAAACTAATGAATGCAGATACGCATTAAGAGGCTAAGGAACAAGAAAGAGGACACACAGCTATATGCAGAAGACAAGAGATAAGGGAAATAAATGTACAGCTGTATGTAAACACTACAGCTGTACAAGAAACCGCATAGGACAGATTGAGGTTAGGTTGCTATGCACAAACAACGTGTACAGCAGACCTCTTAAATGAGCAAATATACAAATACGTATACTTGCGAAAACCTCACGACAAAGTATTTAGACTGGAGCTGTAGACGGAGCGGCTATCAGTCACCGAAGTTGACGTCAGCGAGTAGAGAGGGTTGACTCGGCTCTGAGCAGCGATGCAGCGGCGGGTGAGCTTCGTGCCTGAAACTCACACCGTACCAATTAGTTGACAACAGATAATATAGAACGAGTTAATAGTTACCTGGAAAGAAATTATACAGCATCTCCGAGACGTAAACAGCACCAGATCAACGTACACTTACAGCAGATGTGCACCGCTACAGCCTGAATACAGCGATAATGGACTCGCTCGCTCGATGCGAGATCGATGTACCGCGTAGAAGTACGATCGCGGCTCTCGGGCACGAGTATACTTTTTTTAACAAATTACTAAAAAAGTGTATCTAGTAAAAAATTTCTCAGTCAAGAGCGCTAAATCCCAAACGATTATGCCGTAGCAAGGTTGGAGTTGGATTGTTCCTGAGTGCTGTCTATAGGCGGTCCGAGCAGCAAACGAATTGATTGCTGCTCGGACCGCCTATAGAACCTTTTCGCCCATGAGAATTGCATTCCTGCTCTAATCGAACCAGTATTTTTTTGCACAGGAAATGATTCAATTTATGCAAATGATCAAAACAAATTTTTTTTTAATTTTAAATTATCAAAAAGTAATATGTTATTATTTATAAATAATATGCTTTTTTTTTAAAAAAAAATACTAAAACAGTGTATCTAGTAAAAAATATCTTAGTCAAGAGCGCAAAATTCCAAACGATTATGCCGTAGCCAGGCTAGAGTTGGATTTTTCTGAGTGCGGTCTATAGGCGGTCCGAGCAGCAAACGGATTGATCGTTGCTCGGACCGTCTATAGAACCTTTTCGCCCAGGAAAAGGACATTCCTGCTTCGAAATGGCATTTGATTGAAATTTACTCTTTGCGTGGACATTAGATGTTGATTTTCATTCAAGTGACATTTTTTATTTCTTCATATTTCTTCATAAAAATTCGTGTAGTGGTAGATACTACTGAAATATAGGGCAACTATGTCTTTATTTTATGCTCAAGTCTGTACGTTTTTATTTACGATCATTTTTCTTATCAGTCAACGGACTATTGACTCAGTCGGTAAAAATTGGCTTTGGAACCGAGTAACTTCTCACTATCTAAAAAAGTGATCTAGTAAAAAATTTCTCAGTCAAGAGCGCTAAATCCCAAACGATTATGCCGTAGCAAGGTTGGAGTTGGATTGTTCCTGAGTGCTGTCTATAGGCGGTCCGAGCAGCAAACGAATTGATTGCTGCTCGGACCGCCTATAGAACCTTTTCGCCCATGAGAATTGCATTCCTGCTCTAATCGAACCAGTATTTTTTTTGCACATCAATATTTATACTCCCAAGACTCTATAAAATAAATCAAAAATGAATATATTATTTATTTATCTATTACTATTGTGACAATGTGCTTTGCACATGTCAAGTGACAGGTACTGAACCCCTGGCAAACACCTACCTACCCGTACAAGCCATACGAGTCCCTGGCTACACCTACCTACCCGTATACCTTTCCCTAGCTACCTACCCGCACATCAGCTAAATCTTACCTACCCTCACACTAAAATCCCTTTCCCAAGCACGGCACACAAATACTAAGGTGGCCCTGGCGATGAGACCTTGGGCGAGCTCAGAGAATATTAGGTGGGTCCTCCGGGTTTGACACTGCAGGCAGGATATTCTAAGGGAGGTGATCACCAGGAAGCCTTCAGGACCCTCCGTAGCCTTACAGGACAACAGTCAAGGCGAAAAGGCAGTATCCAGGCAGTAAGCTGGAGAACCTCCAACGCCAGTTAGTAAGCAGCTGTAAAAGAGTAAACTAATGAATGCAGATACGCATTAAGAGGCTAAGGAACAAGAAAGAGGACACACAGCTATATGCAGAAGACAAGAGATAAGGGAAATAAATGTACAGCTGTATGTAAACACTACAGCTGTACAAGAAACCGCATAGGACAGATTGAGGTTAGGTTGCTATGCACAAACAACGTGTACAGCAGACCTCTTAAATGAGCAAATATACAAATACGTATACTTGCGAAAACCTCACGACAAAGTATTTAGACTGGAGCTGTAGACGGAGCGGCTATCAGTCACCGAAGTTGACGTCAGCGAGTAGAGAGGGTTGACTCGGCTCTGAGCAGCGATGCAGCGGCGGGTGAGCTTCGTGCCTGAAACTCACACCGTACCAATTAGTTGACAACAGATAATATAGAACGAGTTAATAGTTACCTGGAAAGAAATTATACAGCATCTCCGAGACGTAAACAGCACCAGATCAACGTACACTTACAGCAGATGTGCACCGCTACAGCCTGAATACAGCGATAATGGACTCGCTCGCTCGATGCGAGATCGATGTACCGCGTAGAAGTACGATCGCGGCTCTCGGGCACGAGTATACTTTTTTTAACAAATTACTAAAAAAGTGTATCTAGTAAAAAATTTCTCAGTCAAGAGCGCTAAATCCCAAACGATTATGCCGTAGCAAGGTTGGAGTTGGATTGTTCCTGAGTGCTGTCTATAGGCGGTCCGAGCAGCAAACGAATTGATTGCTGCTCGGACCGCCTATAGAACCTTTTCGCCCATGAGAATTGCATTCCTGCTCTAATCGAACCAGTATTTTTTTTGCACAGGAAATGATTCAATTTATGCAAATGATCAAAACAAATTTTTTTTTTAATTTTAAATTATCAAAAAGTAATATGTTATTATTTATAAATAATATGCTTTTTTTTTAAAAAAAAATACTAAAACAGTGTATCTAGTAAAAAATATCTTAGTCAAGAGCGCAAAATTCCAAACGATTATGCCGTAGCCAGGCTAGAGTTGGATTTTTCTGAGTGCGGTCTATAGGCGGTCCGAGCAGCAAACGGATTGATCGTTGCTCGGACCGTCTATAGAACCTTTTCGCCCAGGAAAAGGACATTCCTGCTTCGAAATGGCATTTGATTGAAATTTACTCTTTGCGTGGACATTAGATGTTGATTTTCATTCAAGTGACATTTTTTTATTTCTTCATATTTCTTCATAAAAATTCGTGTAGTGGTAGATACTACTGAAATATAGGGCAACTATGTCTTTATTTTATGCTCAAGTCTGTACGTTTTTATTTACGATCATTTTAGGCGGTCCGATCAGCAAACAATTGATTTGCTGCTCGGACCGCCCTATATAACCTTTTCGCCCATGAGACTTGCATTCCTGCTCTAATCGAACCAGTAATTTTTTTGTTGCACAGGAAATGATTCAATGTATGCAAATGAGCAAAACAAATTGTTTTTTTAATTTTAAATTATCAAAAAGTAATATGTTATTATTTATAAATAATATGCTTTTTTTTTCAAAAAAATACTAAGACAGTGGTATCTAGTAAAAAATATCTAGTCAAGAGCGCAAAATTTCCAAAACGATTATGCCGTAGCCAGGCTAGAGTTGGATTTTTCTGAGTGCGGTCTATAGGCGGTCCGAGCAGCAAACGGATTGATCGTTGCTCGGACCGTCTATAGAACCTTTTCGCCCAGGAAAAGGACATTCCTGCTTCGAAATGGCATTTGATTGAAATTTACTCTTTGCGTGGACATTAGATGTTGATTTTCATTCAAGTGACATTTTTTTATTTCTTCATATTTCTTCATAAAAATTCGTGTAGTGGTAGATACTACTGAAATATAGGGCAACTATGTCTTTATTTTATGCTCAAGTCTGTACGTTTTTATTTACGATCATTTTTCTTATCAGTCAACGGACTATTGACTCAGTCGGTAAAAATTGGCTTTGTAACCCCCTTAACCTCACTATCCGTAATTGGTTTAATTTTGGAGTGCCTTCCCCTATCTGGTTTTGGTTCGCCCCGAATATTTGATTTTTTCGGTACCATACATATCTGGAAAGCATTCCCCTATCCACCACCTGGGGAGGCGCCACGACGCGGGACCAGCAAACCCGGCACGGGGCGTGTGTGTGTGTGTGTGTGTGTGTGTGTATGTGTGTGTCTGCGGCGGAATATTTATTTAATATATATTGTAACGCTTCCGCTGGGGATTAAGGCGGAGGTCGCAAAATAAATGATTAAAACACTCGCACTTACTTAATAAGAGTTCAAATGAGTTTTTATTTAATATTACGAAACCCGATAAGTTTGTTTACAATTCGCCGTTTGCCAGTCACGGCTTAAAATGTACTCGCCGATTTTCGCGATCAAAGTAACGCGGTTTGACGCGACGAGCACACACACACTTGCACGGAAAGGGAGCTGGAGAACTGAGGCGAAACTCACCTACATACCAGGAGAATCGTCTCCAAGATAAATCTCTCACGTGGGCGGATATTAACTACACGTTTTGTTTTGGTCCGCAAAATCTCGATACGGCCTATATCGTACACCGCTCGGGAAGCTCTGCTCTCACGGCAGCTCGTTTCGTCTCGGAGCGAGCCCTGCGCGAAGTCGCTACTCTCGACTTCGCGGCCGTGCGAGAGCTATGCTGGGCCTCTCGAACGCGCGCGTATGTTCGCGTATACAGCGGCTACGCGCGGTCGGTAATTCGCATCGACAGTTCTAAACTAGATCTCCGTGCTAATATTCACGGATCTACATGAATAGTGGTGCTGGAGTTTGGGTGTTCAGTGGGACATATTCAGGATGCTGGAGGTTGGTGCTGCAGGAGGTTTACTTGAAGGAATAGTGTGTGTGTGCCTCTTCTCTCCGAGCATCTTGTGGCTTGCTCGACTAGTGCCATTTATTATAACGTAGGATAAATATCTCAGTGACATGTGATGTAAGCACATCGTCATAATATATAAATATTAAAATTGTTTTTTCAGGAATAGATAATATAAGTATTTTTTCCGTGCGCAAAAAAAGTTGTGAATATAACTTGAAAGAATGTGTATTAGTTTACTCATGCATGGTAAAACTCATAAAATTTTTAAAGGTGCACTCAATAATAATAACGGACCTAAAATTCAATATAATGCTCTAAATACAGATTCAAAATTTTTCGAAGATAAAATAAATATTAATCAAGTATAACATACACTTTTCTAAATATCCATATATGATATATACAATGATATATATCTATGTATGTACTATGGTCTCTGGAACCATATATGCCCATATATGGGGAATGAAAAATTTTTATATACATTGGCATATATTAGAACCCTCAAATCTTAGACAGGATGGCGGCGAACTATTTATACATAATATATATGTATATGTATATATATATATGGGTCATTCCAATACTTTTTTGTAAATCGGTCCGGGGATCAACCAATCGAGCTAAAAATTTAGTATGTTACTATACTATAAAAAAAAGTAAGTGAGCCAAAATTGTAGCCTTCTAAATCAATTAAGGTCGTAGGTATGCGATTTTAAACATTCAAAAATAGGCTATTTTTCATCATTTTTTAACATTTTTCAAAGTAGCACCAAAATTCGAGAAATTAGTATTTTTTTATCCAGTTCAGAGCAAAGCCTTCGTATTACTATAATCTTTTAATCTAGCTATATAGAATACAATTATTTTGTAAACAAAAATTTTGACACAGCTAAATATATACACTTGTTTTTTCAAATTTTGCACATTTTCTAAATGCTACCAAATTAACAGTTTTTGATATTTTTAAAAAAACCTAACGCGGTTGGATTTGTATTGGTATAAGCTCTCTTTCTATTTGAGGTTTACTATAAATAGTTAATTTTGCTTAATATTATGCTTATTTAAATTTGACATAAAATGCAAAAAAACACGTTTTTTGGTATATTCTAATGGTCACAACGTCGGTCTACCTAAATTTTTTTTTACCAAAATTTGGGTGAAACTCGGTTTTTGTAGGTAGAAAATGATCCCGCAGTAACTGCAATGAATATTTGACCTTCGTACACGTTTATTAACGTTTGAAAATATTCTTTTTTTGCATTCTTGCGCAAGACTTATCGGATTACTGCAAGGTCTAAAATGTCTTGTATTTTGAGTGTTATCACAGATTACATCCATACTATAGGTAACTTTTAAATCTAATAGGAATATAGTTTAAAGAAATTTTTATTTTTATTTTTTTATAACAATTTTTGGCCTGTTTTCGCTATTTTACTCGTTTTTGTACATTTATCATTACAATGCGTCGAAAAACTTGTCATTTGTACAATAGGAAAAAGGTTTGTAATTGCGTGACAAACATTTTGTTTATTTACGAAATACGAATAATAATTGAAAAATTGTTTAAAAATTATTAATTTAGTAGCATTTAATTTAAATATTATTTAAATCAAAATTTAAAAATTGTATGGATATATATATGTGAGTAGATTACGTATATTTATATAAAACAATATTTTAAATAAACAAGTATGTATTTATTAGAAACAAAAGGTTATTTAAGGAATGCCTTTGTTTATAATAATTAAAATAAATATTTGGGGTCTGTAACTAAAGGGAAAAATGAATTGGATATAATTATGGATTAAAACGCAAATTTTGAAAGTGGGTACAAATTACGAATTACGGGAGAAATGGAAGAAACAGGTTTTTATTTATTTGCCGCTAAAATGTTATAAATAATTCTTTAAAATTAATACAAAAATTTATTTATTTAAGAAAAAAGTTTTATTACTCTAAAAGTACAAAATATTAATGACATAGAACTTTTGGCGATGATCGTTCGTCATTAAATAAATTAATTTTAGGAGGTGAAGTTCTATTTATAACCGTTTAAAATAATCCAAAATTTTAATAAGTTGTTAACTAAAATACTACAATTTAGTAAGTATATGTACTTTACTATTTTTGGGAAGTTAATTTTTCATTAACATTTTTAATTATTAAAATATAAATTTAAGCTTTATAAGAATTCATATAGTTTAAAATTTACAGTTAACATTTAATATGTCGTTATTTTTTTTTATTATTTTTATTCTGATTTCATTACACTAAATTTTGGTAAAAACTTTTATTTATTAATTATAATCGTATTTAAAAAAAAATTTAATTTTTGGTATAAATTCCAATGCACTATAACAGTACCTCCAAGGTGTTGTGTGAATCTGTTTAATGTCTAAGGTGTCCATAGTAGCAAAAAATAATACAATTTAAAACATTATTTTAAATAAATTAATTACGAAAAACCTTTTTCGACATTAAAAATAGGGGGATGGCGCGCGAAGCGCGCAGGGGGGCGAAGCCCCCTAGTATAAATATATATATTATGAGAAAATATACTTATAAATATATATATACACACACACACACATATATATATATATATATATATATATATTGTGTATATATATATATATGTTTTTGGTTATTGGGTTATTTGTGAGGGGGAGCTAATTTCTAATACGGCGGCAGCGGCTGTGAAAGTCTTTTATAATATAGAGAGATAAATTTAAATACGAAATGAAAATGATTTTTAATTAAAATTAATTTAATTAAGCAATCAAAATTATTTTTTAATTAAAGTTAATTTATTTAAGAAATCAAAATGATTTTTAATTAAAATTAATTTAATTCAGAAATCAAAATGATTTTTTAATTAAACTAAATTTAATTAAGAAATAAAAATGATTTTTTAATTAAACTAAATTCAATTAAGAAATCAAAATTATTTTTTAATTAAATTAAGTTTAATTAAAAATAATTTTAATTTCTTAATTGAATTAAATTTCATTAAAAAAACATTTTGATTTGTTAACTAAATTAATTTTAATTACAAAATCAAGATGCTTTTTTAAGTAAACATGAATTAAAAGTAAAATTGATTGGAATATTTGCAACCCTGTCAAGAAGTGAATAGAGAGCAGTTCGAGCACTTAAAGTAAGATGCGATTATTACTGCTAATAATTAAGTGTGAGAGGCAAGGGGACTCACGTTAATCAAGCACCTCAAACGTGAAAGGCAAGGGGACTCACGCTAATCAAGCACCCCAAAGGGAACAGAGTTTACTACGTCTACGTCGTTGTTCCTGGGTAACGCTAAATGTAAAAAAACATGACCTCGCAATGACCTTGAAGGTTCAAACTTACAGATTGGAATTAAGGGGAGGTCGTACAAAACTGATTGATGGGTTAACAGATTTGACAAATTTGACAATTTGAGGTTATAAAAAAATAATTATAGAATCATATAATATGTAGTAATATACATAACAATAGGTAAGGCACACCGCATGTGTGGCTATTAGCTGACCGATCGATTCGACAGATCGAGGCCTATAAGAATATTACACAGCGCCACCATTAGGCAAAATAAAAAACTTATATGTTTCGCAGATAACCTGCAAAACTGTTTATTATTTGCAAACTAATTTTAACTGTTTTGCATAATTTTTTGTACAAAATCTTACCAGAGCGCCATTCTATACTTTATTACGATTGTTCTGGTAAAATTTTGTATCATGACATAGCGTAGAAGCAAAAATAAGTGAAGAACCGTAATTAAACTGCATCTCATACAATGCTCAGATAAATTACGGTAAATAATAATAATACGAAATTTTTCGACTAAATTAAAACCAGAGCGCTATTCTCCTGACCAAATTAATGATGTGTGCCAAATTTGGAGTAATTTGATCCATTAAAAGAGGAGAATAGTGCAGAATACAAATTTCCATTTACGCACTAAAACAGTGACATATTTGACTGACAGTTTTCTCTGTTACGACCTCCCCTTAATCCATAGCAGGTTCGAGTGAAATTTCCCGCTCTTTTGATTGTTGTTGTGAAAAATAGCGATTTTCATTAAAAAAAAGTTAACCTTCGAATTACCTTCAAGGTCTAACGCTAGGTCGAATCCAAGGTCACCATTGGATACCATTATTACAAGAATTCCCTTGACCTTTTTAATACCCCTAAGTCAAACAAGTACAGATCGGAGCCGATCAATACCTAAAACTTAATAACCTTCAGCAGAAGGTTCAAGGTCACCTTGGCCTATGATCTGAGTACATGTTTAGACGTAAAATTTCTCGCTCTTTCGATTGCTGTTATCAAAAATAGGGGTTCCCATTAAAAAAAACAAAGTTGACCTTGAAATGACCTTGAATGACAAGTTGAACGTCAAATCCAAGTTCACCACTGGATTCCTCGTAAAAAGTTACTTTAGGAATGACCTTCACCTTTTTTAAAAAAGCTATTACCTGGAATATTTATTGTGTGTATCGTTACTTTTAGGACACCCTGTATATAATATATATATATAGCGCCTAAGGTGAGGCTTGTTTATTATTGTTTATTTGACATTTTTATATTAAGCACACCATCATGGATACATATAATAATAATAATAATAATTATGAAAACATCAGTAAATAATGCTTGATACAAAGTTATGATTAATTGATTGTTAGAAAGAATAAAAATTTCTTTTAACTATAATACCGTGTCAATTTTGAAAGTCACCTGTACTATTGACATGATATTATAAAATACGAGGTTAATTTTAGACCTGTAGTAATATGTTTAAGCTTTGACACTTATTACAATTCCATAAAATCAGTTTTTATACAAAAATCCTAAAATCTGTTGTGCCAATTAAAAAAACGTAAATACACAAAATGTTTGACACGCAATCACAAACCTTTTTCCTATTGTACAAATGATAAGTTTTTCGACGCATTGTAATGATAAATGTACAAAAACGAGTAAAATAGCGAAAACAGGCCAAAAATTGTTATAAAAAAATAAAAATAAAAATTTCTTTAAACTATATTCCTATTAGTTTTAAAAGTTACCTATAGTATGGATGTAATCTGTGATAACACTCAAAATACAAGACATTTTAGACCTTGCAGTAATCCGATAAGTCTTGCGCAAGAATGCAAAAAAAAATATTTTTTCGATACAGTATGCGTAAAATCGCATTTTACACATTGTTTACGTTTTTTAAAATGCCATTTTCCGCATACTATATCGAAAAATATCGTTCGCAACACGTGCGTTGGAAAGTTACAACCTCGTGTGACAAAAAAACACTCGGTCCGGCTTCGCCGAACCTCGTGCTTTTTTAGTACACGCAGTTGTAACTTTTTACGCACTTGTTACGAAATATACTATTTAAACGTTAATAAACGTGTACGAAAGTCAAATATCAATTGCAATAACTACGGGAACATTTTCTACCTACAAAAACCAAGTATCACCTAAATTTTGGTAAAAAAAAATTTAGGTAGACCGACGTTGTAAGCATTAGAAAATACCAAAAAACGTGATTTTTGTGCATTTTAGGTCAAATTTAAATAAGCATAACTTTAAGGCAAATTAACTTTTTATAGTAAACCTCAAACAGAAAGAAAACATATACCAATACAAATCTAACCGCGTTAGGTTTTTTTAAAAATATCGAAAACTGTTAATTTGGTAGCATTTAGAAAATGTACAAAATTTTAAAAAACAAGGGTTTCTATTTAGCTGTGTCAAAATTTTTGTTTACAAAATAATTGTATCCTATATAGCTAGATTAAAAGTCTATAGTAATACGAAGAGTTTGTCCTGAACTGGATAAAAAAATATTAGTTTCTCGTATTTTGGTGCTGTTTTGAAAAATGTTAAAAAATGATGAAAAATAGCCTATTTTTGAATGTTTAAAATCGCATACCTACGACCTTAATTGATTTAGAAGGCTACAATTTTGGCTCACTTATTTTTTTTATAGGATAGTAACATACTAAATTTTTAGCCCGATTGGTTGCCCCCCCCCGGACCGATTTACAAAAAAATATTGGAATGACCCATATATATATATATGTATATTTATACTAGTGGGTCTTCGCCCCCTGCTCGCTACCGCTCGCCCACCCCTTACATTATACGTTTCGTTAACATTATCCACTTATATTACATAATTAATAAGGCTTAAATGAACCTGTTCGAAAATTGAATCCTTTTATTCGTTGTTTTCATCTACATTCTGAATCAAACAAATATTTATTATTAAACTAATTATATAGAAATGAATCATAATTTAATGTGAATTACCTGTATTAAAAATATTTCTGATCCTAATAATAATTGTTCTAAGAATATTTTTTCATCTTTCAAATTTAAAAATTTTCAAAATTCAATTTTAAAATGTAACTTGATTCTAATAAGATAAAAATAAGGTTATATTTGTTGTTTTATAATTAGATTTGTAAAAATCTTACCAGGAGAGGCCAATGCTTTTGGATAACTGATCTTAACAAAACTCTGGGATATGTTTTATAATATAAAAATATAAAGAAATCCAGATTTTTAGACACTAACGTATAAATTTTTCAAAGTTATAAGCTAATTATGCCGTAATTTGCAAAGAAAATTACTTTCATTTTAATTGTTTGTAATTTGAAAACAAATAAAGACAAACAGCTAAACCAGAAATTATAAGAAAGCTAAGATCAAGTAGATATGGATTAAAAGAAAATAAGCTCAAATCGGTCAATTTTCCTCAAAGTTGTGGGGAAAATAAGAAATCCGTTATCCATAGGCCTTGGCTTCTCCTAGTTAGTTTTATAACTGATATTCCATAAAATAAAGAAAATTACCATTTTCTTTTAAATGTCCAATCAATTCTAATTTCGTTTCCCTTTCAATTACTACATTTCTATCTTCTTTTATTGTAACAATAACGTCTAATTTACAAAATCCGTCGGTTATTACCCCAAAAAATTCATTATTATTATTTACATGTTTTTGTATAAAAACTATTTCGTAAGTATCCTTGAATTACTGAAAATAGTATTTTTTAATTATATATTAATGTATTTGATTAGTTTTTCATTATCAAAATTTTTAACTACCAATATATCCTTTTTTATACGGAATGTCTGAAAATTTTATTTTTTGTTGTTGTAAATTGTTTATAAAGTTTGTTTTACTTAGAACAACAATTGTAGAACAGTATTGTAGATTTAATTCAAAATTTACGTTTCCTTTGGTATATTTCTTCGCTTTAGTAACTGTCACTGTTTCTAATAAAATTTTCTAAAAGAAAAAGAGAGAATTTTACGTTACCTAGAACGTTAATTTGAATTATTTAGAAGTTAAATATGAAAGTTTAGATCCCATTTTCAAAAAAAAATTAGACTTGAGTAATAAATCCTTGGGAAAAAAATACTAATGATTAAAATCTATTATGAACACCCTAGTGGAGATCGAATTCAATTAAAAAATGGTGTACATTGTTTTTCCAATAATAGAACGTTTTTCTCATGTTTTAAACTCATTATTCTTAGCCACATCGACTGAATCTATCAATCTTATCATTTAACTACATTTAATTTTTTCAGAAATAAGTATAAGGTTCATAGGGCAAAAGTACGCAGATTACAAGAAGATATCATATATATACACACACATATACATATAGTATATATATGTACACACATATACATAATATATGTAGGGTGGAGGTGCAATAAAAAGATTTTATTTTTAAATTTTCGTACACTTTCATACATTTCCATGTATTTCTGCACAATTTCGTGTATCTGACAATATACAATTAGACCTTGGCTGGAGTAATAACGCGATTTTCATAATACGAAGCATAATCACGGTGGAGGGTGAAGTGAAGGGTGTAGTGGAGGGTTAGTGGAGGGGTGTGGAGGGGTGTGGAGGGAGGTGGACGGAGGTGGACGGAGATACCAAAATAATATAACAAACAAAAAACGTTCAATTTAAAAGAATTTTACCTTAAAATGTGGAGGGGTAGTGGAGGGACGGTGAAGGGAGGTGGAGGGTGTAGTGGAGGGTTAGTGGAGGGGAGTGGAGGGAGGTGAAGAGAGGTGGACGGAGATACCGAAATAATATAACAAACAAAAAACGTTTACTTTAAAAGAATTTTACCTTAAAATGTGGAGGGGTAGTGGACGGATAGTGGAGGGACGGTTGAGGGAGGTGGAGGGTCTGAGTTCCACATTTTTTGTTGTAACTATATAATATAGGAAGATATATATATATATATATATATATATGGGGTATTCCACGTGAAGTGGTCCGATCAAAATTTTAAAATGCACCAAATTTTGGGTACACTTTGCAAATGTTTTTCAGAATACAGAAAAAAATTTTTAGGTACTGGAATCTATTTGCTCAAAAGTTATTCTAACCTCAAAAAGTGAATTTTTCCATATTTTTTTCAACACCAGCTGGGTATACCGCTATATAACTCAAAATCTATCAACTTTTACTATAGAACATTATATGTAACATTCGTTGCTAATTATATCTAGAATTTATTCTTCTGGGTTAGAATTTCTAATCTCAAGGTCAATGTTACATAAACTACATGTCAATATTCAACTTGAAAAAAGTGTAACTTTGCCACCTTTGATTTTTTCATCCAAAAGTCTAAAAGAAAGCTTGGAGCAATACCATTCAAATGGTCTGTAGCATTTTTATGGCCTCCAATTCTGTAAAAAGTTGTGACAATTTAAAGAAAGACAAAAAATTCACAAAAATTAACATGGTAATGCCTATTTAAATTTTTAAAAAAATTTCGTGTTTCTTTAAATTGTCATAACTTTTTACAGAATTAGAGGCCATAAAAATGCTACAGACCATTTGAAAGGTATTGCTCCAAGCTTTCTTTTAGACTTTTGGATGAAAAAATCAAAGGTGGCAAAGTTACACTTTTTTCAAGTTGAATATTGACATGTAGTTTATGTAACATTGACCTTGAGATTAGAAATTCTAACCCAGAAGAATAAATTTTAGATATAATTAGCAACGAATGTTACATATAATGTTCTATAGTAAAAGTTGATAGATTTTGAGTTATATAGCGGTATACCCAGCTGGTGTTGAAAAAAATATGGAAAAATTCACTTTTTGAGGTTAGAATAACTTTTGAGCAAATAGATTCCAGTACCTAAAAAATTTTTTCTGTATTCTGAAAAACATTTGCGAAGTGGACCCAAAATTTGGTGCATTTTAAAATTTTAATCGGATCACTTCACCTGGAATACCCCATATATATATATATATGGGTGTTTCTCTGTGATATCGAAGATGAAAAAAATAAATATTGCTATAACTGTGGGAATATGTTTTAGAGGTATCCAGTAGTTCTCCTGAATTTTTTCAGATTTTTTCTGGGCCATTATTTTAAGTTACAGAGAGTCAAAGTTGACATTTTAGCACTTTTTTGCATTATATGCCCATTTTCATGAATTTTTAGCTCCCAGGGGATGCATTTTTCACTAAAAACATAAGTATGACTTTCTTTGTAAAATTTTCCGAACGTTTCATTAAAAATACTTTTAAAGACATAAATGTATGCTGTCACACTCTTGTAAGCCATTTAAACCTTAAATAGTGAAAATCAGCAATTCTGCTCCGGACTCTGGTAACCTAATACTGACTAAAAGATGTCTTTTTATAGACAGAAACTGCCTAACAATTACCAGAGTGGGTCTAAATCATTAAGATCACTTATGGTCAAAATATCCGGGAAAAGTATTAATAGAAATGTATATTTGTTGCCTTATAACGATGAATCTAGTAGCATGATCATTGCAAAAAAATTTATGCACTTACCTTGGAATGGTAGAAAAGTATCTCCACTTGTTTCAGTATCCATCTAATCCCCTGTAAGCTGCTAAAAATACAAATATTATTATACAAATGTAAAAAATTAATTTTTAAACATTTATAATGCTGAATTTATAGTTTTACATCCCTTACAAGAATTATAATACTAATCTGAAGGATTACTATAAATATATAAACATCATTATTACATTAACTGAATATACGTATTTAATACAAAAGATATATAAATAAATCGGATATGTAATTATAATGAATAATATTATAACGTGACATGACAAGTTTGTGAAATATAACAATGTATTCCTGAATAATAATAATAATAATGTTGATACTTTTATAGTAATCCTTCAGATTAGTATTATAATTCTTGTAAGGGATGTAAAACTAAAAATCCAGCATTATAAATGTTTAAAAAATAATTTTTTATAATTTTATAATAATATTTGTATTTTTAGCAGCTTACAGGGGATTAGATGGATACTGAAACAAGTGGAGATACTTTTCTACCATTCCAAGGTAAGTGCATAAATTTTTTTGCAATGATCATGCTTTTAGATTCATCGTTATAAGGCAACAAATATACATTTCTATTAATATTTCGGGCACTTTTCCCGGATATTTTGACCATAAGTGATATTAATGATTTAGACCCACTCTGGTAATTTTTAGGCAGTTTCTGTCTATAAAAAGACATCTTTTAGACAGTATTAGGTTACCAGAGTCCGGAGCAGAATTGCTGATTTTCACTATTTAAGGTTTAAATGGCTTACAAGAGTGTGACAGCATACATTTATGTCTTTAAAAGTATTTTTAATGAAACGTTCGGAAAATTTTACAAAGAAAGTCATACTTATGTTTTTAGTGAAAAATGCATCCCCTGGGAGCTAAAAATGCATGAAAATGGGCATATAATGCAAAAAAGGGCTATAATGTCAACTTTGACTCTCTGTAACTTAAAATAATGGCCCAGAAAAAATCTGAAAAAATGCAGGAGAACTACTGGATACCTCTAAAACATATTCCCACAGTTATAGCAATATTTATTTTTTTCATCTTCGATGTCACAGAGAACCACCCATATATATATGTTGATTAGTGAATTCTAAGACACGGCGGCGGCGAAATATTTATATATTATAGATATATGGACTATTTCACGTCAAGTGGTACGATGAAAATTTGAAATCGCTCCAAAATTTGAAAATAGGCTGGAAATATCTTCCAGAAGATAGAAAAAAATTTTTAGGTGTTAAAAATAATTTGCCTGAGAGTTATTACACCATAATAAATGGAAATTTTTCAATTTTTTAGGAAAATTTCTATTTTCAAAGCCATTTATCTCAAAATCTATTGATTTTTTTTAAAAAACATTACAGGCAACTTTTGTTCAAAATAATCTTTAGAACTTATCTACCTGGGTTACAATTGTTAATTTTAAATTCTCGAAGAGATAGAACGCTCGAAAATATTGAATATCAAAAAAAGGCGACCACGTCACAAATGATTTTTATCTAACACCGCTCAAAAGATCACAATTTTCGAGAGCTTTCGAATGGCTTGGATTAGATTATTGGCCAAGATTGCTGGTGTAAGTTATGCCTCATAATCCTCATAAAATCACTAATTTTCATGTATTTATGGCATAACTTACAACAGCAATCTTGGCCAATAATCTAATCCAAGCCATTCGAAAGCTCTCAAAAATTGTGATCTTTTGAGCGGTGTTAGATAAAAATCAATTGTGACGTGGTCGCCTTTTTTTGATATTCAATATTTTCGGGCGTTCTATCTCTTCGAGAATTTAAAATTAACAATTGTAGCCCAGGTAGATAAGTTCTAAAGATTATTTTAAACAAAAGTTGTTTGTAATGTTTATTAAAAAAAAATCAATAGATTTTGAGATAAATGGTTTTGAAAATAGAAATTTTCCTAAAAAATTGAAAAATTTCCATTTTTTATGGTGGAATAACTCTCAGGCAAATTATTCTTAACACCTAAATTTTTTTTCTATCTTCTGGAAGATATTTTCAGCCAATTTTCAAATTTTGGAGCGATTTAAAATTTTCATCGTACCACTTGACGTGAAATATCCCATATATGTATATTGTTCGTATAATTTAAATTCCAAAATATGATACATACCCTCCGGTGCACATACATATCTAGTGGATAAATGTTATGATATTTCATCATAATTGTATGTATTCTCATCATTTTCTTTCATATCGATAGGTAATGGTAACTGCTGACAATGCCGCGAAGGAACAGCGCCATCTCTGGGGACGGCGGAGGCTCTACATCTGGTAAGAAGCGTCGTCTGTCCGATGGTGCAGATGCCGATATTACCGACATTACTATAATGTCGACGACTCCGCTTCTAATGGCTTCGGAGGTGAAAGATATTGTTTTATCTGTCAGTAAAAATCGCGCCACGCTGTTAAATTGGTTAATTCACGAAAAATCTGTTGAGAAAAAAGAAATTTTATGTTCTGCGATAAATGGGTTTTGCGATGCAGTCAATCTGTTGTCCACGGCATATACAGCCCAACTCGCAAACGAGCCTCTCTCGGGTTGCAAAAATGTAATAGAAGATTTTACCGAGACAGTGCAAAGATCAATATTTACTAAATATATTAAATAAATAAAAATATTTTAATTAACTCTTGCAACAATCTTGAGAGTACTTCGCGTAAAGTCTCGATACGTGAGACCTCGGGTAATGAAGATATTGCACGCCTGTCGTATGCTAATGCTGTCTCTTTTTCGAACTCACCTGCAACTACAAATCTCGCTAGAGGTGGAAATTTAGCCCCTGCCAGGGACAGAGGTAGGCCGTTTCACATAAGTTCATCAAAAAGAGTCATCATTGGTCCATGTGAGCACGTCAAGGGCAAATATGACACTTCTAACGCTACCAAGGAAGCACTCAAAAAATGTATACGGCCCGCTGAACTCAAAATGAGTATTAAACGCGTCTACAACTATGCCAACAACTCGGTAGCTATTGAAGGAGACAACATCCGACCTGATATTTTTACGAACATAACAGCACTAGCGGAGGCAGGCCTTGAGGTGAAACCTGTCAACAAATTCAACCCGAGAATAATAATTCACGGCATCCCGAAGGAGCTGAATGAGACTGACATCTTAAAGTGCATTACGGACCAGAACTTCGATACAGCCTCGCGCGACGAGTTTAAGGTTGTTTATTTGTTTCCCTCGAACAACGATAAAAAATTCCGTTCATGTATAATCGAGACAAAACCAAAACTTAGGGAAATTTTAATGAGTCGCAGAAAAGTGAATATTGAATGGAACGTGTGCAACTTAGATGATTATATTTCAGTCATGCAATGCTTTAAATGTAACGGCTTCAACCATGTTGCTAAGGACTGCAAAGGAAAGCAATGTTGTCATTTTTGTGCAGGCGAGCACAGCTCAATAAATTGTAAGTCTAAAAACGATCTAAAATGTGTAAATTGCACGCTGGCAAAATCCTCAAATTGTGCGCATGCGGCTAACGACAAATCACTGTGCCCTATATTGCGTAAGAAAGTAATGCATAAAATGTCATTTATTAATTATAGCTACTAGCACTCATCTTGATTGTCGTCTTAATGTAGGACATTGTAATGCCCAGTCGTTGCCTGCGCACTTCGCTGATGTGTCCAGTATCATTGGAGCCCACGATCTACACGTTTTTGCTGTCAGTGAATCTTGGCTGTCGGCTTCGTCACCCAAGAGCTGCTACGATATACCGGATTATTCGCTTTACCGTGTGGACTGTGTTGGAAAAGTTGGTGGTGGGGTCGCGTTGTATGTTAAAAATACGTTAAGATCCCTTTTTCGTGGCTCGTCACCACAGCCGACAATTTACATCAATCGACCGGTGTATCTCATTGTTGAAGTAGTTTTATTGCACGTTAAATTATTGTTTGTTGTCGTTTATAGCCCACCTAAAGCAGGTTATTGGGATACTGTTGAAGAGGCTATTATACACTGTAATAATGGCTGCGACAATATTATATTGCTCGGTGATTTTAATGTAGATTGGGAAACAGCCTCGACACCTCGCACTATACTCCGAGAATCGCTGGAATCGTGTGGTTTGCAGCGCGTTCCGCTCGGCCCAACGCATCGCAGATCGAGGAACAATAGCCACTCGTCAATTGATTATATTTGTGTGTCTGACCAGTCCAAAATTGCTTCATTTTCTCAAGTAAGCTACCCTAATGTATCTGACCACGATGTCTTGTTTATTACGTAATGTACGAGATGCCAGCCTGCCTACCCTCGATTGCTACTGCACGCTCTTTCAGGGATCGTGATATGGAGGCGTTTACCTATGATGTATCGGTTATCGATTGGCATCATGTCGGCAGCCCGCCTGACGTCGACTCCAAGGTTAATCTGTTTACAACTGCACTTCTTGATGTCTATGACAAGCATGCACCTATTAAGGCACTCAAAATTAGGCCTGGATCACGCGTGAAGTGAGGGATCTCATTAGACATCGGAACAAAGCATGGAGAACCTACACGCGCTCGGGACGCCAGGAGGATCGTATTAGATATAAATCACTCCGCAATCGTGTCCAAACTATAGTCAGAAATGCCATGCATCAGTACTTTAAACAGAGATTAAGCGAATGTACTGGAAGCACAGATATGTGGAAAGTTGTCGAGCGAATGGGCCTCAAGTCGGATAAAGCATACGTTAGGAATTTGCCTGTTACCCCCTCGCAATTAAACCGGTATTTTGTTAGTGCGGACGAAGCTGATGTACTTAATTTCAACTACTCCTATGCACGCAAAACCCCTGATTCCCAGTTTTATTTTGCATACGTTCGCCTTGATGATTTATTGGAGGCTATAAAATCTGCGCACTCTAATGCGACGGGAGTTGATGGGATTTCGCTTAAATTTATCAAAGAGTCATTGTCCTTTATACATTCGGTGCTTCTGAACATATTCGATGCTTCGTTCCAGTCTGGGGTGTTTCCCAATCTGTGGAAGAAGGCGCTTGTGTTACCACTTCCGAAGACAGTACAACCAGTGAATATGGAGGATTTTTGCCCAATAAGCATCTTGTGTGCAGCGTCGAAATTATTAGAATACGTGGCATACAAACAGATATCTGAGCATGTTGCTCAATTAAGTCTATTAGATCACCTTCAGTCTGGCTTTCGGAAGCATCACAGTGTTCACGCGGCCGTGGTAAGGGTGGTTGACGATATTAGGGAGAATATCGATTAAGGCTTCATAACCCTGATGGTGTCAATTGACTTTAAGCAGGCATTTGATTCGGTTAACATTGGACTTCTTGGCGAAAAACTAAGATATTATGACTTTTCGGAACCGTCTATAAAGTGGATTTTATCATACCTCACGGATAGGTCACAAACGGTTAAGGCACCGCACGAAGAGCTTAGTGAGGAGAGCAAAGGGTGTCCCACAAGGCTCCATATTAGGGCCTCTGTTATTTTTGTTATTTATTAATGATCTGCCAGCGTGTTTGTTGGGCTGTGCTTACCACATATATGCCGACGACTTTGTTATCTATGTCCGAGGTAAATTCTGCGATATTGAAGGCATTGTGCAATTAATTAATTCTAATCTATAGAGAATTGCTTTGTGGGCAAGAAATAATGGACTAGATATCAACACAAAGAAGACAAACGCGAGCCCTTTGCCGCCGAATAAAGTTTCATTCATTCATTCATTCATTCATCATCATTAGTAGCTTCAAATCTAAATTTTACTAAGGCAGTCCCAGGACCCTTATGAAAATATTTAAATAAATATTTTGTATCTTTTATTGTATTACATATTTCTATATTAATGTGATATTCAAATAATAATAATAAATACATTAAAAATATAATTTTTCTCGCCCAGGCAAAAGTTTTTAAATTAATATTGAATTTTGTCGGTCTTGCTGAGCTAACGTCTAACGACTCTAAGAACTCCAAGTTGCTCGCTCGAAAAGGCACGACAATTCGCCGCGTATCAATCCCGAGGACAACATTATGAAGCCCAGAAGCCGCCAGACATAAAATAAAAGAAGAAGCAAATAAAATACTAAGTAATAAAATGGAAAATATTTTAATAAGAAAGAAAGAAATATTAAGTCTATGTGTTTCGTCTTGGGACCGTCTGCCAGAACTCATCAGTGGGGCGCAGACGGTCCCAGCCCCAGACACACAAGACAATATTATTGAATCAAAATAATGATAATTTTAAAATTTTGGTATCGTAAGAACGGATGAACGGAGCCTATATAAGTACACATAAGGTTGTAAATCTGATTGTGGATGGAAAAGTGCCACCTAACATCAGAGTATGTACTATGGACATAATTTTAAACCAAAGTCCTGTTATTATTAAAAATATAATTTTTCTCGCCCAGGCAAAAGTTTTTAAATTAATATTGAATTTTGTCGGTCTTGCTGAGCTAACGTCTAACGACTCTAAGAACTCCAAGTTGCTCGCTCGGAAAGGCACGACAATTCGCCGCGTATGAATCCCGAGGACAACATTATGAAGGCCACAAGCCGCCAGACATAAACTAAAAGAAGAAGCAAATAAAATACTAAGTAATAAAATTGAAAATATTTTAATAAGAAAGAAAGAAATTTTAAGTCTATGTGTTTCATTTGCATCTTCTTTTGGTTTATGTCTGGCGGCTTGTGGCCTTCATAATGTTGTCCTTGGGATTGATACGCGACGAATTGTCGTGCCTTTTCGAGCGAGCAACTTGTAGTTCTTAGAGTCGTTAGACGTTAGCTCAGCAAGACCAACAAAATTCAATATTAATTTAAAAAATAATAAATACGGTTTATATTATGCGATGAAACTGTTATATGCAATTCTATGTTTCGAATATATTATTGTGTTACCATTAGTTCTTTGGCAATAAAGAAAGTACTCATCTGGATTAAAATATGTTGGATTAACATATGGTTTAGAAAAATTTTTTGTACTCATACATCTTTACTCATACATATGCTATTATTATTATCAAATTAAATTATTAATTAGACAATGATAATATTTAGCATAAAAATAAGAGTGGGAGAAAAAGAGAGAGGGAGAGACAGAGAGATTACTAGGGAGAAAGAGACAGTAAGACAGTAAGTGCTGGACAAAGGATATAGAGGAAGAGAAATATAATGTTACGTCCAGACTTGTATCATTTACCATAAAAAATGTTTACAAGAAAGCAAATGTAGTAGCGAGTGAAGCTTTTGAGAGCAGAGATTCAGGATATAATATGGGAAAAGGATTAAATTGTTTCATTACTTTAATTTATAAACTATTCATTTGAATCATTAATAGACTGTATAGTTGCATAAACATAAATTACAGTATTATTAAACAATATGCGTTTATAAACAAGGAGACAATTAATAAATTATTTAAGTACAATACTTATTAACTATTATCTTGAATTCAAATTATATAAGATCGGACTGATGTAGCTTCACCCTCTGAAGCTTTTAGATAAAAAACTGAGATTGCCTTGATCTGTTTTGATCGCTCCTTATATACTCAACAAGCCCTCTTTTCTATATTTTTCTTACTCTTTTACTAGGATAGAAAAATTCGTTGAAACGACGTTGCACCGAACGCGCGATTGCACTTAATGCGCATTATTTTACACCATCGTCGTCCAAGCGGCTTGCTCGCACAAGGGCTACTTCAAAGCTTTAATTTATTACTTTCTTCTAATGTCCGTGCATTTGCATTTCGGGCAACGGTCACTCATTAATTTCGTTTTCTTGGTATCCGCGTATTTCGATTTAAAACACTTGCATAATGACTTTTTGCGGTCCTTCTGTTGTCTTACAAATTTTCGTCCCATATCAGTTTATGTGTTTGGCTGTCTATTTGTAATTTCTTTAACCTGTAAAGGACGTGATAGCTTCTATACGGACCATGACCATGCTCGACCCTTTACATGTGTAAGTTTTGAGATGTGAGACATCACAAAATCTCGATTTCTATAGAAAAGTGCGAGAAAACAGTAAACCCAAATCCCCGTCCTCTAAAGGTTGAAAATGATCCGATGTTTTTAGACATTAATTTTATTGAAAAAAGAAGCTTTTTTGAACCAGAAAATTCCCGTCCTCTAAAGGTTAAAAGCTTCTTTTCGTATAACGTGATCGAAAATTAAAATTCTCTATACTTTTAAATTCAATTTTGTTCGTCCTGTAATAAAGTATGACTAATTAACAGAAATACTAGAGCCAAGGCGAGTTTGATTGTAATTATTTGTATAGGTTTTGATTTCAAATTATATCTAAGAAGGATAAGTGACGGTGTTGTTGAACTATTTGCCGCAATGAGGTCGAAAGAGTGCAATCAAGCATTCCTTAGGAAAGATAGGATTTAGGTTTAGGTTTAGTGATTGGTTAGACTCCAATGATTCTATTTTTTTTGTAAATCATATTCTTTTTATTTTTATTTTCTAAAATGGAAATTAAATTAAAAGTTTTCTTGGTAATGATCTTTTTGTGTAATAAAAAATAAATATTATTTTTTTGTAGTTTATTTCCGCCGTTTTATTTATTTATTTATTTATTTATTTATTTATTTAACCAGAAAAGAATTTACATAATAGAAACACATACATCATGCAAACCTCCCACAGAGATAAACGGAGTTATCTGTTGGTGGGACTGGTTACAAAAAGAAAACTTAAAACTAACTTAAATATTAAACTAATCTAATATAATAAATCTTTAACAATTATTCAAAGTAACAAATAGTATACAACTGTAGCTAAAAGTAATTTGTGACGAATACAACAGAAAATAAAAACTTTTTTTTAATATATATTATTTTTAATCCATTTAAATATATATATTATTTTTATTGTAACGGTTTTGCTATCTTTTAATAACAATAAATAAAATATTATAATATAAAGTTAATAATAACAAGTAACTACCGTTAAAATAATAGTCTCATTTACACGATCGGCCGCTCAGTAATAATACGACTATAATAAGCCGTATAGGCGGAGGCGGCGGTAATCTTTACTTAGCGAAACGCGAGAAAAAGGGGTAAACAACTAAATAAGCAACAATGCAGTATTTAATTAGCAAATAAAATAAACGTATTCGGAAAAAAAGTAATACAGGCGCGTCGCGGCGCGCGAAACGCAGATCGATATATGCGCGAAATAAATAAAGAAAGAAAGAGAAAGAGAGAGAGACTACAAAACTGGCACTTACAGTGCTTGAGCCGCGATCGATGATTAAACAACCAGGCGAAGTCTGCGTAGTCGCTACTCTTTAGCTTCCTGGGCTGCGTCGTCGCCAAACAAACTAGTATAATTCCACTGGATCACCAGCACAGTACCAGGATCACAAGCACGGGGCGATCAAAATATGGAGAGAGAATAAACAACAAGGTTTCTCACAAAGGTTGAGATTAATCACACGGTTGAATTTAATCTCTCGACGGTTGAGATAAGCCTAAGTGCTCTCGCACTTACGAACCGAAAACTCTCTCTCTCTTTCCCTACTTTTACCTTTACGAAGGTCCGCGAAAATCGCCGAAATCGTCGAACGTCGACCTGTAACATCTGTAAAGATTAATACACAGGCTAGACAGAGAGAGAGAATGTAACGAGCAATGTAATATAATCAAATAGTACATTGATTCGTTACATTATATCGTTATTTTTTTGTATAAAAGTTAGATTGATAGAAATAATTTTGCTTTAAAGAGCATATGAATAACAATTGTGATAAAAAAATAATAAATAATATTCTATTGACAACCTTTAGACCTATAAATTATATATATATATATATATATATATATATATATATATATATATATATATATATATATATATAATAATATATATATATATATATGGGGTATTCCACGTGAAGTGGTCCGATCAAAATTTTAAAATGCACCAAATTTTGGGTACACTTTGCAAATGTTTTTCAGAATACAGAAAAAAATTTTTAGGTACTGGAATCTATTTGCTCAAAAGTTATTCTAACCTCAACAACTGAATTTTTCCATATTTTTTTCAACATCAGCTGGGTTTACCGCTATATAACTCAAAATCTATCAACTTTTACTATAGAACATTATATGTAACATTCGTTGCTAATTATATCTAGAATTTATTCTTCTGGGTTAGAATTTCTAATCTCAAGGTCAATGTTACATAAACTACATGTCAATATTCAACTTGAAAAAAGTGCAAGTGCGCCACCTTTGATTTTTTCATCCAAAAGTCTAAAAGAAAGCTTGGAGCAATACCTTTCAAATGGTCTGTAGCATTTTTATGGCCTTTAATTCTGTAAAAAGTTATGACAATTTAAAGAAACACGAAATTTTTTAAAAATTTAAATGGGAATTACCATGTTAATTTTTGTGAATTTTTTGTCTTTCTTTAAATTGTCATAACTTTTTACAGAATTGGAGGCCATAAAAATGCTACAGACCATTTGAAAGGTATTGCTCCAAGCTTTCTTTTAGACTTTTGGATGAAAAAATCAAAGGTGGCGCATTTGCACTTTTTTCAAGTTGAATATTGACATGTATTTTATGTAACATTGACCTTGAGATTAGAAATTCTAACCCAGAAGAATAAATTCTAGATATAATTAGCAACGAATGTTACATATAATGTTCTATAGTAAAAGTTGATAGATTTTGAGTTATATAGCGGTAAACCCAGCTGGTGTTGAAAAAAATATGGAAAAATTCACTTTTTGAGGTTAGAATAACTTTTGAGCAAATAGATTCCAGTACCTAAAAATTTTTTTCTGTATTCTGAAAAACATTTGCAAAGTGTACCCAAAATTTGGTGCATTTTAAAATTTTGATCGGACCACTTCACGTGGAATACCCCATATATATGTATATATACTAGGGGGGCTTTGCCCTACTGCGCACTTCGCACACCGACCCCCCATTTTAAATTTTGAAAAAGGTTTTTCGTAATTAATAGATTTAATTTGTAAAATAATGTTACAAATACGTTCAATAATCATAAAATTCTATTATTTTTTCAATATCATGGATACTTTGAAATTAAACAGGTTTCCACACTACCTT
This sequence comes from Theocolax elegans, assembly GCA_026168455.1. Classification (NCBI taxonomy): domain Eukaryota; kingdom Metazoa; phylum Arthropoda; class Insecta; order Hymenoptera; family Cerocephalidae; genus Theocolax; species Theocolax elegans. The sequence continues at coordinate 27,920,507 of CM047425.1, forward strand.
GGAGATACTGTTTTGGCGCGTTGAGTTTTGTACCAAAAATTTAGTTTACTGAAATAATATTAAAATTTTATAGTATATTGACTCTGGTGATAGTAAAATGAGTTAATTAATTTGAAACTCTGGTGGTTGTACTATCAATTTTTGTTTATTCGTCAAATTTTTTTACAAAAACGACGTTTCGATCATCTCGGCAATTACACCATGACCCTCTTCAGGTTCAAACATTAGTTCTAATGAACACGGACACGACAATTTGCACATTTTCTTACAACGTGCAATGTGCAAATTATCGTGTCCGTGTTCATTAGAACTAATGTTTGAAACTGAAGAGGGTCATGGTGTAATTGCCGAGATGACCGAAACGTCGTTTTTGTAAAAAAATTGGACGAATAAACAAAAATTGATAGTACAACCACCAGAGTCTCAAATTAATTAATATTAAAATTTATACATAAAAAACTTTTACCAAAATTTATTAAAATAAATAAGAATAAAAATTAAATAAAAGGGATGCATATATAAAAATATAATTCTTATATATAATTATTAACTGTAAATTTCAAGCGATAAGTATTTTTATAAACTTTGAATTTATATAATAATAATTAATTTTTAATGAATTTTCTTATTCATTTCTTTTCATTTCTCCGTTATTATTTACTTGTTTCCTTTTGATTGACATTATGACTATTTGAAAATAAAAAATTATTCGAAAATTTCTTTCCAAACAATATTTTCAATTTCATTGTTATTTTCAGAGTTGTTTTCAATATATGGGCAAATCTCCCTAATTTTTTTGTGTCACTCACTGATTTAGCAGCTTTAAAATGTATTTAACCTCTTTGTACCAGTTTCAATTTATAGTTCTATACTCCATCTATGCGGTTGAAGCTCAATAGATACTTTGTCAAACTCCTTTGTCTCAAATTGATGCTTCAATAATTGAAAAATGTAAGAAAAACGATGAAATATCGTGTCACGTGGAAAAAATAATTTATTATGGTTACAGTAAAATTTGGAGCATTGCTTGGAAATGGTTGAAACTTTAAACAAGTATTCTATTTTAATAGTGCATCATAAAAGTCTTCTATATTTTGATGTGCTCCCTTCCAATAAAAAGTTTCAATGGTTTGAAATTGTGTCACTGGAATTTCACTAAATTTTAAAATTATCATATTTTTCTTTCTATTGACTGGAGCATTTTCGAAATCAACAAATAACCAAATTCTACATTTAGTAGATGTAAAAAGAAATAGATTGAGGTATAGTACAAGTATGTGCTTGCAAAAATGAAGTAGAAAATAAAATTTAAGTAAAAGAATTCATGCGAAAATCGTCGAAAAATTTATAGCAATGTGACTTCGGAAGACTGTCATATTTTTTCTGTATACAGCACATCAAAATAGTAATAATCTCTTAAAGAACATATTAAATCCAACAATCTGTCAAATTTACAGAGTTTTTTTTATTGATGCTCCAAAAGTTATAGCAATGTAAACAATTTTTTTAAGAAGTGCTAGTTTAAAAAAAATTAACGAAAATTAATTAAAACATCAATAAATTACAAATTGGATTTTCTGTGACAAGTAGAATACATCTTCATTGAAATTTCAATAAAATTTAGTATTATTTCCACAAACTATTGGCCGAAATCGTACGCATTTACTAGAATTTACGGAACCGACCGATGTTTACTAACAGAAAGACTTAACCCATTAGCGTCTGAACGGACACTTTTCGCCACCAAAGTTCAGAGATTCACTGTACGAAGAATTCGACTGAATAAAATTTATTGAAATACTGTATCCTATGTTTTGAATGTCGCACTTTCGAGTGGTGATGGTTAGAAGTCCCTAAAATGAATTTGTTTATGCAAAAATTGCAAATAACGAAAAAAAATACTGTTTTTATTTATTTTTTTTTTAAATCCAATTATTTTTTGCTTTTACATTTTCCTAACCACTTAATACCGGTAAATATCGCGTCCATGGACCCTAAACTTAAAATTATTGGCCTAAAATTAATAATAAAATTTTTTATCCATACAAAATGGCATCAATAAATTTTACTTTTAATCTTCAGCAATTTTTTTCTCGATTTCTATAGGGTTCAGGAAAAATTTCCTAAGAATAAAAACGTCTTGAAATTAATCAAAGAATACTCTCAAATTTTTTCAGAGCCGTAAAAGGAAATTTTTGATTTTCCGGAAAATGAAAAAATTGAAATTTTTGAAAAATTGTTTTAATAATCTGAAAAAATTTGAGGGTATTTTCTGACCAATTTTAAGACTTTTTTATTCTTAGGAAATTTTGTCTGAACCCCATAGAAATCGAGAACAAAATTGCCGAAGTGTTTCGAAATCATCAATCATAAAACTCTTAGGAGTATTGAAAAATATTCTCATTTAGCCGACAAATGCTGTTGCCGTTGCCCGACTCTCACCACGAGGAGGTAAACGTAATTTTGAGGGCCGTTTTTTTTTTGTATTTTATGATTTTTTTTTTTATTTTTTTACTTTTCCTTTTTAATTTTGATTATGAGTTGAGAAGCATGACGAACATACATAAATTTTGCAGGTTTTGCACATTTTCTGTGTTCTTGAATTACATATTCTCGCGTATTCGCAGTACTTTTTATTAACAACAGTAATGCTTTAGTGTACTTTTTCATTTTTATGCTTGTCAAGATAGTATTTTGCAATTTCCAAAGATATGTCTTTGTTTCCAACTTTGTTTTCGTGAACTAAATTTCGAATTATAGTTGCATTGGTAATAGACGATTGTATTAATTTACAAAAAATCGACAAAGTCCATCTTTTGGATCGTATTTGTGGAAGTAAATTGCTACAATGAGCATCATGTTGATCGACGCCCCCCATGAACATATTATACAGTCTAAATGCCATAGGAAATGGTATTTCTTCTTTGGAGTGACTGATTTTCGAGTATCTTCTAACGCTACTTATAGGGGTAACTCCAGCTGCTGTTGACAAAACTGAAACGGGTTTTGAATCCATGACAGTTATAAAATTGAGCCCACTATTTTTTTCATGTTTGACTGTGTAAGTACCTCTTTTAGCTTTTTTATCCAGAGAATTTTTTTCTTTTACTCTGTCGGATCGAACAGTTCCTGTAGCAATAAGACCAACTTCTTTCAAGTGTACTAATAAGTCTGGATTGCAGAATAGTTATCAAAATACAAATGATAAAAACGTAGTTTTCTTGGAGATAACGTTGAAAGTAATTGTTGGACCATAAGCATTACAACTCGACTACCCACAGCACATTTCACTAATTTCAATTCATTATCTGATGAATAAATGTTAGATCCTTGACCGCAATATATATCTAAATCAAATAAGTATCCTTCTGGACTGCACATTGCCCACATTTTTATGCCAAACCTATCAGGTTTATTTGGCATAAATTGCAAGACTGGAGCTCGGCCATGGAATTTGACCATCATCTCATCGATGGATAAGGCCGTAGAGAAAAAGCCGAATTGTAAATAGTAGTTTTCGTGCCAAAACCGTAAAGTAGAACTTTTTCTAAAAAAGTTTAAAAGCTGAAAAAGTTTACGGCCGAGGCGCGAACATTACTTTTCGAGAGAGTATCCATAAAGTTCTTAGCAATTTCAATACAATATTTTTTTTTGTACACGTGTCCGTAAAGACTGTACACGTGTTCGTAAAGTCGCACTTTACGTCCGCAAAACAGTACGTAAAGTCGTACTTTACGGATACTCTATCGAAAATGTTTTTTTTAAATATATTCAATATATTTCTTGCTCTCCAAACCTTGTCATGTTCATTTTTATCTTGCAGTTTACTAAATTTTATGTTTTGCTTGATTTTCAGAAACTTGTCGCGGCTTATGGCAGATGCAATCGGATTACAGCGTAACAACTCATTCGAAGACCAATAATCTCTTTGAGATTTACGATTATTGAATATTGTTGGAATGATTATTCCTAAAAAAATATCCAATTCATTAGCAGTTAGCTGATATCCGTTAATATTTGTATTTTCTATAATACAATCTTTTAGATCGCTAGAGAAAAATAACTCAAACAACTGAACCGAAGATAAAGTTTTAATACATTTTTTTTGTTTATCAGAAAGTAAAGTATTATTTATTGGTATTTCATGATATTGCTTTTCTCCAATTATCCATTTATATTCGTGATTTGGGGCTAATTTTGTTTGATTTTCCTGATAACTATTTCGTACCTGCCTGTAGGATATTTTTGGAATATGCGTTATGCCACTTGAGAAATCATTTGATTCCATGTCAGATTCTGAACTTGAATCAGAAGATCCAGAATCATTCGAACAAGGGAGGTAAACAGCATTCTCAGTGCCATTTGCATTTTCTACCACTTCAAAGAGATTTTCTCGAACGCGTTTTTGTCTTTTCTTTTGAGGTGGGTGTGACATTTCAAAGAGTAAATAAGCAAATGACAATAGTTCATTCACTTTTGATTACCGACAAGCGTATGAGAAAAAGACTTACCCAAGAATAACTATGATGAGCTACAAAAATAATCCAGTGGACTATCGAAATAACGTGGTATATTGATGTAAACAATGTGAAGTATTGATATACAGTAAATATTTTTATGTACAATAAAAATGTCTATAAAAATGTTACATTTGTGATTGATGATTTCGAAACACTTCAGCAATTTTTTTCTCGATTTCTATGAGGTTCAGGAAAAATTTCCTCAGAATAAAAAAGTCTTGAAATTGGTCAGAGAATACCCTCAAATTTTTTCAGATTTTTAAAACAATTTTTCAAAAATTTCAATTTTTTCATTTTCCGGGAAATCAAAAATTTTCTTTTACGGTTCTGAAAAAATTTGAGGGTATTCTTTGATCAATTTTAAGACGTCTTTATTATTAGGAAATTTTTCCTGAACCCCATAGAAATCGAGAAAAAAATTGCTGAAGATTAAAAGTAAAATTTATTGTTTCGGACGCCATTTTGTATGGATAAAAAATTTTTATTATTAATCTTAGGCCAATAATTTTTAGTTTAGGGTCCATGGACGCGATATTTATCGGTATTAAGTGGTTAGGAAAATGCAAAAGCAAAAAATAATTTGATTTAAAAAAAAATAAATAAATAAAAACAGTATTTTTTTTCGTTATTTGCAATTTTTGCATAAACAAATTCATTTTAGGGACTTCTAACCATCACCACTCGAAAGAACGACATTCAAAACATAGGATACAGTATTTCAATAAATTTTATTCAGTCGAATTCATCGTACAGTGAATCTCTGAACTTTGGTGGCGAAAAGTGTCCGTTCAAGCGCTAATGGGTTAACAATGTATGATTACTTCTTAATCTATTAATACTGGTAATTAATTTCCTCGAGAAATTTTTGCCAAAAAACCAGGGTTTACATTCTTTTGTATAAAAATTTTCAAAAAACAGCTCACCTTTTTTATCTCTCTCATAACTCTCTTCAATTAAACAGTCATTATTATATTTACACAGTCTTTTATAAACGCATGTTAAGTCAGAATACGGAATATCAATATCCTTGAAAGTACCTTCTATAGCAGCAGTCTTGGCATCATCTTTGTCAACCTGTTCGTTACCATCAATGCCAATATGGGAAGGTATCCATACAATCTTAACCAATACATTAATGTTGTGTAAAATAAATAATTTGGAACGGATGCGCACCAACAAAGGAGACTCATAATTGAGGCCGTTCGGATTTGATAAAGCTTTCACAATGCCCTGCGAGTCAGTAAAAATTCTAAAGTCATCTTCACAACCCGATTCATTCCAATTGAAAATATCATCTAAAACACTAATCAATGCGTAACATTCAGCGGTAAAAATCGATGCCAAATCAGGCAGTTTGAATGACTTTTTAAAATACTCAAGTTCAGTCCATGTAGAACAACCAACAAAATTTGTACCATTTTTTAGTATTCTAGAACGATCCGTATATATATCTATAAAGTTATCATTATTCATAAAAAACTCGACATTAAAAATATCTTTTGGATTTGGAAAAAAAATAAACTACTATAAGGATTGTTGAATTTGTAATAAGTATCTGATTTAAGTATAATATCACCTTTGTACCGAATGTTCTCATATTGCTCAACTAAAGATGACCTTTCAAAATTAAACTCATGTAATGGGTGCTCCGATAGTTGGGAAGTTTTTTCTAATTCAATAATAACTTGGTTTTTTTTTGTTTTTAACAATACCTTTTCTTATTTTGCGAAAGTTAGGAATAAAGGTTTCTAGGTTATGCTCAACTAACCTCATGTCACTAAGCAATTTATTTGCTTTAGTTTTAGTTTTACATAAAACCTCAACACTAAATTTACTCTTTCTTTTAATATCCAAAATTTGCTTGTAATCTTTATATATAACACTCCCAACCGTAAAAGGACTAAGTTCTTCGTTTTGATGTTTACGATATTTAACCCAAACACCAAAAGGTCCTTTGTTGTTATCATTGTAAATGTCTTTGCTTTTACTCGTCTGATTTTGCTCATGTGCATTTGTAGCTGTTTTTTCTAAAACGGTTAAATCTAGCGTACTAATTTTCGATTTTGTCGAAATAATCGAATCTAAGATTGAGGTATTATTTTTGGTGTTATTAATTTCACCATCATTATCCTTATGCAACTTCTTTTTATCGATAATTTTTTCCTCAATAGCCAAGTCTTCATATCTTCTTCTTTTACTATTATAGGAATCAACCTCCATACTGTTATCGATGATACTTTTAAATGTTACTTCTCTCTCTTCAAATTTGCCAACGTCATCATCGTCATTCGCCATTGCTTTCATGATTACGTTTTCAAAGTAACATTAATCAATCGAAGTCAAAAGAAATAAATAATATAAAAAATAATTATCAATATAACTCAAAGTTTTACACAATATACACTGCTTCCCGTTTTATTTTATTTTTATACACATAGCTTTTGCGCATCGAAAACGATCAAATGCTATACAAAATTCTCAGCAGAACAAATCAACGAACCGTTCTCTTCAACAAACCAGACGGGAATCTAACTGAGAGTACTGAGCTGTGTGATGGTGTGACGAGCCCCACACTCGCCGAGATTCCCAGGAAAAGCCTTCTCGTCTTCGCAGGAAAAGAGAACAACAATGGAATTCCTTGATTCACAAAGACTTTATTAAATCTTACAAGAGACGTCTGTCTCGGAATTATTAATACAAATACTTTTGCACAAGACGTCTGTCTCGGTTCGAGTCTTCGAACGGTCTATTCGTTCGCGCGTCGACTTACCCGCTTTCGCTCGCTTGCCCCCACTCTTACTACGGTACTCAAGCGGGTGCTATTCCCCACACACTCCCCCCCGAGTGTCAACGAATTTTTATTTTCTTAATCTAAATATTTACACTATGTACAGTTTTTTATATCACGAAGTGACTTACAATCTCTTTTTTTACAAAAAAATTTTTGGTTGACTCAGGAAAACTAGTAATTTAAGTTTAATCTATGTATTTACATTGCACGCTTTCATTAAATCTAACTTGTTTTCGTGCATACGTCTTTAATTTTGGTCGCTGTTCTACAGCTTGATCTACTGTGGAAGTATTTGTGGATTTGCAAGGTAAGTCGTCTGGAATTATGTGCGCCGGTTTTAAATGTTCTGTGGATACAACGCGTGCTGTACCATTAAAATCTATTTTATAATTATTTTGATTTATCCGCTCTAATATTTTGTGTGGTCCAGTGTATGGACGTTCTAACGGTTTTTTTAATTTTTCCTACTCCTAGCCACACGTGTGATGTTGTATTTAAATCTTTGTAAAAGAAGCTACGCTTTTTATGTCTGTGCGTACGGGTACCGGTTTGATATCGCGCATATGTTCGCGGAATTCCTCTACGAAATGTTGAGGATTAGGTGCGTAATCGTCTTCTAGACAAAATTTGCCGGGAATCCGAAGTGTAGTACCGTATACGAATTCAGCGGGACTAGCTCCGGTATCTAAGCGGACGTGGGTACACAGTCCTAACAAAACCATTGACAACTGTCTAACGCAATCTTTGTTAGTGTGACACATGAGAGCTGTTTTCAAGCTACGATGCCATCGTATGATAGGCCGTGGTACGAATTCTTTGACAACCTATGAGCTTTAAGAGTGCAGTAAAGATTTGTGACTCAAATTGGGATCCTTGATCCGTCGTTAATGTCTCTGGTGCCCCGAATCGTGAGACCCAATTGTCGAAGAATGCTCGAGAGATCGTTTGAGCAGAAGTTTCTTTGAGCGGAATTGCCTCAGCACAGCGAGAAAACCTATCGATCAATGTTAGACAGTATTTGAAACCGTCGATACAACTCAACGGACCTAATAAATCCATGTGAACGTGTTTAAATCTCCCGTCTGGGGGTACAAACTGAGCTGGATTGTTTTTGACGTGTCGGGCTATTTTTGATTGTTGGCAGTCCAGGCATTCCTTACACCATTTCTTTATGTCCTTATGCATGCTCGGCCACACATAGCGTTTTCTAATGACCTGGTCTGTCACTTTGGCACTGCCATGCGCAGGTTGATGAAACATGTCAAAGATTTGTCTGCGAAGGGACACTGGAATGTAGGGACGCAAAGCTTCGCCAGTTAAATCGCAGTAAATTTGATTGTGGTCCTTGCCTCATTCCATGCATTTGAGTGCTAGAGAATAGTCTGATGAATTTTTCATTATTTCTAATTCGGGATCCTCTTTTTGCAATTTTGAGAGCTTATTTAGATCAAACTCGAGAGGCATGCGAATTGATTCTACTCGGGACAGAGTGTCTGCCACAATATTGGCGGAACCTGAGATATGCTCAATTTGAGTGGTGAACTGCGATATATAAGAGAGTTGTCGGCGTTGCCGAGGAGATGCCTTATCCGCCCGTTGAAGAAAAGCGTAAGTTATTGGTTTGTGGTCTGTTAAGACCTTAAACTCTCTACCTTCTAGGAAAAATTTGAAGAATTTAATTGCCTCGTATACTGCAGTGAGCTCGCGGTCGTACGGGCTATAATTCAGCTGAGCTGAGTTGAACTTTCTGGAAAAAAATCCTAATGGTTTCCACGCTCCGTCTAAGAACTGTTCTAGGGTCGCTCCCATTGCAAAATCAGATGCATCAGTAACAACGCGAGTTTCAGCGTCTGATACAGGATGACTGAGCAAGGCTGCGTCGCTGAGATTGGTTTTTACTTGGTTGAACGCATTTTCTGTCTCCGTGGACCAGATAATTTCTCTTTTGTCGTTATTTTTTGAACCCTGAGTGAGAGCGTGTAATGGTGCTTGAAATTTCGCTGCATGAGGTAAGCTACGTCTGTAGTGGTTCACCATCCCTAAAAATCTGCGCAATTCTACTACCGTTTTAGGTTTAGGGAAGTTTACTATGGCATTCACTTTTTCTACAGTTGGTTTACAACCTTCACTATTTACCAATCGGCCTAAAAATTCTATTTCAGTTTTACCGAATTCGCATTTAGCGAGATTAATTTGTAACGAAAATTCTTTTAATCTTTTTAATGTAATGCGCAGGTGATCTATATGCTCTAACGAATTGGATGAAGCAATGAGAATATCCTCTATGTAGAAGAAAACAAAGTCTAAATCTGCTAAAGCGCGATTAATAAATCTTTGGAACGACTGGCTAGCGTTTCGCAAACCGAAAGGCATAACCAGGTATTCAAATAACCCGAAGAGTGTGATGACCGCAGTTTTCGGAATGTCTTCCGAGGCCATGGGTATTTGGTGGTAGGCTTTTAATAAATCTATCTTTGAGAATATTGTTTTTCCCCTCAAGTTCACGGAAAAGTCGTGGAGATGTGGAATCGGATACCTATCCGGAATGGTGACAACGTTGAGACGCCTGTAGTCTCCACAATATCTGAAATTTCCATCTTCTTTAGATACTAAGTGAATAGGGCTAGCCCAAGGGCTGCTCGAAGGCCTACAAATACCTTGGCTAGTTAGCGTTTTAAATGCAGATTTGGCGGCTTGAAATTTTTCTGGAGTTAAGCGTCTAGCGCGTTCCGCTATCGGTGGGCCATTGGTCACAATGTAATGTAAAACATCTACGGATTTGTTTGTTTTGGTATTGACCGAGCCTGTGAGTTCAGGAAATTCTAATAGAATTTTGTAGTATTGACACGATTTGTCCAAAAGGCTAATCCCTACACCTGTAGAGTTCATTAAATCACCAACTATTGACTTGTTTGTCAACGGATCTATCAAGCACCGCCTCCGCACGTCCACCAAGAGACCGGAGTGTTTGAGCAGGTCTGCTCCTATAATCGCATGGGGAACCGCCGCGATACAAAAATCCCACTCGATGAGTCGGTTTAATTTAAAATTGAGTTTTAAGCGTTTGTTACCATACGTGTCTATACGTGTGTTGTTCGCCGCAAACAATTTTAAGCCGGAGGGTTTTAACTTGTTATTTTTATGAACCGGTAACACTGAAATCTCCGCTCCTGTATCGATGAGGAACGTTAAACCTGAATCGGTATCGCGAATATGGAGACGTTTAGAATTGTCAATGTCCTCCCCAACAGTCTCCGCGCGGGCAGGGTTGCTTAGTTTTCCGAGTCGTTTTGTCCGTTCCATGAGCACGGAGCTTTGCAAAATCGCGCTTTGCCCCCGAATTTACGGTGTACCCAGCATACGTCGGATTTGTCACTCTTCTTAGAGGATTTGTTATTTTGACGCGAATTGGATTTGGAACCGTATGGATAGCTGTTTTAATTGTTCGGTGATATCCGGAGAAACCGAATTTGTCGCGTTAGTCGCAGATACCGCCGCGATTTGCGTAGAGTTTATATCTAATGCTTCTACAAATTTGTCCGCCATTTCGGCTAATTTGGTTAAGTCGCTTTCGTTAGAGACTGACAAGGCTGCTCTACACGGCGAAGGCAATTGATCTAGGAACACGGTTTTAAGTACCTCTGAGGATGACGTGGGTCCTAAGACTCGTAATCGCGACAGTATTAAGAATGGTTTTCCGCGCGTGGACACTTGTCCTTTAATTAATTGGCGTAATCGCGTTTCAGCCGAGCTACCATATGTCGATATGAGCCTACCCTTAACCAACTCGAAGATATCTTCTGGACGAGGGTCTCTAATTATAAGGTCTTTAACGGCCTGAATCGCTTCCATGTCGAGTTTTTCGATTATAAAGTCTGTTTTGGTTGACGATACCGTTATACCTGCATTTTTTAAGGTTATTTCGGCCTGAACAAACCACGTGTCCGGATCTTCGTGAGAAAAGGTACTGTTTTTAGGAACCCGGTAGCTTGCTGCAACATATCGAACATCTGTAATTTCCGCGTTCTCGGTTTGCGGCCTATCGCGGTTTTCCATGAGCGTTTTTAATGTGGCAATTTGATCGCGTAACGCTGCAATTTCAGCTTCGCCCATTTCTGATGCGTCTGTATACTCACTGCTTAAAGAATTTCGCGATGACATGCGAGTTACAATCCTCGCGTTAACTATCTTGCACACGCAGGTGCATTACAATTTGCTAAAAATTCCTAACCTCGCAGTCCGAGACGATTTAAATTAAAATGAATTTACTTAAATTTCACTAAAATCTAAAATAAATAAGTTTGTATGATTCGTGTTACTTACACGCTAAAAAGTAATTTTAAGAATTTTATTATTTATAAATTTTTATTTATTCGATTCGAAAGTAATAGTTATGTTTTTTTTATGCTAAATAATGATTCTTATTAATTATTGGTTATACGCGAAACAAAAATATATACACGAGCTGAATAACACGAATTTGTTATTTTCGATGTTTTCAATTCTCGGAACTCACTACCGTTAGCTTCAAAATAAAAACAAATATGGCGCTTGCACGGAATTTTGCCGCTTATGTTTGTACTGCTGTAGCGTACTTTGTCCTCAAGGACACGCGTGAATGCGCTGTTTTTCTTTCGCACGAGATACCTGACGGAGTTAACGGTTTTCTTGAAGACGTTGTCCACGTATGCGGAGGATGCGATGATGGACGTCGAAGTCGATGACCTTACGCAATCCCCTCGTTCTGAAAAAGGCGCCGGTGCCGTTGGCTTCGCGCAATGTTGTTTTTCTGCAGGTAAGGCGCCGGTGCCGATGGCTTCGCGCAATGTTGTTTTCCTGAAGGTAAGGCGCCGGTGCCGATGGCTTCGCGCAATGTTGTTTTCCTTCTCCAGTGATATGACGGTTCTCGCGCCCTGAGTTCATGACGTCCCTGTTGCTTTTCTTCTTTTTTTTTTAGACACTCACGCCGGCATGCCTGCACGCGAGTGCTCGATGACCTCTGGTCTTGAGTTAACCGGACAGTCTTCTCCTGGGTTAGTGTGCTGCTATATATATATATATATATATATATATATATATATATGTGTATATATTTTATCTGACGAGCCCCACACTCGCCGAGATTCCCAGGAAAAGCCTTCTCGTCTTCGCAGGAAAAGAGAACAACAATGGAATTCCTTGATTCACAAAGACTTTATTAAATCTTACAAGAGACGTCTGTCTCGGAATTATTAATACAAATACTTTTGCACAAGACGTTTGTCTCGGTTCGAGTCTTCGAACGGTCTATTCGTTCGCGCGTCGACTTACTCGCTTTCGCTCGCTTGCCCCCACTCTTACTACGGTACTCAAGCGGGTGCTATTCCCCACAGCTGACATAATATAGCGCCCTCTTGCTGCCACGTCTGAACTTCTACCTGCCAATCGTTGGGACCTCTGTACACGTTCTCTCACAGGATAGAAGGCATAGCTTCCTTTTCTATTACTCGCTTCTCTTGTAGCTCTGTCACTTATCTTTCTATTGACTATATATAGATATATAGATATATAGAACGAAAAGGGAAAAGACAAAAATCGGGAAAAGGAAGTCAGCAAGCTATATCTTTGGCATCGATTTTCGTAATTATGCGTGAGTGAATTCGGACGAAACTTGTTGTACAATGAGGGTTAGCAATAAAGAAAGTAATGCGTAGTCAATAGTACAAATAAATAATGTAATATTGAAGTGATTAAAATGTAAAAATTTGGGGGGGCTAGTTAGCTGTATATAATGGCTCTCGCGCCTATACTTGCGTCAGGCGCTATCGCGCCTTTTGATAACACAATATTTTAAATAAACAAGTATGTATTTATTAGAAACAGAAGGATATTTAAGAAATGAATTTGTTTATAATAATCTAAATAAATATTTAGGCTCTGCATAGGAAAAATAAATTGGATATAATTATGGATAACGCAAATTTTGAAAGAGGGTGCAAATTACGAATTAAGGGAGAAATGGAAGAAACAGGTTTTTATTTATACGCCGTTAAAATGTTATAAATAGTTCTTTAAAATTAATATAAAAAGTTATTTATTTCAGAACAAAGTTTTATTACCCTAAAAGTACAAAAAATGAATGACATAGAACTTTTGACGATGATCCTTCGTCATTAAATAAATAAATTTTAGGAGGTGAAGTTCTATTTAGATCCATTTAAAATAATCCAAAATTTTAATAAGTTTTTACTAAATACTACAATTTAGTAAATATATGCACTTTACTATTTTTTGTAGTTAATTTTTTATTAACATTTATAATTATTAAAATATAAATTTAAGCTTTATAAGAATTCATATAGTTCAAAAATTTACAGTTAACTTTTAATATGTCTCTATTTTTTTATTATTTTAATTCTGATTTCATTACACTAAAGTAGTTTGGTAAAAACTTTTATTTATAAATTATAATCTTATTTTAAAAAAATTGAATTTTTGGTATAAAACCCAATGCACTATAGCAGTACCTCCAAGGTGTTGCGTGAATCTGTTTAATTTTTAAGGTATCCATGGTAGTGAAAAAATAATATAATTTAAAACATTATTTTAAATAAATTAATTACGAAAAACCTTTTTCGAAATTAAAAATAGGGGGTTGGCGCGCGAAGCGCGCAGGGGGGCGAAGCCCCCCTAGTATATATATAAGAATAATAAAATTTATCGGTTTAGCCGAGCACATGTCTAACTTTAAATTAGAATAGGCTTACGTATTCTGTCCTACGATTACCAAAAATACATAAAAAAAATACACTTTTGAGATTAGTAGTTTCAACTGTAAGTTCTCCATCAGAATTTTTATTAAACCAGTTATATAAAGTTGTAACGGTCCGCCTTTCCATCTGCTCGGGAAGGTTCAGTTCGGTGCCAAGATTTCGATAAGGAAAGGTCTTTAAATAATTAAAGAATTTATTCAAAATAATTTAAATAATATATTTTAAGCTTATACTAATCTAAATAAACACAAAACGGGAGAATTACTTACAATAGATATATGTACTTGAATTTACAATCTAGATTTTCTACGCTACGGTTTTCTTGGTATGCTCGTGGTTAATTGTTCGCAGTTAAACAGGATTTCCGTTCCTATCGGTTTCAGGTTACGAAGTACGGAATACGGAATGTGGATGGTATTCGGAATATTTGATTCGCAAAAACACGTGTGCGCACGGAATATTTGTTAATCAGACCGGATTTGTAACGAGGGTTCACGTGTGCGTACGTAGAACACTAGTTATGTTGGTTTCGGAAATACGGAAATACGGATGGTATTCGGAGTATCAGATTTACAAATACACGTGTGCGCACGTAATATTTGTTAATCAAACCGGATTCGTAACTCCGTCCTCTAGGTGATTAACCCTGTCGAGTTCGATACGGTCAGAGAACTGCCAATAAATTATAATTAATTAATAATTAATAATTATAAGCTTGGACATTAAATCTCTATTTGCAAACGTAGCCAACATATTAAAAAAAAAAAATTGAGAAAAGATGCAACCATATTACACTTAACTCAATAGTACTGATAAAAGAAATAATTAATGCTTGTGATTTTCTTATAAATCATATCTATTTTCGACTTAGTAATAAATATTATAAATAAACATATGGTTCTTCAATGAGGTTTACAACTGCCCGGTTATTTGCAGACATAGTAATGGAAGACCTTGAAACTGAAGAACTTGTAAAATGAACAGTTTTATTAAACAAGTGATATAAGAATATTTAATGGATATTTGACATTTAATCAAATTTTTGAGAAATAACAGGTCAAATCTGCTAAAAGAATGTATCTCTGACATACTAAAACTAAACCTAAAAGTACATAAAAATTTTAATATTTACTGCTTTGAATATAAAATAATAAATACAAGTTTAAATGTAAATACGGAATTAGGTAAACAAATGGAAAAATCATCAGACCCAAATAGCATTCTACTCCAGTTTTTACAAGAAAATAAGTCACACTCTTTATTCACTGATGGTAGCAAGACTGTAAATCGAGATAGTCATGTAGGTTCAGCCTGTTTCTATGCAAATATTAATAAAAAGGTTGGTCAAACTATTTCTAATAACGCTTCTATTTTCACTGCCGAGTGCTTAGCTATACTCAAAGCACTTCAATTAATCAATAAAAGTCAATATACAAAGTTTACAATAGTCACCGATTCATTAAGTGCTTTACAAAGTTTAGAATCAATCAAAATGGACATTAAAATAAACTACTACATACTTAAAATAAAAAATTTATACAACAATATCATATCTAAATATCCGAATAAAAAAATAGATTTTTTGTGGTGTCCATCCCACAAAGGCATCTCTGGAAATGAGACTGCAGACTTAAATAAATATTAATGATTAAAATCTATGTATAAATAAAATATAAATAGCTCAGTAGAAATGTTAATTTCATGTAAAGAAATATATTTTATTGAAAAAGATTTTTGAGTATAATTTATGTTGTTCATTTTAATATATAAAAAAATAATGAGTCTGAATTAACTTGTATAATAAATAATAAATACTGGCAATGAGCAAGGCGCACAAATGAATATTTTAAGATGGTTCTGTTTTATAAGCACACATATTTACGAAAAGTATACAAAGCAAATAACCCGGCAAGAAAGCGGTGGGGAAAACCCGAGCTCCACCGAAACTATGGCTGAACCCCA
This sequence comes from Theocolax elegans, assembly GCA_026168455.1. Taxonomy (NCBI): domain Eukaryota; kingdom Metazoa; phylum Arthropoda; class Insecta; order Hymenoptera; family Cerocephalidae; genus Theocolax; species Theocolax elegans. The sequence goes on from CM047425.1 coordinate 27,936,532, forward strand.
CCTCTCTCATGCGTTTTCAAATATTTAATCGTTTTTGAGCAAGTCAGTTTTGATTTAACAAAAAAATATCTCAGAACAAATTTATGTAAAATTTCATTCTGTCGTGATAATGCAATGCAATCAACTAAATTTTAATCTATTTTAGATTTCAAGATATTGTAGAAATCGTAAAAATTATATTTTAAAAGATGCAGATTTACTAAAAGAATTTTTATTACATACCACAGTAAACATGTAAAAATATTTAACAATTTTTAGCGTAAACAATATTTTAATACATACTAGCTACAATTCCTCGGTCGCTAACGCTCCCTCGGTCGAAATTACACTAAATACCACAATAGACAGAGTGGCACAGACAAAACTTCGTTAAAACTTGCTACACAATTTTTGAAAACAACCCCAATAGACATATGATTGTAAATTGACAGCAACTTTGCAAAAAAAATTTGTACCTGTTTATCCAAAATTTGCGTCAATGTAAGTCCTTATTTATTATAAATTTGCTTCAAATCATTTACATGAAAATAGTGACAGCAAATTTATATAAAATTAAAGTCAATTGTTACATAAAATTATTACTTTTTAAATAGCAAGTATTGCTATAAATGTGCTTTTATTTTGTTGAAATAATATTTTATAGATCGCACGTCGCATCGCCACAACTAGTAAATGTGTTAGACTCTTAAAATTCCATAAAAAGTAACAAAACTTGAAATACTTCACAAAAACACAGATTTTCTTGAATAAAAATTACATTGAAATTATTATTTTCATGATTGCAAAATAGCAACAAATTATCATCAAATCTTGTTGCAATATACTGCACTATGTAAGCATTTACTGATTTAATTTTGCTACCAATTTGCTGAAAAAGAATTTCTCAGATTATGATATATTTCTTAGCAAATATATACCAAAATTATATCAACTCGTGCAGCAGAGTTAAATAACAAATTAATCTAAATCTGCGTCCTTATTCGTTAGCAAATTTATAGCAATTATTTGTTACAACTTTTTTTAACAATTTTACATAAAATTTAGGTACACGTCAGTATTATGTAATGTCTTGTTAGCAAGTTTTACACAAGTTGTTTTCAAAAATTGTGTAGCAAGTTTAAACGAAGTTTTGTCTGTGCAACTCTGTCTATTGGGGAACTTGTGTTAAACTTGCTAACAAGACATTACATAATAGTGACGTGTACCTAAATTTTATGTAAAATTGTTAAAAAAAAGTTGCAACAAATAATTGCTATACATTTGCTAACGAATAAGGACGCAGATTTAGATTAACTTGTTATTTAACTCTGCTGCACGAGTTGATATAATTTTGGTATATATTTGCTAAGAAATATATCATAATCTGAGAAATTCTTTTTCAGCAAATTGGTAGCAAAATTAAATAGTGCAGTATATTGCAATAAGATTTGATGATCATTTGTTGCTATTTTGCTATCATGAAAATAATAATTTCAATGTAATTTTTGTTCAAGAAAATCTGTGTTTTTGTGAAGTATTTTAAGTTTTGTTACTTTTTTTGCAATTTTAAGAGTTTAACACATTTACTAGTTGTGGCGATACGACGTGCGATCTAGAAAAAGGAAAGTCAATAGAGAGAGAGAGAGAGATGAAAAAATGCAAGTTGATATCGGTAACAAAGGAACTTATATGCGTATATAATAAGTATGCCGCTTTGTTTTGAAATATCGAAATTTCCGCTCTGACATTCGCTATCATATAACTGTCTATAGTTTAAAAAATGATATGCCATTGAAAATTTTGATCATAATATATTTTATCAAGATCTAGATTATTTAATCGTCGATCCGTACGTAGATCTCCATCTCACCACTCATCAAGGAATGCATCACCAATTAGTAGTCGATCTTTGTCAAAAAAAGTACGAAAATCTTAATGTGTACCTCAAAATCAATTAAGATCTAGATCATGTGATCGTCGATCTGTACGTAGGTCTCCATCTCATTACTCATCAAAGACTGCATCACCAACGAATAGTCGATTTTGGTCACAAAATGTACAAAAACCGAACTATCAATCTCAAAATCAATCAAGAGCTAGTTCCGGTGATCGTCGAGCTGCACGTAGGTCTACATCTCATCACTCATCGAGTTCTGCATCACCAAATAATTACCAATCTTTGCCAAAAGACTACGAAAATCTCAATATCAGTTGTAACGGGGTACGGATTGAATATAAGGAATAAAAAAATCAACGAAGGTATCGGGGCGCGAACCCACGATCCCGGGAGCGCGAGGCAGAAGCCTCACCACTGCGCTACCATTCGCAATTATCCCGGCTAGTCGACTTGGTCCTATCGACGAACGTCGCCGATAATTCAGGGACCTAACCTGCGCCGACACTCGAAATCCGTACCCGTTATATCCCCCAACCAAACGCGACCTACGCCCTCGGGGAGCCGTTTGATCACTTCGATCACCTGGGCTAGAGAGGCGAAGGTTGTCCCTGCTCGACCGGTGTCAAGAAGGCCGTTTTCTTAGCACCGGGAGCCTCGTTAGGGATAGCCGTGCGTTTGCACCACCACGCTTGAGATCCCAGCAACTCAAGTTCCCCTACGTCTAGTGCCAACCTTGGAGGTGTACTGCGTATACGTATACACACTGCGGAGCTGCAGACACAGGCTTTTCTCCTACAGTCGTACCTCCGCACTTTTGACGTTCTCGCGGGGAAATCCACCGGGACTGTGGTGGTGGGGATGGGAGTTTATGACCGACTTCGGTCCAAGATGAGCCAGGCGAAGATAAACTACTTCGTCTCTTCTGGCAAGTGGGTTTTTGAGTTGGGTGCCATTTAACAGTTTGGTTGCCGCGCGGATGTTTATTTTAATATCGCGGCTGCTCAGCGGTACGGTTAAACTTACCGTATTTAAATAAACATATTTTTCTCGCGATGCGGCGACGGTTACCTGTCCGTTCTACCAAATCTGTTAAATGTTAATCTGAAACCGAGTTACTGTTTCAGATAACAACCAGGTAAAATTCAAATCTGAAATTGACCGCGAAACAGGGATATCGCGTCGAGCACTTGTCAACCAGAAATATACGAGCTTTTAGGATTACGGAAGGAATCGTACTTGGGTTAAATTCAATTAATCGAACACCGGATTGAATTTAAATAATAATATGAATTTATTGAAATAATGATAAAGATAAATAACAAATAAAATATCTGGATGTCGCCGAGGTCTACGCTTTTATTACAAGTCGGTAAACGGCCGACTTGTAGAGAGAGGGGAAGAAAATATCGCGAACTAAAATAATATATCCAGTCAACGGGACTGGTATAAAGAAACACGATTATTTACTAAGTGCGAATAAAAACACGATGGCGTGAAGTGGTACCACTTACTTTGTACGCTGCTGTAGTCGTTGGTAAACAACGACCAGCCGATCGGTTGCTTTCTCTCTCTCTCTCTCACTGTCGCTGCGGTGTCGGACAGATTGTCCGCTCGCCCGTGCACCGGGGTTGTGTGGCTGCGGCAGATGCACGGTGTTGCACCACTCACTGCAAATGCAGGATCGGCCTGCAGTCGAAACACACACACAAAACGCACGGTAAATCACAGCACGGTGAAGCTAAAAACGGGACGCGGGGGGATCACACCTGTCACGTAAGAAGGTGGTTATTACTCTCCAGTGCGCGCGAATCTCCCCCTTACCTCTCTAATGAGGTGCGTGCGCGAATCTTTCGCGCGCGAAGTTGATCCCGCCCGTGTAGCCACGACGAACCGAGCCGAGCCGAATCTCGCCGGCTCGAATCGATGCGAACATTATGATACTGTTCGCTCGTGTTGCTCGAATTCGTCAAACGGTGAGGTAAACAGTACCTTACCGTTACACCCCCCTTCCAGATTCCACATTCCCGTGATGTGGTTTCTGCATCCCTGACGAATTTGGGATGGGAAGTGGCTACACAGGTACAACAAAAAAAACCCTGGTCCAAAAATCCGGATACTAACTGCAGTTCCGTCGTGGTCTGCCTCTACCTCGTTTGGCTAGCCCGCGGTGGCTAGCGGTCGGAATTACCGTCGACCGATCCCGCGGTCTGGCGACGACCCTCGTGTTTTTACGCGGCCTACCTCTACTTCGTTTAACGGGGGACACGACGTTCGCGTTATCTCGTTCCTCGCGTGGAACGGCGCTCGCTTGCGTCTCGCCGCGTGAGACGTCCTCGCTCGCAGGAACCGTATCGCATTCGGGTTCCTCTTCCCTCGTAGGTAGATCGGTCTCGATGTCGTCTTCTTGGCCGTATTCATCGCCATGGTCATCCGATAAGTACGGTTTGAGGTACTGGACATGGCATTTCTCCTCATGTCCCTGAGTATCTTGGATCTTAACAGTATTTGGGCCGTATCTGTGGACGATCAAATAAGGACCGACGTATTTTGGAGCTAACTTGGCCGAGACGCCTTGTGCGCTGGATGAGAGGACTCGGTTTTTCTTCCATACCAAGTCCCCGACTTCAAAAGAAGCCGCTCGTCTCCCGGCATTATAGTAACCGGCTTGCCTATCCTGAGCTTTATTAGCTCTAGCTGAAGCTTTCTTGTGAAGCTCAGGTAGTCGTGATAGCCGATCACTCCACTCAAGCAAACGCTGGTATTCCAAGCGTTGCTGAGTCAGCTCGTCTTGAACTCGACGAGCAGAGCCGGGTGGCTCAGGCTGCCGGCCGTAATTTAACATGGCCGGGCTCCATCCCGTCGAACTCTGTACCGCCGTATTTAAAGCAAACACAAGGTCCGGTAACTTCTCGTCCCAAGTGTTGTGCTTGTCGGTAATGTAAGACGCTACCATCGTTTTCAACGTCCGATTAGCACGTTCGACGGGATTGGCCTGAGCGTGGTACGGGGGAATAGTTGTATGAAATATTCCTCGTTCCACCAGATAATCATCTACGAGCTTGTTCTTGAACTCAGTGCCGTTGTCGGATAAAAATACTTCCGGTGTGCCAAAACGCATGACGACTCGTTCGTGTAACTCTTTCACGATCGTCTTAGCGTTAGCTTTCCGGATCGGCACTGCTTCACTCCAGCGCGTGAACAAATCTTGAAAGATCAAAATATATTCAAATCCGTGTTTGGAGCGGGGAAGTGGTCCAGTAACATCTCCTGCTACCACTTGCCATGGCTTTTCAACCACTCGCCTACCCATCAAACCCCTGGGAGGGCGTTGCTCCACCTTGCATTGCTGGCACACCTGACATTTGCGTACATACTCGCCAACTTCGGCATAGTAACGTGGCCAATAATATAACTTTGCCACACGAGCGAATGTCTTTTCTCTACCTAGATGGCCAGCTGCCGGATCATCATGACATTCTCGGAGGATGGTCAGCCTGTGCTCTTCGGGTACGACCAACTTCCAAGCGTCTTGATCTTCCATGGCGTCATCCAATTCAGTATCCACCCGATACGAATACAGGTTTCCACCTTGGATCTTCCAATCAGGAAATTCTCTCGGCCGCTCACTTACGTCTTTAGTTCACGAAAGGTACCAGGGGTCCTTAGTATGCCCCCTTATTAGTACGTACTTAGCATGTAACAGTTTGGTTGCCGCGCGGATGTTTATTTTAATATCGCGGCTGCTCAGCGGTACGGTTAAACTTACCGTATTTAAATAAACATATTTTTCTCGCGATGCGGCGACGGTTACCTGTCCGTTCTACCAAATCTGTTAAATGTTAATCTGAAACCGAGTTACTGTTTCAGATAACAACCAGGTAAAATTCAAATCTGAAATTGACCGCGAAACAGGGATATCGCGTCGAGCACTTGTCAACCAGAAATATACGAGCTCTTAGGATTACGGAAGGAATCGTACTTGGGTTAAATTCAATTAATCGAACACCGGATTGAATTTAAATAATAATATGAATTTATTGAAATAATGCTAAAGATAAATAACAAATAAAATATCTGATTGTCGCCGAGTCTACGCTTTTATTACAAGTCGGTAAACGGCCGACTTGTAGAGAGAGGGGAAGAAAATATCGCGAACTAAAATAATATATCCAGTGAACGGGACTGGTATAAAGAAAGACGATTATTTACTAAGTGCGAATAAAAACACGATCGCGTGAAGTGGTACCACTTACTTTGTACGCTGCTGTAGTAGTTGGTAAACAACGACCAGCCGATCGGTTGCTTTCTCTCTCTCTCACTCTCGCTGCGGTGTCGGACGGATTGTCCGCTCGCCCGTGCATCGGGGTTGTGTGGCTGCAGGCAGATGCACGGTGTTGCACCACTCACTGCAAATGCAGGATCGGCCTGCAGTCGAAACACACACACAAAACGCACGGTAAATCACAGCACGGCGAAGCTAAACACGGGACGCGGGGGGATCACACCTGTCGCGTAAGAAGGTGGTTATCACTCTCTCCAATGCGCGCGAATCTCCCCCTTACCTCTCTAATGAGGTAAGTGCGCGAATCTTTCGCGCGCGAAGTTGATCCCGCCCGTGTAGCCACGACGAACCGAGCCGAGCCGAATCTCGCCGGCTCGAATCGATGCGAACATTATGATACTGTTCGCTCGTGTTGCTCGAATTCGTCAAACGGTGAGGTAAACAGTACCTTACCGTTACATACTACTTACGTTACGTTCGGCTCCGTTTTAGCTGGGTGAGGTCGTATCCCGTCTCGGTTAACTCGCACACCCAAATATCTCACTTCGGGCTGGCAGAAGACACATTTCTCCCGATCAACAGATAAACCGGCTTCTGCCAAGCGAGTTAACACCTCGATCAACAGTAGCTTATGCTCTTCAAACGTCTCCGTGACAATAATGATATCGTCGAGATATGCATAAGCAACCGGTTCGAGTTCGGGTCCAATCACCTGATCGATCATACGCTGGAATGTCGCGCCAGCATTTGCCAATCCATACGGCATACGAGGAAACTGGAACAAACCCATTCCAGGTACCGTAAAAGCCGTTATCGGGCGCGACTCCACCTGTAGAGGTATCTGGTGATACGCACAGTTCATGTCGATCGTGGAGATGTATCGGGCTTTCTTGAGTTTGCGTAGGATATCCTGCATATATGGCAAAGGATATGCATCAGGTTTCGTCAAAGCGTTGACTTTCCTAAAATCGATGCAAAAACGCCTAGCATTCTCACCCTTCTTCGCCATCACCAAGGGGCTGGACCAACCGCTTTTCGAGGGTTCAATAACGCCAGTCTCGAACATCTCGCGAACTTGACGTTGCATTTCCTCTCGAATTTTATCAGAGACGGGGTAATACCTCTGTTTGATCGGCCTGGCTGATCCGACGTCGATTATATGTTCGACATCGTAAGAACGGCCGATCTTTGGCAAGGTTGTGGACAACACTCGGTCTAGAAGTTCGCGCAATTGTGTGCGCTCTACTTCTGTTACGTCAGCGACACCTGCTGACGATAATGAAGCATTGCCACTTTCCATACTTGCCACTTCCAGCTGTAGGACTTGATCCGTTCCCTTTAGGAATAAACGGTCGGAATCTGGGTCTAGGACGGCTCGGAATGCTCGGATAAAATTTACTCCGATGCAGCATTCAGCATCCAGGTTCGGCATGATCGCAACACGTATTTCTCGAGTCTCTTTACCGATGGTAAATGGTAGCATCACGTGACCACACAACGGATGAGTACTACCATCAGCGAGCTTGGCATTGCCAGCTCGCGACTCGAGAAGCGACCTGCCTAGAGCGGTTGCTAACTGCAAACCGCTCGGACCCATTACGGTTGTCGATGCACCTGGATCGAACAACGCACGGATCCGGAATCCATCTATGTCAACCTGACACCACCAGCGCGTCTCGTCCTCAGGACGATAACTTCTTCGGCTAGTGCTCGATGTCACTAACTTTAGGACATCGTTGGTCTCCGGATCCATTCCGACTTCCTGGGATCTATCAGGAATCAGCCCTTTCCTTTTCTGCTTAACTGCAGCTGGACTATCTCGGTAATCGGGAGTCAGACCTTTGTCCTCCTCGGGGACTCCCTGTACTTTGGGGTATGCGGTTGTCCCCTCTAACCGCTTCCCCGCGCGTTTTTTGCGCATTCAGGGCACGTCCTAACGGTGTACCCCAACTTACCACAAGTATGGCACTTGATCGGCTTGGGGAAGTCTTCTTTTCTCTTTATCTTCTTTCTTGAATCCGACGATTCCCCAATCTTCGAGGATGAACCACTCGATGACCGTCGATCGGGACTTTTACGTGTCTCCTTCCTCCTTTTAAACCGAGGAGGAGACTTGTGGGTTTTCTTCCTAGGTGGCGTATCTTTACCCACCTTAACCCCAGCTGTCTGGCTACTCGTTCGCATGGTCCTAAGGGTTTCTTCCAGGACTTTTGTGAGTCGTTCAATCGGATCTTCCCGACTCGACTCACTCACCTCCTTAGCCACGCTTGCTACCTTGGGCTTGGCGGTCGGCCGCTTTTTGGACTTTGCCTTGTAAGCAAGTTCCGGCAACATTAAATCTTCCTCTGCCGGAGGCGGTCGATATAACTTTTCCCGCTCGAGCGTTTGCTCGGCGTCCATCGCCAGCATCAATAAATCTTCAACCGATTTGGCTTCAGCCCTCTTAAACAACCGCTGAAGCTGAGGTAGCATGTTACGGTACAGATGGTCCAATTGCCTACGCTCGCTCGGGATCGGGTTGAGTTTTCGCATGATTGCGATTGAGCAGGTGATATAATCTCTCACCGGCTCATCCTCACCCTGTGTCCGAGCATTGGACTCCTCGATGAGCCTTTGCTGGAAGCTTTGGCTCATGGCGTACCATTTCTTGGCAGATTTCACAAAATCTTGCCACGAGTGCCATTTGTCCTTCTCATTCCGGTACCACGTAGCTGCGGTTCCAGTGAGAAGTTCGGACAAGTACGGCAACACCTCGTCCTCGCTGAGGTTGGCGAGAATCCTACAGTCTTCGACTCTCGCAAGGAAGGCATCGATACTCTGGCTTTTGTCGCCAGAGAATCGGACTCCCCACTTACGAACCACCGCACCAACATCGTGCGGTGTCCCGGCCGATCTCGACGCTGATTGGCCGGACTCGTAAAAGTCTTTCAGATTAGGGTAGGGAGAGCTTGAACATGAAGGCTGTCTCGGTCTCCGTGTGTCACCCCTCCCTCAAGCTCCTCCAGCATCTGCTTGAGGTGCTTGAGACCCCTCAGGCTCTACCTGTACGTGTTGTGGTCTGATGTCCGTCTCGTCCAGGGTGTAACACGTATAGGTGTCCTGGAACTGGACATGTTGGGTTGGCTCTCGGGTTTTGTTTGTGCTGGAAGCTTGTGCACCGCTTGGCAAGTCCAACTTGCTGTTGACGGTGTGCATCTGTACTTCCAGCTCCTTAACCCGTTCCGTCAAGGTGGATAACCTACTCATTTGCTCCGATAACATCAAAGCTAAATCCTTTGGTTTCTCGAACTGAGCGCCAGTATAGGATACCAAAGTTATCCATTCTTCCTTGTCGGTTTCTCGGTAGGAGGTGTCCGACTGCCCATCTTCCTCTCGCTCGTCCGTATCTTCTACTTCTAGAGCGAGAGTCCTCTGTAGCACCTCTACTACATCTGGGTCAGAATCCGGGTCCGGAATCTCCGGATTCTGGGCAACCATGGACTTAAACCAATCTGTCCTCCGCCTGTTCCGCCTGACACGATCCTCATTTGAGTTTGTGTCGGCTGCGAACTCTTGAGCCGTATAATTACCCAACAGCCACTGTTGGAGTCGTTCGGCTTTTTTATATACAGAGCCGTCTGTACGCATCTCTAACGACTCCAAGTGCGCCTGGATCTGTTTGCTGGATTGCGTATCAATCCACTGATCGACTTGCGTGGTCATCGATTCCGCCATTTTAACTTTAACAAAATTACCGCTACGATTATTTACACAAAAAAAAACTCTGAGTGTTGTGGTCTGATGTCCGTCTCGTCCAGGGTGTAACACGTATAGGTGTCCTGGAACTGGACATGTTGGGTTGGCTCTCGGGTTTTTGTTTGTGCTGGAAGCTTGTGCACCGCTTGGCAAGTCCAACTTGCTGTTGACGGTGTGCATCTGTACTTCCAGCTCCTTAACCCGTTCCGTCAAGGTGGATAACCTACTCATTTGCTCCGATAACATCAAAGCTAAATCCTTTGGTTTCTCGAACTGAGCGCCAGTATAGGATACCAAAGTTATCCATTCTTCCTTGTCGGTTTCTCGGTAGGAGGTGTCCGACTGCCCATCTTCCTCTCGCTCGTCCGTATCTTCTACTTCTAGAGCGAGAGTCCTCTGTAGCACCTCTACTACATCTGGGTCAGAATCCGGGTCCGGAATCTCCGGATTCTGGGCAACCATGGACTTAAACCAATCTGTCCTCCGCCTGTTCCGCCTGACACGATCCTCATTTGAGTTTGTGTCGGCTGCGAACTCTTGAGCCGTATAATTACCCAACAGCCACTGTTGGAGTCGTTCGGCTTTTTTATATACAGAGCCGTCTGTACGCATCTCTAACGACTCCAAGTGCGCCTGGATCTGTTTGCTGGATTGCGTATCAATCCACTGATCGACTTGCGTGGTCATCGATTCCGCCATTTTAACTTTAACAAAATTACCGCTACGATTATTTACACAAAAAAAACTCTGAGTCGCTTTTCGCTTTACCTGTGCAAGGTATGCTTTTCTTCAAATTATTAGGTGGCTTTAAATAATAAAATTATTGGGCCACTAAGTTGAAGAATGAATTCTTTTCCCTTTATAATTACAAGAAGAAAAATTAAGCACACCTATTTGAAATTTGCTTTCCTGCCTAATATCAAAAACTAAGTTAAAGAATTATATTTTTGACTATTAATTTTACAAACAAATCGGGAGAAAAAAAAATTAACTATGTTACACGCGGGATTAATTTAATTTATTATAAAACAAATAAACATACAATATTAAACGTAAAAAGAAATTTTACGAAGTGTTAATAAGTTAAATTAAAAACAAGAAAAAATTTGTTTAAATCCGACTAAATACGAAAAAATCGAATTTACTCCGGCTCTCGGTCACCAACGCACGCTGAATATCTTATAAAATAAATAAATATATAATTGAATAAATAGATAAATAAATATAAATATATTCCTAAACAACTAAATGTGTACGCCGCTGTGACCTCTTTCAATCGCAATGTTACAAAAAAATAATAATACAATTTTTATTGTAACGCGAGAGCCGGTCCGCGTTGTCAAAAATATAAATTTAACAAGCAAACTACAAAACAGAAAAATGTTTACCCTTGCACAGGTGTTACAATTTTTATTAAGTCGGAAAACTAAATAACGCCGATTTTCTGACTAACCTACTCGAAATTAGGGACTCGGTATGTAAATTGCGGACCTCAAGGCGAATCGATCTATGTTTCAATTTTAAAATTCAAATTTACTATTATTTACGTGTAATTAATTAAAAAAATTATTATTACCGACCTCGGATTTCTTTCAACCAAACTAACCAACAATAAAAGAAAATTCGGTTCAAACTTATAAATTATTGTCTAAATACAATAATTTAAAAGTTAGAATTAATCGCGAACCGATTAATCTAACTGCCGGTAATAACAAATATACTAATTAACGTAACTAGTATATAATAGAAAATTACACGTAAAATCCACACGTACTTAAAAAATTAAATTTAAAATAAATTGATAACAACAAAAATCAATTAAATTAAATTAGATTCACTACCGTTTATAATAAAATCCTATTTTATAAGGGCACCTATATAAGCGCAGCTCGTATCACAAAAAACGCAATTTAAAAATTTACGTTGTGCGCCTCGTAGGCGCAATTTGGAAATTAACGTTGGGCGTAAAATAACCCAATCTATTAATTTACGTTGGGCGCCATGTAACAGTTTGGTTGCCGCGCGGATGTTTATTTTAATATCGCGGCTGCTCAGCGGTACGGTTAAACTTACCGTATTTAAATAAACATATTTTTCTCGCGATGCGGCGACGGTTACCTGTCCGTTCTACCAAATCTGTTAAATGTTAATCTGAAACCGAGTTACTGTTGCAGATAACAACCAGGTAAAATTCAAATCTGAAATTGACCGCGAAACAGGGATATCGCGTCGAGCACTTGTCAACCAGAAATATACGAGTTCTTAGGATTACGGAAGGTATCGTACGTGGGTTAAATTCAATTAATCGAACACCGGATTGAATTTAAATAATAATATGAATTTATTGAAATAATGATAAAGATAAATAACAAATAAAATATCTGGATGTCGCCGAGGTCTACGCTTTTATTACAAGTCGGTAAACGGCCGACTTGTAGAGAGAGGGGAAGAAAATATCGCGAACTAAAATAATATATCCAGTCAACGGGACTGGTATAAAGAAACACGATTATTTACTAAGTGCGAATAAAAACACGATGGCGTGAAGTGGTACCACTTACTTTGTACGCTGCTGTAGTCGTTGGTAAACAACGACCAGCCGATCGGTTGCTTTCTCTCTCTCTCTCTCACTGTCGCTGCGGTGTCGGACAGATTGTCCGCTCGCCCGTGCACCGGGGTTGTGTGGCTGCGGCAGATGCACGGTGTTGCACCACTCACTGCAAATGCAGGATCGGCCTGCAGTCGAAACACACACACAAAACGCACGGTAAATCACAGCACGGTGAAGCTAAAAACGGGACGCGGGGGGTTCACACCTGTCACGTAAGAAGGTGGTTATTACTCTCCAGTGCGCGCGAATCTCCCCCTTACCTATCTAATGAGGTGCGTGCGCGAATCTTTCGCGCGCGAAGTTGATCCCGCCCGTGTAGCCACGACGAACCGAGCCGAGCCGAATCTCGCCGGCTCGAATCGATGCGAACATTATGATACTGTTCGCTCGTGTTGCTCGAATTCGTCAAACGGTGAGGTAAACAGTACCTTACCGTTACACAGTATAAAAATCGATCAAGTTCTAGATCGCTTGATGGTCGATCTACGCGTAGGTCCTCATCTCATGACTTATCAAGAGCTTTATTACCATTGAATAATCAATTTTTGTTACAAAGTGTACCAAAGACTAATTATCAATCTCAAAATCGGTCAAGACCTAGGTCACATCAACGGCAATCAGAACGCAAGTCTGCATTTCGATCGTCGTTAACGACTTCCTTTTCAACGTCTTCCCCATATAATAAATCAACTTTTAGATCTTCATCCAGATCTCCAACTGATGACATCTCGCCTAGAGTTAAAAATTGAACTATAAATCAAATTGTTAAGAATGAAGTTTCATTAAAAAAGTTTATATTCGTTTGTAATTTTAAAATGTTTATTAAACAAATAAAAAATTGTTTAAACAAATAAGAATATAAAATAGTAGATGTAATTAATAAAAAAAATTCTATTACAGATTGTTTAAAAACTTTGAAATTATATTACTATTAAAAATATTGTTAATAAAAATGTGAAACCTAAAGCGCTTTAATTAAGCTTTAAAATGTACGTTGTTTTATATTTCGATGTAAAACTGTTTTTATAAATACATTTCATATCAAATTTAATTTATGTTTGTTTTATTGAGAGTATCCATTATTTTTTTCACTTATTTTTGTTATTTTTCTTACTGTTAGTATCATTTTTATAAACGATGGAGCTACATTTCCTGAATTTCTTTAAATATTTAACTAAAATATAAATAAAACTGGTATTATTTTACTGTAAAACATTTTTGATATTATAAAATACTTTATTGGAAAGTTGCACAAAAATAATATCAGTATTTGCTATTATATTTACTTAAAATATTATTTCAACAAAATAAAAGCACATTTATAGCAATACTTGCTATTTAAAAAGTAATAATTTTATGCAACAATTGATTTTAATTTTATATAAATTTACTGTCACTATTTTCATGTAAATGATTTGAAGCAAATTTATAATAAATAAGGACTTACATTGACGCAAATTTTGGATAAGCAGGTACAAATTGTTTTTTGGAAAGTTGCTGTCAATTTGCAATTATATGTCTATTGGGGTATATACTTATCTTTTATATTTTTTTTAAATTTATAATTTTACAATTTAATTGAATAAAAATGTAAAATATAATATGTTTAATTAATTAACCTAGTATTCAGTTACAAACAATTTTTTTTAATAATTTTTTTTAGTCAATAAAATAAAAATAACAGTGTATTATATTTGCAAAAGTTATCCCGGCATACCTCAAAAATAACTGAAATATTAAGAAAATCTCGAAATTGTTGGAGTTATCCGGGAATACATAAAAAATTCCCGAAATATCGAAGAAATCCCGTAATTAGTAAAGTTATCCCGAAACATCATGGAAATCCCCCAATTAGCGAATTTATTCCGAAATACCACACAAAATCCCGAAATACCATAAAAAATCTGGAAACAACCAGAAGATCCCGAAATTGGTGGAGTTATCCCAAAATACAACAGAAATTCCGAAACATCCGGGAAATCCCGAAATTGATGGATTTATCCCGGAATACCACAGAAAATTGCGCAACATCTAGGAAATCCCGAAAGTGGTGGAGTTATCCGTAGAGGATATCCAGGTCGTCGACGTGACCTCCATGTCATCGGGGCATCATCTACTGGATCGCACGTCACACCACCGCAGGGACACCGGACATTTATAGCGGGGACACCAGACACTTGTAGTCGCGATACCAGACATTTCGGACACCAGACATTTACAGTTGGGGCACCAAACACTTAGTGGAGGGTCATTAAACACATACCGTCGGGACACAGACACTTATGGTTAGGACACCAGACACTAATCGCTTTTCGGGGGGAGGACGAACAAATATATCGGTAACATTTTAATTAATAAGAGATTTATTATTATGATATTTTATTGTGATATTTCTATTTATAATATAAAATTTGTTTCAGTTTACATTATCATTTTTTATAAATTAATTCATGTTTTTATTCTCGGCAGGTGATAAATTAATCGTTTAATGATATCAGTATTACCCAAAGTAATATGCACTGCAGTACTCACGTATATAATGCATAATTGTTATACCCGAGTTTCTAGCTCAAGAATTGATGTCATCAATAAATTAAATAAAGCATTATGTTTTAGCAGAAGATCGAAGTACCAGATATCTTCAAAATTACATTAACTCCTCGAAAATAATCATTCCCATAAATAAAAATTTAACAAAAGATAACGACCATATTAATTTAGTTACCAATGCAGAAAAAGTTATTGGTAACTTCCAGAAATTTGTAAAAAGTTTTATTGCGGGAATCAGACACCTTTCCAACGTAAAATACAATTCTGTATAAAGCTCTTAAAATATTATTTTTAATTCTATGTATCTACAAACATATTTACAATGTAGTTTGAGAATCTCTAAGACTTCAGTTCTTGCTCCTAAACATCACAATTACTCTCTTGCTTTAATTTTTTCATAAATTCTAAAATTTTAGTGATCATTTTAAAACTTATTAAGACAGTAAACTATAATACATATAATAAAAGATAAAATAAGGTGTAATAAAAGTTATAAAGATAGATGTTCAACTGAACATCTGAATATAATAAAATTTAAAGTTATCAATAGTATACATCACATAAGAATTTATGTAAGTAAATAAATTGCATATTTGCATAAATCATCATTTAGCAGTATTTTTATCGTTTCATGAAAGAATTATCTTATTTGCATTCAATTGTTATAGTAAAATTATATGTTTCAGATACAAAAAAAGAGTTTATAAAGTGCTACATAATTAAGGAAAGATTAACACAATTAATTTTTTTTTTTTATGTTATTTAACGTCGCTCTATTTATGCTGCCAGGGCTAATCAGCGACGGAGGTGAACGGTGTGTCTGTAAACAAAGTACATGTAGTTAAAACAGTGGTGCTTGTGTCCATCGGAAGATATCATCGGTCACTGTAATTAGTCTAATAATTACAGTTTCCTGTCCTCCCGATGAAACCACCGCGATCCTCTTTACATCTTCGCGTCCCTAACGTTCTTTATAGTTTAGATGCCCGTGCCTCTCATGCACTGACAAGTGCACGAAACGCACGCGCACCTGAACTGGCGTCACATTATAGTGACACGCCGAGCCACTGTGTCGCGGTGCTCGAAAAATGCACATGAAAAAATTTTCAGAGGTACACGTCTGGGATCGAACCCACGACCCTCGGTGTGAGAGTCGGGAGCTCTACCCATGAGCCACCGCGGCTCTAACACAATTAATTAAAGTGCTAATTATTAAATACAAATTTCATCTCAATGAATGTTAATCGCATTGAGGTCTAATTAGGGTTATTTGAAAGATAATTAAAGTAAATTAGTTCTGTTGCAAGTGTAACTAAATATTAAAAAAGTCAATATCAAAAAAAGTTGGCTTTAAAAATCTTTCAATTTTATAAAAATTTACAAATTTTTAAAATACTTTTCAAACCAACTTTTATATTGAGTTTTTTAATATTCTTATCCGTTTGCACCATAATTAGTTTAATTATCTTTCAAATGAGCCTAATTAGACCTCAATCTGATGAAAATTCATTGAGTTGGAGTGCGTCAATGCCAAAAGATAACTATAAAGTGAGCTACATAAAACTCATATAAGAATTAATATTTTAAAATCTAAACAGAAATTACTGATTCTTTAAAGTACTTTTATGTTTCTAAACATCAAAATTATTAAATATTTAATTCATCTACTAATAAAATAATTTTTTAAATATTTTTGCAGGCTTAACAATGGTTTGATCTCTTAAATATTGACAAAATTAATAAAATATCAATAAAAAGTAATCAAGTGTTTGTTCCGTTTCAGGATATTAAAAAATAGTTCATCAGGTGAGATGAATTTTTCCAAAACAAAAAAAAGGTTATTACTTAAAATTGTAACACATGAAAAGATACAAGTATCAAATACAGTTATTTTATTTGTATATATGGGCTATTTCACGTCAAGTGGCACGATGAAAATTTTAAATCTCTCCAAAATTTGAGAACAGGCTGGAAATATCTTCCAGAAGATAAAAAAAAATTTAGGTGTTAAAAACAGTTTGCCTAAGAGTTATTCCACCATGAAAAATGGACATTTTTCAATTTTTACAAAAATTGTTATTTTCAAAGCCATTTATCTCAAAATCTATTGATTTTGAAAAAACATTAAAAACAACTTTGGTTCAAAATAATCTTTAGAACTTATCTACCTGGGTTACAATTCTTAATTTTAAAATCTCGGATTCACGTGTGCGCACGTAGAACACTAGTTACTGTGATTTCGGAAATACGGAAATACGGATGATATTCGGAGTATCTGATTCACAAATACACGTGTGTGGACGTAATATTTATTACCGGATCGTATTCGTAACAAGGGTTCACATGTGCGCACGTAAACGGAATCGGTCTCGGAGTTGGCTCTAAGAAGTTCTCAAGCATTTAAATTATAACGTATGCGCACATATTTAATCCATAGTACCTCCCAACCTCGTCGTCTAGGTGATTAACCCTGTCGAGTTCGAGTCGGTCAGGGAACTGCAATCAGGATTGGAATTGGCCTTTTATAGCCGGTATTCGGCTACTGCGCATGCCTAAGGGTGATACGTGCACCCTCTATGTTTGCGCATGCACGTACTATTGGTTGCAAACGATATCGCTTTAAGGCATATAGTGCGACGACCCTTAGGGTACCCATTCCCTAATTCTATGGTCGCAACGAGAGATAGTGTCGTTCCTCTTACGACACCTTATCACTTACCAAAAAAGCATTATCTAGATTCCCGGAAAATATGATTATTAATCGAGGTTTCCATTCCTTCCCGGAAAATAAGATTATTAATCGAGGCTTCCAGTCCTTCCCGGAAAATATGATTACATATCTAGGTTTTCCGGTTCTTCCCGGAAAATCAACCATTATACCAAAATAATTCCTGGAAAATAAGCTTAAGTATATATGGGAGATTCCATGTAATGTGATCCAGGTAAGAAATAGAATTTTGTTTTAATGTATGAAATCAGTAAAAAATCTACTTGAATAGAGTGTAGCTAAATTTTTAGACCTAAATTTCAATTAGTACCAGAGCTGTATCGAATCGAATTTTTTGAAAAAAATGACTTATTGGCCATTTTTGTCGCTAAATAACTCAAAATCTAACAATTTTTTCTTATATACATTAAATTTGAAAAAGTTTATAAATTTCAAGAAGAATCTGTTGAAATATTTCATTTATATTAGTTTAACACATTGAATATAGTTATAATTAATAAAAACCTTTGTAGTAAAAAAAAGGGTTGTACGATCAAAAATATTTTATCCATCCAAGAATCTAATTCATCGATGATTAATTACCTTCAAAATGGTGCAAAGTTTGAGTGCGGCAGAGCATTTCAGACAAAGTTATGGTGTTTTTAGGCAAATTTCTTAAAAAAAGAGAGCGAATGCATTTTATGAAAAAAACAGAGTAACCGTATACTTGCATTCAAACAACATGGCACTATTATTCTTCAATAATACTAAAATATACTATTTAATGTTAGTTACTATTATACTTTTCAATCTCTAAGCTGCTTACAAACACAAAGCAGTAGGTATAAGCAGTTATACCTGTTATATAATTGAATAAATACCTGAAACTTATTAAAATTCCAATAAATCCAATTATATATCAGGCAGTATTAGATTTCCAGAGTCCGGAGCAGAATTGCTGATTTTAACTATTTAAGGTTCAAATGGCTTACAAGAGTGTGACAGCATACATTTATGTCTTTAAAAGTATTTTTAATGAAAAGTTCAGAAAATTTTACAAAAAAAGACATATTTATATTTTTAGTGAAAAATGCATCCACTGAGAGCTACGAATTCATGAATATGGGCATATATTTATAAAATTTAGGAGAACTACTGGACACCTCTAAAACATATCCCATAGTCTAGGAGCCAGGGGGGTTTTCGTGGCCGATGGAGGTCCAGTCACAAACCCAAGTGTTCTAGACGTATTTCGGTCTAATTTCGAAGGTGTTTTGTTTAAGTAGCTGTAAAATCGATTTGTTTGTTTAAAATTGTCTTTTATCCGTGTTAAATTATGGAATTTTTACGTACGGTTAAGCTCGTTTTTCAAATTTTGCAAAAAGTTAATTAGAACCCGAGATATTGCAAATTTAGTAAAAAGTAGTGCAAAATTACGCTCCGCGCGGCTTCGCGGGGCTCCGCGCTCGCTAGTTGTCCTTTAAATCTCAATCTAATTTGAATATTCGAGCTTAATCATTGTTTTTATGAAGGATAAGTATATGTCTACCTTTCTAGATCAAATATTTATAGAACATTGTTTAAATAATAATTTAATAACAAATTTAATTTGTTTATAACTTATTTTGAAACTCTTATGTATAAAGCAAAATTAAATCCTAGTGTAATTGCCAATTTCAATAATAAATCGAATTATAAATGTAATTAACAATGTTATTTATAAATGTTTTCATTACAAGCTATTGTGTATTAAATACTGTTAATAAAAACTTACTTATATGGCGAATGCGGTACTCAATCTGTTAGCTGGCTCTTTTCTTCGCAGGTCGTTCGCTTTTATATTACTTACTATAATATTTTATCTGCCTTGTTTATAAAAAATGTTTATATATATATGCATTAAAAATAAATAATAATTTTACATAGTGGTGGGTTACAATAAATAATTTGTAAATAGCTGGTTTAATTAGTTAATTCTTATTAAATTAGTAAAAATTAAAAAAACAAAACAAACTTTTTTAAAGCTATTTATGTCTTAGTACGTTAATACTTTTGTTATAATTAAATTTGTTTTTACATGTTTGATTTCGTTTACAAAAACAAAACGAACAACAAGGTATCTTATTTAATAGACAACAACATAATTTTGTACTACAAATTTTGCAGGTGCAACTGTATTTTAATTCACTTGATGGTGGAATTAAAATTAGGACTCGCTCAGGTAGAAGAAGATCATTTTCTTCTTTCCAGCCAAATAAAATCCGATCTAAATATTAAAACACGTTCACTGGGGATCAGGGTGAACGGCTGCCATACGATAAAATAACAACACTTTTAGTCGAGCTAGAAACTTTAATATAATTAAAATAATAATAATACAGCAAATCAATGAACAATTAGTCACGGTCGCCAGCCGCGTTCACGCGGCAAAATTTATATCTTTTACTACCCGCGATTACCGCACACACACGCACAATCACAGCTTGACGGGAAGCTGGACGACAGGGAATTTAGGCAGGAACTCTCACCTGCAGATGCTCGAATGTAACAATTAATAAAATATAATCACTCTCGATAATAATTAAATAGGCGTGGTAAAACTACACGTCTCGTTCGACGGCCCGACTTGGAATCACCGAGTTCGTCTCGATGTACCGATCAGCGAGTCCGCGCGCATGCGCCACGCGCAACAGTTGGCTCTCGTTCGCTCGACTCGGCCGATCCGGCGTGCGTGTCTTGTTTATGTACAGTGAACACCTCCGTCCCCGTGCACCGTCTCAACTGCTGGATACGAACAACCCGGAGTCGCTTCTACAGGAACAACGTCAATAAACGGTAAAATACTCTCGTTCCATACAATACCCTGTATTAATGTTAGTTCGTCTGAGTCTGTTTATTTGTTTCAGGTGCGGCATGCGGGAACGACGACATCAACACTGTATGCAGATTTCCTCAGCTACTTCTTCTCACCAGGTTCCGGAGATGCCTATTCTCAAGTCAATATCTAGCTGGATTGTCCGAGGTAATGTATAAATAGCGTCGTTTCTTCTTTTAACATTAATCTCTTGTGGAAGTAATTTCCTAACCTCAACTCACCTCTCCTTCTCCTTACCTGCAACTAGGTTTTGACAACCTACTGCTTTCCTCAATTCTAATTTTATATTCAGTATGATTTATTTAATACTGTTGCAGGTACTCGAAGGAGGTTTTGTACCAACGAAGGATCATTACTTCTTGGAGGAGGCTGGATGTTTACTGGTTGTCGACGCTGTCCAATATTACATGTTCTACCTCTACTGCCACCTTCTACGATCACCTTCTCCAGGACATAAGGAACAGGATTTATAGCAGGACCTCACTCAACTACTTCAGGATTCAACTTCAACTACCGGATAATTATTTACAGGACTGTTATAAGGATAGTGATTGTGTGCTTGTGTGCTTATGCGTATCTTGCTGGAGTGCGTACTCCTTCCTCACGGTCTAGCCTATCTGGATTCCGAGTGAGCTTTATAATTAATTCCTATAAGCTACGGGGCTTTGGAATATTACATATATAATATAAATATAAATCAAGTATGTGACATGCAGTTATAACTGCCATGTCACAACTCCCCCCCGCCAAACCGAAGTTACTCCGGTAACTTCGCGTTTGCGAACGCAAATTACTTCATAACGCAAAAATAAACAAAAAATTCTAAAATAAGCTGTCCACTAATTCTATTCTATTAACTTATCTACTACTCTATATCTAAGATAACCGGTGTTATCTACCACGGGGTATTTGTGTCACTGTTTGTGTTGAGTGTATTTTAAGCTGGAACAACTGCTTGGCTAGAAAGACATCAACTGGAACGTGTACGCTAGAGTAATGTTTTAAGGTCAGTGTATCGCGCTGAGTGTGTATTTCCTATCTCATTTTAATCACCACGTTACTTAACAAACAAAAAAAATATAATATGTATAATAACATTAAAATCAAATTACGAACGACTGGCGAACCGTTACATAAACGAACTTAATTGTATTACCTAACGCAATTCGCGAACTCATATAACCCGTTACACAAAATAAAATTCATTCAATAATTATAGATTCTTTTACAACAATTCGTCATATGTTAAAACAAATAAATAAACTTAAAATTCACACTCATACCTGGTGAGATTCCTTTCCACCGACGAATCAGCTTTGGCAACCATTCTACTTTTTAATGCTCAAAATCAATTTAAATTCCTTTCTGGCTAGATTTATTTATTCTCTAATTTAACCTTACTCAACGACAAAATTCCTAGTTCTCTGCTAGAACATTTATTACAGCTACCTTAATTATAACTTTATCATTCGTTGACTTCTTTCCAAGCTAGAAATTAATGAAGGGACAATAGGAAATATTAATTAATAACAAAAATTTTGTTCAAACTCATATTTATTTAATTTTTGGGATGCATATCCAGGGAATTCTCCCACTCCTCTCTACAATCCGGACAGGCATTAATTTTTACCCCCGGTCTTCCGCACCCCCTAGAAATTATTCGCCTTGGCTGCTGGCATTGAACCCAACTGTGGTTTCGCTGTCCACAATTCCAGCAGCCTTGACGTCGCCTTCCGCTGAATACGGAAGGACGAGGAGCGCAATCCTGCTCAACCAATAGATTCCTGGGTCGCCAATCGAACTCGGTTTGATTCCGCTCATTGGGCGGTACCAAGGGACGGGTCCAGGGAAGGGATAACAAGGACGGAATATTGGAGCTGGAAGGGTGAGTAGGGTTTGGGTTATTAGGATGGGAGCTAGAAGGGTTTTGGAAAATACAGGCGGTGTATTGGGTACGGGAGCTAGAAGGTCAGGTGGAGCTAGAATGGGGAATGGGGAAGCTAGATAAACTTTGGGGGTGAGTGGAGGGAGGGAAGCTAGAAGAACGTTGGGGGTAAGGGGAGGGAGGGAAGCTAGAAGATTCGTTCTCCGGTGGATCTATAAAGATAACAAAAAAAAATTCCATTTTCATATATACCCTTCATCCTATACATCATGTACAACTTCCTCAACCCACCATTCAAATTATCCACTATACCGGGAATTGGACCCAATGGAGCCACTTCCGGAAGCACCTCGTGAGAACTCAATTCGTCCTCTGGGGGATGGTCCATCCCAATCTTAACATTTTCGGGGTCTGCCCCTCTTTCGAGCTGGACCTCCCCCAGGGACAGTGTTGACGTCCCCACCACTACTTCCTCTTCCCTGCTCAATCGGCCCCTTTCCACCCTCTCTTCTTCGGGGGGTGGGGATCGATGGGTCGAGACATACACCCCTCTCCTTCCCGGTCCCATCTCCATTCCTCGTCGTCTGGACGTTCTCCACATCATTAACTGGAATATCAACATTGGGATTACCTCTCCGAGGTAAATACTTTTTCAAATCATTTACATATACTTCTGTGACTTTTCCATCTTTCAAATCCTCAACTACATATAATACCGGAGATAAAACTTTAATAACTTTTGCTGGACCTACAAACATTGGAGCATGTTTAGCTGAATAATTACGGACCGCAGAAGATAAGGTATGATTTTTACGAAGCACCAAATTATCAATCTCGTACCTTACTTCACGTCTATTTCTATTATAATTTTTGCTTTGTCTTAAACTTGCTTTGTCTATAAACCTCTTTACTAAATCATGTAAAATCGGTAACCTGGTTATTCGGCTAGACCACTTTTCTTCATTTTGTTGCTGGACAGGGATAGGACTTTCAAGGTGTTTTCGGATTAAGGATACGGGAACTGGATTCCTACCAAAATTCATAAAAGCTGGAGTAACCTTCAACGATGAGTGAACCATAGTATTCAACGCAAATCCAAATTCATTCAAATGTTTGTCCCAATCTCTATGATCCTCGCTTAGAAAACTATTAATCATCGGCCTCAAATTCCTATTAACTCTCTCAACAGGGTTAGCTTGAGGATGATATGGAGGAATTGTAGACTGCTGGATACCGTATTCTTGCAGTCTTTTCGTTACCGTTGCATTCGAGAATTCAGTCCCATTATCCGTCAACAAATACTGAGGACAACCCCAACGATTTATTATAACATCATCAAAAGCTTGAAGAACATTTTTAGCATCAGCCTTACGCAACGGAACAATCTCTACATACCTAGTAAATAAATCCTCGAAAACAATTAAATAACGAAAACCTCGCTTAGAAGGAGGCTTCGGGCCCATTATATCGGCTGCGACGATTTTCCACGGAGCATCTATATTCCTTTCCTCCATTAAACCCGATGGAGCCTGTTGCGAACTTTTATGCACCTGACACTCATGACAAGATCGAACATAACACGATGTATCATAATAATACCCTGGCCAATAATAATAAGTAGCAATTCTTGCATACGTTTTCTCAATTCCTAAATGACCAGCTTGAGGTGTATTATGAGCATCATACAAAGCTTGAGCACGACTTTGAAGTGGCAGAACCAACTTCCATGCATCTAAATCAGAGAACAAAGGATCTATTAACCTATTTGGTCTATGAGCATACAGGAGATTATTTTCTACTTTCCAATCAGGATATTTATTAGGGAAATTCAAAACCGACTTAACTCTCTTTTGATACCAAGGATCTTCAATATCTGCCGGAATAAGTGCAACGATCTCTTGATCATTTTCCCAAGCTCGAGATAAAGCATCGGGAACCTGATGCAAAATACCCTTCCTATGTACGAATTCAATGTCATAATTAGCCAACGCAGTATTCCAACGACCAAATCTTCCTGAAGGATCCTTCAAATTGTTTAACCACAATAAGCTAGAATGATCGATAATAACTTTAAATTTTTCACCTAACAAATAACCTTTTAACCTATTCGCGGACCACAATACAGCTAGACATTCCTTTTCTGTCACATTATAATTCCGTTCAGCTCGATTTAAAGTACGACTTACATAATAAATGGGATGCTCCTCTCCATCAATTTCTTGGGTTAGTACGCCTGCAATCGCGTAATCACTAGCATCGGTTTGCAAGGAAAACGGTTTACTCAAATCCGGTCGAGCTAGAACTGGAGCTTGAGTTAATGCCAACTTAAGTCTCTCAAATGCTTGCTGTTGACTTTCTTCCCATCGCCATCTTACTCCTTTCTTCATTAAATCTGTCAAAGGAACTTTAATTTCGGCTAGATTGGAAATGAACCGGGAATACCATCCTATCATTCCCAGAAACCTTCGAAGCTGTTTTATATTGGTAGGAGCTGGATATTCCACTATTGGCTTGAACTTATCAGAGTCTGTTTTCAATCCTTCGGCATTTACTATATAACCTAAATATTTAACCTCATCACAACAAAACTCTGACTTCTCCCTATTTATTTGCAAATTAGCCTCTTTCAATGCTACTAATACCTTCTCCAACCAATATACATGATCCTCAAAATTTTGGGTGACAATAATGATATCATCCAAATATACAAATACATATGGTTCCCAATCAGCTCGAATTAATTTTTCCATTATCCTCTGGAAAGTTGCTGGAGCATTAGTTAGCCCATAGGGCATTCGTTTAAACTGGTGTAAACCTCTCCCAGGAACAGCGAATGCGGTGATCTCTCTACTTTCTGGTTCCAACAAAACCTGATGATATGCTTAACTTAAATCTAACTTAGAAATATATTTCGCTAACCTTAATTTATCTAATATATCATCCATATTCTTTATAGGATAAGCACATCTCTTAGTCACCTTATTCACGTCCCTATAATCCAGACAAAAACGAAACTTTCCATTCGGTTTGGGAACAATCACCGGACAACTACACCACGGATTGTCGGAAGGCTCAATTATTCCTTCTTTCAACATGCGATCTACCTCAGCTTGAGCTGCAGTCAACATCCTCGGTGCATATCTCCTGGGACGTTGTCTAATAGGATCATGACCTTGCACATCGATCTTATGCTTGAATAAGTTGGTAGTTCCTAAAACTTCTGGCGTGGGTGGGATTAATTTATCTAATAACTTCTGGATTTGCTCCTTTTCTTTCTCAGTAGCCTTGACCAATCCATCTATACTAGCTAGAGCGGGCAAATAACCTGGATCATGTCCATATGGGAAAAAATTATGCAACTCCCCATCAGGGGTCCACCACGTATCATTTGCATAATCGATCTTTATTTTAAACAACCTTTGGAAGTCTATACCTAATATGCATTCATATTGCAGTTGATCGGCTACACGGAACGGTAAAACTTTTTGCACTCCATCTACTGTTATCTTTACATCTAACTTTCCTTGCACAGCTACTGGATTCCCATTTGCAACATTAACTGCGCTAGATATCGGGGTATATTTTCCCAGAAACTGTTTACCTAATCCTTTCCCTAAATACGAATGTACAGATCCACTATCTACTAATCCTATAATTTTCTTTCCATTTAACTCAATCGTGAAAAATAACCTAGGTTCTATTTCTCCTACTACGGAATGTTGGATAAACGATTGGGGGGCTAGAACATACGAGCTAGATCTATCACAACTGGCTAATCCATTAACATTTCCTCTCTGTTTCGGGTCATTCGGTTTAGATAGGGAGGAATCCACGACCCTTACTGATTCCTCCTTTGACCGTTTCCCGACTTCTCTTGCAAATTGGTCGGAACATCATTCTTCCTGCAAGTTGGACAATCTCTTCGAACAGTATTTGCCCTACCACAACCCCAACAGCAATTACTAGGACACTCTTTACTCCAATGGTCCTTAGCCCCACATCTGAAACACGATCCGTTTCCTTTACTCAAATTTGAAACCGTAGGGGCCGCTGTAGTGGGTTTACTAAGTGCTCCAGAGGAACGAGAACTGGATTGGCTCGAGCTGCCTGGCTTAATAGGGTTTTTCGGTTGCCATTTATTAACTGTACCATAGCTTGAATTATTTACATTTCCGGTTTTCCTGGGCGTTGGATTGGTCTGGGTCGTAACTGTTATCTTACCCCTTTCATTAGTGGTTGGATTGAGTGGCATAGGAGCTTGATTTGTCGAGCAGCTAGAATTTGGAACGGAACGGGAATTAAATCTGTAATTGGACGGATAGCTGGAATCTTGGGTGGTATTATTTCTGGGTTTTGTAGGGTTAGACGGAGGACGATAATGCTGCGATGGTTGCTGGATAGAGGCCAATTCCTGATATTCGGCAAATTGTGGCAACGACTCTTCCTGGTGATTGCCTATAGGAGCGGTCTTATTAAACTTCCTTCCTTTTGGAGGTATATAAGCAGCACTTGGAAAATAAGATTCCTCCAATGAAGGAGGTGGTCTATACAATTTTTCCCTAATTCGTCTATGCTCTTCTATTTTACCTAACTGCTGGAGCTCATCAAACGACTGGAATTGATCTCGATCAATTCTTTGACGATAACTAGGATGTAAATTGTTATAGGCCCTGTCCAATTGGGACGCTAAACTCATTGGAGGTTTAACCTGGTCTAATAAAATTCTTAGTTTACTTAAGTAAATGCTTATTTCTTCCCCCAAACCTTGCGTTCTAGTCTCAATAGATATCCTTAACCTTTCCTGAACATCCTCCATGCAATATTGCAACCTTTCGAAATCGTTATAGCTAGACCAGTTCTTGTGTTCTCTCCTATACCAATACCAAGACTCATCATCCAATACGGAGGGTAAAGCTCGAACAATATCCTCTAAGGATAAATTATATGATTCCTTAAACTCAGTCAAGTTCTCCAAAAAGGCCTCCGGATCCTGCCTTTTAGTTCCTCGGAACTCTACATGCCATTTTTGTAATAATTCCCCCGTTCTCTTTTCTCTTAATAAAATGGAACTATCCCAGTTGGATGCATTCCTATCACTTCTAATAGTATTATTACTGTTTTCCGGTATATTACTTGGGAATCGAATTCTGGTACTGGTGGCTGGATTATTCCTATTATTTAGATTGTTGTCCGTCCTTGTTTGATTAATAGTATCTACCCTGGGTACATAGCTCGATCGATTCACTGTCCTTCGTTCCGGTTCCAATGGTAATGGGTGTGTCCACTCTGTCCCATCATGGTCAGTACTCCAATGGACTCGACCTGTTTCTTTTTACCCCATCCTAGGCCGTCCATTAACCATTGTAGCTGGTATTTCTTCTTGATAGTCATTTCGAGTCATACTACTCCGATGAACATTATTAATCTCACAATGATTTCTTTCCGAGATACTAGCTGGATAATTTTGTAGATAACTGTTCTCGGGTCCAGTAACATCACAGTTCCTTTCATTTATCCTTCCATGTTGGTCTGCTCGATTCAAAATTGGGTTAGCTATTGGAAAATACGACGTATTATCAGCTCGAATCGTGGGGTAAGCTGGATGTACCGAATTACTTGGTTCCGTTAATGTCAATGACCGCTGTTCATAATTAGCTCTGGGTATATTCTGCACTCTTCCTTCGGGAACTGGAAACTGAGTAGATTGAGCTCGAGGGGGAACACTAGGAACTCCATTCCTTAAATCATTTGATTCCTCTATAGGTATTAACAAATCCTCCTGAGGAACATTTTCTGATGGCACATCCTGGGTAAGTAAATCTAACACCTGGGGTCACCTACTTTGCCATGCAGAAAATTCACGATGACTATTCAAGGAAATAGGGTCCTGAAATCGTCCTACGGTTTGTCCGGTTCTTAAAGGTACATTATTTATATCCGATTCTTCTAACAATACGTTATCAACATTCCTCCTTAACTGCATACTGCTTGAATGTAATGTATTTGAAGCTGGATTGATGGGAAAATAGAAAGATGGCTCAACTTGATCGTCATTATAAAACTCCGATTCACTCTCATCGATAGCTGGATTCCACGCGGCTGCCGTCGTACCGTAGTATTGTCGCAATGAATATCGATGAACTCGCTCCCTTATCGTCATCCCATCACAATTACGACTCAAACCCTTCTTATCAGCATATTTAAAAATTTCCCAATCTGTTAACTTATTTAATTCACTTAAAATAATCCTACTACCTACCTCTACATCTAAACTAACTAAATCTTCTCCGGGTAATAAACTTAAAGACAAAGACCAAAGGCTACCCGCCATCATATTACACTTCTATTTCGGCTTGAAAAAAAAAATAAATAATTTATCACGGAACGGAACACAGACTTTCACGGATTATTCCTTACAATTAACCTATCCTATCTCAGATAAATGGTTCCTCGATTTGCTCAATACTAAACAAATTCGCTTAATTAAATATAATTCTTAAAAATATATAAACGTAGTCTAAAAATTAAAAACCTTTCCAAATCCAAAGGAAGATAAAAACTACTGGTAAACCAGTTAAAGTCAAATCAATTTAAAAAAAAATTTAAAACCAACTAAAAAAAACAAATTTTTAAGGTCGAAGCAAAAAAAAAATGTAAGCGCATCAAGCCTTTCTCGAATTAACACCACAAGCAAAATATTTTATATCGAGCAATTATTTTCCAAGCAAGCGAACCAAAAAAAAACTATTAATCACTATCAAACACTGCATCAATTATCCCATTTAATAATGCAAACTAATTTATTCAGCCGTTAGTTCACAAAGGCAGCAACTCAACTTAGTGCGCCAATGCTCAGGTTAATCGCAAGCAAAATAAATTTTATATACAAGGTGCCGGATAAACAATATGGAGCTAGAATTGGTGGAACTGCTAGAATATTAATATATAAAGCTTGAAAGGTAGCAAGGGTTATGCTTGAAGGGAATGAGGTGGAGCTTGAATGCAAATTAATGGTAGAAAAGTTGTCAACAAATAATAAAATTTTATAATTAATAATAAATAATCACCAACCTTTAACTGCTTCGGTTACCAGGATAAATATAAAATTATTATTTTACTTTCTTTTCTATTCTTTAATCTCGAACAACAAACATTACTTTAATAATTAATTATCCACTCAAAAGAAATAAAATCTAATTTATTTACAAAAATAAAATTTTCATTTATCAAAATTATAAAAAAAATCACGTTAATAAAATAAAATAAAATGCTAGCTGGAAAATTTTATACACAATGGAATTATTTAAATAAATAACTTTACACAATACATGAGCATGCTCTCTGAATTAAATTAATGATTATTTCAAGCTAGACAAACCAAACACTTCATCGTTGAGCAAAAGCCAAATTAATTACTTTAAACTTGCTGTAATATTATTTACAAGCATTTTTTTTTTATAAAAAAAAAAACATTTTCACTTAGCCAAAAAAAACAATTTCAAATGACTTACCAAGTCGAAATAATAAGAAAAATGAAAAAAAATCACAAAATCCTCGCACGAGGTCAAAATGGCCGCCCAAAGCCAATTCCTCGGCGTCCTCCTGTTTGTGTGTGCGGTAATGGCGAACCACGCGATCCCGAAATGTCCCGATTAAAATCTAACACCGGGGTCCTGTCACGGTCGCCATAAAACACGTTCACTGGGGATCAGGGTGAACGGCTCCCATACGATAAAATAACAACACTTTTAGTCGAGCTAGAAACTTCAATATAATTAAAATAATAATAATACACCAAATCAATGAACAATTAGTCACGGTCGCCAGCCGCGTTCACGCGGCAAAATTTATATCTTTTACTACCCGCGATTACCGCACACACACGCACAATCACAGCTTGACGGGAAGCTGGACGACAGGGAATTTAGGCAGGAACTCTCACCTGCAGATGCTCGAATTTAACAATTAATAAAATATAATCACTCTCGATAATAATTAAATAGGCGTGGTAAAACTACACGTCTCGTTCGACGGCCCGACTCGGAATCACCGAGTTCGTCTCGATGTACCGATCAGCGAGTCCGCGCGCATGCGCCACGCGCAACAGTTGGCTCTGCGTGTCTTGTTTATGTACAGTGAACACCTCCGTCCCCGTGCACCGTCTCAACTGCTGGATACGAACAACCCGGAGTCGCTTCTACAGGAACAACGTCAATAAACGGTAAAATACTCTCGTTCCATACAATACCCTGTATTAATGTTAGTTCGTCCGAGTCTGTTTATTTGTTTCAGGTGCGGCATGCGGGAACGACGACATCAACACTGTATGCAGATTTCCTCAGCTACTTCTTCTCACCAGGTTCCGGAGATGCCTATTCTCAAGTCAATATCTAGCTGGATTGTCCGAGGTAATGTATAAATAGCGTCGTTTCTTCTTTTAACATTAATCTCTTGTGGAAGTAATTTCCTAACCTCAACTCACCTCTCCTTCTCCTTACCTGCAACTAGGTTTTGACAACCTACTGCTTTCCTCAATTCTAATTTTATATTCAGTATGATTTATTTAATACTATTGCAGGTACTCGAAGGAGGTTTTGTACCAACGAAGGATCATTACTTCTTGGAGGAGGCTGGATGTTTACTGGTTGTCGACGCTGTCCAATATTACATGTTCTACCTCTACTGCCACCTTCTACGATCACCTTCTCCAGGACATAAGGAACAGGATTTATAGCAGGACCTCACTCAACTACTTCAGGATTCAACTTCAACTACCGGATAATTATTTACAGGACTGTTATAAGGATAGTGATTGTGTGCTTGTGTGCTTATGCGTATCTTGCTGGAGTGCGTACTCCTTCCTCACGGTCTAGCCTATCTGGATTCCGAGTGAGCTTTATAATTAATTCCTATAAGCTACGGGGCTTTGGAATATTACATATATAATATAAATATAAATCAAGTATGTGACATGCAGTTATAACTGCCATGTCACAATATGTTGCACTTGTATTTAAACAATTAGCTTGCGTATAACCTATGTAAAATGAACGTAATATATGCAATCGCATCGTTTTGTTGGTTCGGGGTAAGTCTTCTACCAATGCACATTTTGCATGGTAATAAGCCCAAACACGTAATTGATCGAACGTCGTGCTTTCCGGTCTTTTTTTTACAACTTTAACTAAAAACTCCTCAGCCTTAGAAATATGAGCCTCAACACTGTCAACTCTGTAGTCTATATATAATTTATTTTTACTTAGCATGCTAACTATTCAGTTTTCAAATATTTAAAAAAATTTTTTACATTTTTTCTAGAAGGATTGCAATTTTTTTAAATATTTAAACAATCTAAAAATTACTTATGTGAAATTTAATATTACTGTGGATTACGTGTAACGATCTAATGTAGCAAAAATTTTAGACCTTATAATATGAAGGTGAACGTTAGTTTACAGTAAAGTTATGAAAAAATATATTTAGCAATACCTGTGCCAAAATTGAGAAGTGCTGGCAATACAGAACCCAAACTTTCACCGTAATGGTTAGCTAAATAATGAATAGGAACATCTCTCGTACTGCCCGATACTCCTGTGTGAATCCACAATGTCTATAAACACAGTTTAAAAGATATATTTAACAAATAAAAGATATTGTTAACAAATAGTCATATTTATACATACTTGCAAGCGATTTTCTGCAAATGTTTTAAAAAAATACATTAATAAAACAACAACATCTGTGTCAGAAGATATTGTGTAAAAATTGGTGTACCCAAGTTTAGCAGCATTATCTATGTGTTTTATTATTTTGAGATCTGCTTCCTCAATTTGATCGTACTGTAAACTTTGTGAATCTAAACTAGTTGAATTAATTAACGTTCAAGGACTGTCGTTTATTGTACTAAATACTAGTTCCGTTTGAGCAAAATAATTCTTAGCAGTCTTTATATATTTACATACAAAATTTTGGAATAAGATCTTGTTATTCGACGATCCCCAAAATTTGTCTTCTTGCTTTGGTAAGGCCGTATTTTCTGTTATATCATTCAATAATATACAATCAATTTTACATCTTCTTACATGTTCAGAAGATTTTATTCATCTATCGTTAGACGTGAAATCTATCCGCTTTGTATTCTGAATCGATGCTTTGAAACACACAAATTTGCAGAAATTATCGGCTAGATCATTAAACTT
Source organism: Theocolax elegans (assembly GCA_026168455.1). Taxonomy (NCBI): domain Eukaryota; kingdom Metazoa; phylum Arthropoda; class Insecta; order Hymenoptera; family Cerocephalidae; genus Theocolax; species Theocolax elegans. The sequence goes on from CM047425.1 coordinate 27,969,252, forward strand.
TTTACAACCTTTCCACGAGATTTTTCGTAAAACTAGCATTACGTCGATAATTAAGCAGGTTCGAATATCCGTTTTTGAAAATTCGATTTTCTTATTTACTAAAGCTTTCATGCAACACTAATTTTATGTTTCACTGCATCTTTCGTGTGGTTTTCCGAAAACTTACAAGCTTGCCAAAAATATTGTATTTTGCCCTTTTACAAAAATTGCATTGGAATCTTGCTGGAAGCTTGCACGCAAGCATTCTATAAAGTATGGGTACTGTTTATTGGCGCAATCTTTCGTGAAACATTTTTGCATAATGCATCTGGAATGCATAACTGCTCACTGGTTAGTTACTATTTTCCATGACATAATATATTACGGTAAATACTTTAGAGAATATATTTCATTAAAAATAACGAAAAAATGATAACTATATAAATAAGATAATCTTTTGAATTGAAAAATAATTTTTAAGTGTTATATAAATTAATACAATTTGAGATGCAAGAATAGTACATTATGCAACTAGTGTGCGAAGAACGTGATTCACGCAAGTACGAGATCACTTTCGCACACGTGTTGCATATACTATTTTTTAAAACAAATGTCGCGAAGGTCGATTAAGTAGAAAAATAAATATAAACGCAGAACCAAATAATTTTAATTAATTAATTAATTTTCATAATTTTAATTTTAATAATTTTAATCCATAATCAGATATATCTGAGTCAGTATCGGTATCCATGTAAATAGCACGTTATTATGTAATGTTAACAAGAAACTGTGTCTTCAATTTTTATGTACACAACGACAGTACGCTTTCCTATCAGCGCGGAAAATACAAAAAAGATATAAGTGGGAGGGAGAATTAGTTGCATAACAGTTGATTGGTTTGAGGGGCGGGTCTATCGATACAGCATGAATATACAAGCGAATTCTACGAAAACCACCAAAACACTTTGGAATTTTTTGTACACGCTACGTTCTTCGCACATTCTGTAATGTTCTTCGCACCCGCTACAGTACAGTGTGTATATTGGGCTCTTCGCACACGCTATAGATGCTTGCAAAATCGATCTTCGCGCACGGCGTTTTAAAAAATTAATATTTATTTACTAGATGCTTTCATTTATATTTAAGTTTAATTTACTATTGATTAAATAATTAAATAATTACAATTTTAGTAATTATATTCACTTAAATGCATTGATCATTATATACAAGTTCTAAAAGTAGCCTTGCAAGCGTTGCGATATAGCGTAGTGGTTAGAGCGTTTACTTTTCATGCGTGCGTCCGGGGTTCGTTTCCCGCTGTAGGTTATAACTTTCTTTGCGATTTGTGTTAAATATTTATGTAACAAATTTTAAATAATTAATTTATGTATAAAATGACATGTATAAATATAAATAATGTTTTACAATTTTTTTTAATAATAAATTTTCGTTTTTACTGTTTATTAAATTGAACGTATTGTTTGTAAAGATTTTCGTAAGGATTCTTGAAAGACTTCTGCAAGATTTATTAAAAGCTTTATACATCTTATCAAGAATTCTTGCGGAAATCTCCCGCTAGATGCTTGCATAAAATTTTCATGAATGCTTCTTGAAAGGTTTAAGAATCTTTTCACTTGCTTACTGGAAAGTTGTTGGAAGCTTCCTAGAAATATTTCCACAATATTTCTTGAATGATTTCTGCAATGTTTCGCGGAAGCTTGTAGCCATCAATGTGCTCCGGACATTTTTAGTTTGCAGCAATATTCCATGAAAGCTTTCTGATAGATTACTTAAACCTTTATACACCCTAACAAGAAATCTTGCAGTATAGGTTTTCTGTAGATGCTTGCATAAAGTTTTCATGAAAGCTTCCTGAAGGGTTTAGAAAACTTTCCGATAACTTCCTGGAAACTTGTAGGATGCTTCCTAGAAATATTCCCGCAATATTTGTTGTAAGATTCCTACAATATTCCGTGGAATCTTGTAGCCGTCAAAGTGCCCCGGACATTTTTAGTTTGCAACAATATTTCATGAAAGCTTTCTGATAAGAAATCTTTCATGGAAGCTTGCTGCATGCTTGCTGCTATCTTTCATGCTGTGTAGGTGCTTTTCGTTTATTTTCAGGTAAATAAAAACGTTGCGATTTATTTTTTTGCTCGGAATAAATAAAGCAAATTTTTTCACTGAAATAATCTAATAAACACGTCTGAATTTTTTAATGTTTCACATTATAATTGTCACCGTTTTATCTTTTAAAATTTTTACTAAGTCAGTCAGATAGTATTCTTTTCCTAAATATAAGTTTGATTCGAGAGATTTAATTACTTCTGTAATAGTATTAGGTTGTTTCAATAGACTCATTTAAATTACTACTATTTGATGCGTTCATTTCAACGTTTTTGGATCTTTCATATTTACGTTCGTAAGAACGCAAACAAGTTGAGTGATACTTAATTTTTGCAGTTATAAAACATTTTGGTGTATGTAAGTTTGAAGTTTCAGTAAAAATATTATCTTCAAAAAAGCGTGTTGCATAAAAAAATAATTTGGCTCTTTTTTCGCCTATTTCATATAGTGGATATTTCTTTACATTCTTAATTTTATCGCAAATTATGCACTTCTTGTTGCTAAATGTAATTGATTTTGCCGAAAGATTATGTGTTGTAGTAGAAGATACATTACTATTAATACTGTCGTTAGTGATACTTGCATTCTCTCTATTATCAAATTTTAATAGTGCAGTTTTATTTGTATAGGGTTTGTAACATTTATTATCTACATGGTAGAAAAAGTTATCTAAAAATATATTTTTCGTTGAAAATAGATGAATAAATAGTATATTTTGTTATAAAAAATTGTAAATTTGTATATATAAGCATCAATTATGACGATTAAATTAGAAAAAATTATTTGAATACTTACCATTAGCTGTAAGTACATTTAATCGATGATAAACTACGTCGCGTCGCAAACTAGCAGCATGCTTTTGACACTTAACTTGAGTTCTGCCATTCAATGATGTAGTTAGTTGTTTTTCAGTTTGCTCCTGACATACTATACAAAGCGCACTATTAAAGGCTTTATTTACACTGTCAGCATTCATAATTATTAGAATTAATGCATAATTATTACTACATTACTATGTACACTGATAAAACGCAAGTATTGACAGCAGCCTTCTATCGAGTAATGTGCGCTCAGAAGTAATTGAAATAAACTTGCGAACGACACGTATAAACAAGTAAAAACAAGATTGACAATAACAATGTTGCGCGCGCAAGTGGCGCGAATTTAAGAACACCGACGTCTCTCATCAACTGTCCTGCACTTCTCTGCCAGATGCTGTTCCCTGTCCTGGTATCACTCGTATTTCCAAGTCTTTCCTGACCTTGGAAGTCTTCCCCCCCTCCCAGGCTCTGCCGACTCCTCTAGAGAGTGGTGCTGAGGGCATGGGGTGTGATGGTCCAGTTGAATTGTCCAGGTAATGGTACGTCATCGTGTCCTGGAATCCTACCTGCTGTCGTTGGTTACGGACTTTGTGTCGTGGCTGGTCTAATCTAGTGCTTGTTAAAATAGGTTGCGTCTGCGCAGCCGTTAGCGCGTTATTTTTTCAATTAACTGTTCAGCTGTGTCTGACATTCGCTGCATAAAGCTTGCGAATTCTAGTGGGATATCAAATGATCTTCCGTCTGTTGCAGTGAGTCTTATTCTGTTTGGATTTTGATCATCGTTTGAAATACTGTCGGCAGCTTTGATATTCGTTGATGTTGATTCCGTGGTTTCTAGCAATATTGCCGTAGTTTCGTTATGTTGGTATTGATGGACTCTTCTACGGCTCGTTTCCATATTTTCTGTAACTCTTTCATCGTTATTAAGATTTACCAATGGGTGACTTGTGTTGTCGTCAATTGTCGAATTCTCCCACGGGTATTTTGAAAGTTCCGAAATAATTGGAAAAATTAGGAAAAACTTACAAATTCTGAAAAATTTAGAGAAATTTGAAAAATTTTGAAAACCTACAAAAAATTTGAGAAAATTCGAAAATTTTGAAAAATCTGAAAAATTTGACAATTTTAAAAACTTCCAAAAAAATTTGAAAACAATGTATGTACTTACCTAGTGCACACTTATCTCGGTTGACATATATTATTCTTCGTCGATACACGTGCTCGGCTCCTCAGATATGTGTCGTGCGGAGCAATGCACGACACCTGTGGGGCATGGCGGTATTCGCCTTCGGGTATAGGGAGTGATCGCAGGTTAATTTAATATTACTCGAATTTAAAGGTAATGAGATAATTTATTGTATGAGATAAAAAGGGGGAATATTAACATTAAGATGAGCCAAGGCAAGGTTAAGCCTTAGCTCGGGGAAAACAAGAATGACCGGACGAATAAATTATAAAAATACAAAACCACGTGTGCGGGAGTGTGTGCGCCTGCCACAAGAACGCGTATCGAGACACGGCGTCTCGATCTAGCGCAATCGATTTGCCAGGTCTGAGTTACCTGGCCCTATGGTGGATCACGTGGAGGTAGTCGTGACGAAGTGTGAAGCACTCAGGTTTGCCGTATGCGTGGTTTCGCGCCGCGGCGAGAGTGGCTAGGCTCTAGTTATCTATGTCGGGGTACCGCGCGTACCCCGCAACCGGTATTCGCTCGTGTCTCGGCGGTAATATGCACGGCGCTGCATGGCCTGGACTTACTCGGTGTTCGTAGCTGACTCGGGAGAACGGCGTGTTCCTCTCTTTCTCCACATTCTCGGTTACTCGTTCTCTCTCTCTCTCTCTCTCTCTCTCCTTCGCTTTCTTCGCTTGAAGGTCGGCACGGCACTCCTTCTTGCTCCTGTTGTGGACGAGACGATACTGCCGGTGTGTTGTGCACACCGGCTCTCCGGCGCGTTCAGGTATGCGTCTTACGCGTCTTCGGCGGTAAACTCACGCGATCGGTACGATTTCGTCTCGCGCGGACCGTTTAGCGTTACAATATATATATATATATGGGTGGTTCTCTGTGACATCGAAGATGAAAAAAATAAATATTGCTATAACTGTGGGAATATGTTTTAGAGGTATCCAGTAGTTCACTTGAATTTTTTCAGATTTTTTCTGGGCCATTATTTTAAGTTACAGAGAGACAAAGGTGACATTTTAGCACTTTTTTGCATTATATGCCCATTTTCATGAATTTTTAGCTCCCAGGGGATGCATTTTTCACTAAAAACATAACTATGACTTTCTTTGTAAAATTTTCCGAACTTTTCATTAAAAATACTGTAAAAGACATAAATGTATGCTGTCACACTCTTGTAAGCCAGTTAAACCTTAAATAGTGAAAATCAGCAATTCTGCTCCGGACTCTGGTAACCTAGATCACTTATGGTCAAAATATCCGGGAAAAGTGCCCGAAATATTAATAGAAATGTATATTTGTTGCCTTATAACGATGAATCTAGTAGCATGATCATTGCAAAACAATTTATGCACTTACCTTGGAATGGTAGAAAAGTATCTCCACTTGTTTCAGTATCCATCTAATCCCCTGTAAGCTGCTAAAAATACAAATATTATTATAAAATTATAAAAAATTATTTTTCAAACATTTATAATGCTGGATTTTTAGTTTTACATCCCTTACAAGAATTATAATACTAATCTGAAGGATTACTATAAAAGTATCAACATTATTGTTATTATTATTCAGGAATACATTGTTTAGATTTCACAAACTTGTCACTGTCACGTTATCATATTATTCATTATAATTATATATCCGATTTATTTATATATCTTGTAACAGTTTGGTTGCCGCACGGATGTTTATTTTAATATCGCGGCTACTCATACAGGCTTTTCTCCTACAGTCGTACCTCCGCACTTTTGACGTTCTCGCGGGGAAATCCACCGGGACTGTGGTGGTGGGGATGGGAGTTTATGACCGACTTCGGTCCAAGATGAGCCAGGCGAAGATAAACTACTTCGTCTCTTCTGGCAAGTGGGTTTTTGAGTTGGGTGCCATTTAACAGTTTGGTTGCCGCGCGGATGTTTATTTTAATATCGCGGCTGCTCAGCGGTACGGTTAAACTTACCGTATTTAAATAAACATATTTTTCCCGCGATGCGGCGACGGTTACCTGTCCGTTCTACCAAATCTGATAAATGTTAGTCTGAAACCGAGTTACTGTTTCAGATAACAACCAGGTAAAATTCAAATCTGAAATTGAGCGCGAAACAGGGATATCGCGTCGAGCACTTGTCAACCAGAAATATACGAGCTTTTAGGATTACGGAAGGAATCGTATGTGGTTAAATTCAATTAATCGAACACCGGATTGATTCTTAGTAATAATATGAATTTATTGAAATAAATAAACAAAGATAAATAATAAATAAAATATTTGATTGTCGCCGAGGTCTACGCTTTTATTACAAGTCGCTAAACGGTCGACTTGTAGAGTGAGGGGAAGAAAATATCACGAACTAAAATAAGATATCCAGTCAACGGGACTGGTATAAAGCAACACGATTAAGTGCGAATAAAAACACGATCGCGTGAAGTGGTACCACTTACTTTGTACGCTGCTGTAGTCGTTGGTAAACAACGATCAGCCGATCGGTTGCTTTCTCTCTCTCTCACTCTCGCTGCGGTGTCGGACGGATTGTCCGCTCGCCCGTGCACCGGGGTTGTGTGGCAACGAAGACTACTATGGTCAGTGACAACTTTAAACTGGTAACCTTCGATGTATGGTCTAAACTTCTTAATTGCCCATACTACGGCCAGGCATTCCCGTTCTGTGACGCTGTAATTGCGTTCGGCGGGCGAGAGGATTCTACTGGCGAACTCCAGGACTCTCTCTTCTCCACCGACAATCTGTAGCAACACTGCACCGATACCAGTGTCACTAGCGTCAGTCTGGACCACATACTAACCATTCTCATCGGGAGTTTGCAGAACGGGTGCTGTCATCAACAAAGCTTTAAGCTGCTGGAAAGCGCTCTCTTGTTCTTCCAGCCAATGATACTTCTGGTCTTTCTTGGTCAGACGCGTTAGCGGCTCAGCTATGGTAGCATAGTCGTGCATGAAGCGTCTATACCAAGATGCCATACCGAGAAACCGTCTCAGCTGCTTCAAATTCTTGGGAGCCGGATATTCTTTAATCGGCTCCGTTTTAGCTGGGTCAGGTCGTATCCCGTCTCGGTTAACTCGCACACCCAAATATATCACTTCGGGCTGGCAGAAGACACATTTCTCCCGATTAACAGATAAACCGGCTTCTGCCAAGCGAGTTAACACCTCGATCAACAGTTGCTTATGCTCTTCAAACGTCTCAGTGACAATAATGATATCGTCGAGATATGCATAAGCAACCGGTTCGAGTTCGGGTCCAATCACCTGATCGATCATGCGCTGGAATGTCGCGTCAGCATTTGCCAATCCATACGGCATACGAGTAAACTGGAACAAACCCATTCCAGGTACCGTAAAAGCCGTTATCGGGCACTACTCCACCTGTAGAGGTATCTGATGGTACGCACAGTTCATGTCGATCGTGGAGATGTATCGGGCTTTCTTGAGTTTGCGTAGGATATCCTGCATATACGGCAAAGGATATGCATCAGGTTTCGTCAAAGCGTTGACTTTCCTAAAATCGATGCAAAAACGCCTAGCATTCTCACCCTTCTTCGCCATCACCACGGGGCTGGACCAACCGCTTTTCGAGGGTTCAATAACGCCAGTCTCGAGCATCTCGCGAACTTGACGTTGCATTTCCTCTCGAATCTTATCAGAGACGGGGTAGTACCTCTGTTTGATCGGCCTGGCTGGTCCGACGTCGATTATATGTTCGACATCGTAAGAACGGCCGATCTTTGGCAAGGTTGTGGACAACACTCGGTCTAGAAGTTCGCGCAATTGTGTGCGCTCTACTTCTGTTACGTCAGCGACACCTGCTGACGATAATGAAGCATTGCCACTTTCCATACTTGCCACTTCCCGCTGTAGGACATGATCCGTTCCCTTTAGGAATAAACGGTCGGAATCTGGGTGTAGGACGGCTCGGAAAGCTCGGATAAAATTTACTCCGATGTAGCATTCAGGATTCAGGTTCGGCATGATCGCAACACGTATTTCTCGAGTCTCTTTAACGATAGTAAATGGTAGTATCACGTGACCACACAACGGATGAGTACTACCATCAGCGAGCTTGGCATTGCCAGCTCCGGATCCATTCCGACTTCCTGGGATCTGTCTGGAATCAGTCCTATCCTTTTCTGCTTAACTGCAGCTGGACTATCTCGGTCATCGGGAGTCAGACCTTTGTCCTCCTTGGGGACTCCCTGTAATTTGGGGTATGCGGTTGTCCCCTCTAACCGCTTCCCGGCGCGTTTTTTGCGCAGTCAGGGCACATCCTAACGGTGTACCCCAACTTACACAAGTATGGCACTTGATCGGCTTGGGGAAATCTTCTTTTCTCTTTATCTTCTTTCTTGAATCCGACGATTCCCCAAGCTTCGAGGATGAACCACTCGATGACCGTCGATCGGGACTTTTACGTGTCTCCTTCCTCCTTTTAAACCGAGGAGGAGACTTGTGGGTTTTCTTCCTAGGTGGCGTATCTTTATCCACCTTAACCCCAGCTGTCTGGCAACTCGTTCGCATGGTCCTAAGGGTTTCTTCCAGGACTTTTGTGAGCCGTTCAATCGGATCTTCCCGACTCGACTCACTCACTTACTTAGCCACGCTTGCTACCTTAGGCTTGGCGGTCGACCGCTTTTTGGACTTTGCCTTGTAAGCAAGTTCCGGCAGCATTGAATCTTCCTCTGCCGGAGGCGGTCGATATAACTTTTCCCGCTCGAGCGTTTGCTCGGCGTCCATCGCCAGCTCCAATAAATCTTTAACCGATTTGGCTTGAGCTCTCTTAAACAACCGCTGAAGCTGAGGTAGCATGTTACGGTAGAGATGGTCCAATTGACTACGCTCGCTCGGGATCAGGTTGAGTTTTCGCATGATTGCGATTGAGCAGGTGATATAATCTCTCACCGGCTCATCCTCACCCTGTGTCCGAGCATTGAACTCCTCGATGAGCCTTTGCTGAAAGCTTTGGCTCATACCGTACCATTTCTTGGCAGATTTCACAAAATCTTGCCACGAGTGCCATTTGTCCTTCTCATTCCGGTACCACGTAGCTGCGGTTCCCGTGAGAAGTTCGGACAAGGACGGCAACACCTCGTGCTCGCTGAGGTTAGCGAGAATCCTACAGTCTTCGACTCTCGCAAGGAAGGCATCGATACTCTGGCTTTTGTCGCCAGAGAATCGGACTCCTCACTTACGAACCACCGCACCAACATCGCGCGGTGTCCCGGCCGATCTCGACGCTGATTGGCCGGACTCGTAAATTCCTTCAGATTAGGGTAGGGAGAGCTTGAACATGTGCTTGAGACCCCTCAGGCTCTACCTGCACGTGTTGTGGTCTGATGTCCGTCTCGTCCAGGGAGTAACACGTATAGGTGTCCTGGAACTGGACATGTTGGGTTGGCTCTCGGATTTTGTTTGTGCTGGAAGTTTGTGCACCGCTTGGCAAGTCCAACTTGCTGTTGACGGTGTGCATCTGTACTTCCAGCTCCTTAACCCGTTCCGTCAAGGTGGATAACTTACTTATTTGCTCCGCTAACATCAAAGCCAAATCCTTTGGTATCTCGAACTGAGCGCCAGTATAGGATACCAAAGTTATCCATTCTTCCTTGTCGGTTTCTCGGTCGGAAGTGTCCGACTGCTCATCTTCCTCTCGTTTGTCCGTATCTTCTACTTCTAGGGCGAGAGTCCTCTGTAGCACCTCTACTACATCTGGGTCAGAATCCGGGTCCGGAATCTCCGGATTCTGGGTAACCATGGACTTAAACTAATCTGTCCTCCGCCTGTTCCGCCTGACACGATCCTCATTTGAGTTTGTGTCGGCTGCGAACTCTCGAGCCGTATAATTACCCAACAGCCACTGTTGGAGTCGTTCGGCTTTTTTATATACAGAACCGTCTGTACGCATCTCTAACGACTCCAAGTGCGCCTGGATCTGTTCGCTGGATTGCGTATCAATCCACTGATCGACTTGCGTGGTCATCGATTCCGCCATATTAATTTTAACAAAATTACCGCTACGATTATTTACACAAAAAAGATCTGAATCGCTTTTCGCTTTACCTGTGCAAGGTATGCTTTTCTTCAAATTAATAGGTGGCTTTAAATAATAAAATTATTGGGCCACTAAGTTGAAGAATGAATTCTTTTCCCTTTATAATTACAAGCAGAAAAATTAAGCATACCTATTTGAAATTTGCTTTCCTGCCTAATATAAAAAAACTACGTTAAAGAATTATATTTTTGACTATTAATTTTACAAACGAATCGAGAGAAAAAAAATTAACTATGTTACACGCGGGATTAATTTAATTTATTATAAAACAAATAAACATACAATATTAAACGTAAAAAGAAATTTTACGAATTGTTAATAAATTAAATAAAAACAAAAAAAAAATCTGTTTAAATCCGACTAAATACGAAAAAATCGAATTTACTCCGGCTCTCGGTCACCAACGCACGCTGAATATATTATAAAATAAATAAATAAATAAATAATTGAATAAATAAATAAATAAATATAAATATATTTTTAAACAACTAAATGTGTACGCCGCTATGACCTCTTACAACCGCAATGTTACAAAAAAATAATAATACAACTTTTATTGTAACGCGAGAGCCGGTTCGCGTTGTCAAAAATATAAATTTAACAAGCAAACTTCAAAACAGAAAAATTTTTACCCTTGCACAGGTGTTATAATTTTTATTAAGTCGGAAAAGTAAATAACGCCGATTTTCCGACTAACCTACTCGAAATTAGGGACTCGGTATGTAAATTGCGGACCTCAAGGCGAATCGATCTATATTTCAATTTTAAAATTCAAATTTACTATTATTTACGTGTAATTAATTAAAAAAATTATTATTACCGACCTCGAATTTTTTTTAACCAAACTAAACAATAATAAAAGAAAATCCGGTTCAAACTTATAAATTATTATCTAAATACAATAATTTAAAGGTTAGAATTAATCGCGATCCGATTAATCTAACTGCCGGTAATAACAAATATACTAATTAACGTAACTAGTATATAATAGAAAATTACACGTAAAATCCACACGTACTTAAAAAAATTAAATTTAAAATAAATTGATAACAACAAAAATCAATTAAATTAAATTAGATTCACTACCGTTTATAATAAAATCCTAGTTTATAAGGGCACCTATATAAGCGCAGCTCGTATCACAAAAAAAAACGCAATCTAAAAATTTACGTTGTGCGCCTCGTAGGCGCAATTTGGAAATTAACGTTGGGCGTAAAATAACCCAATCTATTAATTTACGTTGGGCGCCATGTAACAGTTTGGTTGCCGCACGGATGTTTATTTTAATATCGCGGCTGCTCAGCGGTACGGTTAAACTTACCGTATTTAAATAAACATATTTTTCCCGCGATGCGGCGATGGTTACCTGTCCGTTCTACCAAATCTGTTAAATGTTAGTCTGAAACCGATTTACTGTTTCAGATAACAACCAGGTAAAATTCAAATCTGAAATTGACCGCGAAACAGGGATATCGCGTCGAGCACTTGTCAACCAGAAATATACGAGCTTTTAGGATTACGGAAGGAATCGTATGTGGTTAAATTCAATTAATCGAACACCGGATTGAATCTTAGTAATAATATAAATTTATTGAAATAAATAAACAAAGATAAATAATAAATAAAATATTTGATTGTCGCCGAGGTCTACGCTTTTATTACAAGTCGGTAAACGGCCGACTTGTAGAGAGAGGGGAAGAAAATATCACGAACTAAAATAATATATCCAGTCAACGGGACTGGTATAAAGAAACACGATTAAGTCTCTCTCACTCTCGCTGCGGTGTTGGACGGAATGTCCGCTCGTCCGTGTACCGGGGTTGTATAGCTGCAGGCAGATGCACGGTGTAGCACCACTCACTGCAAATGCAGGATCGGCCTGCAGTCGAAACACACACACAAAACGCACGGTAAATCACAGCACGGCGAAGCTGAACACGGGACGCGAAGGGATCACACCTGTCGCGTAAGAAGGTGGCTATCACTCTCTCTAGTGCGCGCGAATCTCCCCCTTACCACTTTAAAGAGGTGCGTGCGCGAATCTTCCGCGCGCGAAGTCCATCCCGTCCGTGTCGCCACGACGAGCCGAGCCGAGCCGAATCTCGCCGGCTCGAACCGATGCGAACATTATGATACTGTTCGCTCGTGCTGCTCGAATTCGTCAAACGGTGAGGTAAACAGTACCTTACCGTTACAATCTTTTGTATTAAATACGTATATTCAGTTATTGTAATAATGATGTTTATATATTTATAGTAATCCTTCAGATTAGTATTATAATTCTTGTAAGGGATGTAAAACTATAAATTCAGCATTATAAATGTTTAAAAATTAATTTTTTACATTTGTATAATAATATATGTATTTTTAGCAGCTTACAGGGGATTAGATGGATACTGAAACAAGTGGAGGTACTTTTCTACCATTCCAAGGTAAGTGCATACATTTTTTTGCAATGATCTTGCTACTAGATTCATCGTTATAAGGCAACAAATATACATTTCTATTAATATTTCGGGCACTTTTCCCGGATATTTTGACCATAAGAGATCTTAATGATTTAGACCCACTCTGGAAATTTTTAGGCAGTTTCTGACTATAAAAAGACATCTTTTAGACAGTATTAGGTTACCAGAGTCCGGAGCAGAATTGCTGATTTTCACTATTTAAGGTTTAAATGGCTTACAAGAGTGTGACAGCATACATTTATGTCTTTAAAAGTATTTTTAATAAAAAGTTCGGAAAATTTTACAAAAAAAGTCATACTTATGTTTTTAGTGAAAAATGCATCCCCTGGGAGCTAAAAATTCATGAAAATGGGCATATAATGCAAAAAAGTGCTAAAATGTCAACTTTGACTCTCTGTAACTTAAAATAATGGCCCAGAAAAAATCTGAAAAAATTCAGGAGAACTACTGGATAACTCTAAAACATATTCCCACAGTTATAGCAATATTTATTTTTTTCATCTTCGATGTCACAGAGAACCACCCATATATATATATATATATATATATTGGCTATTTCACGTGAAGTGGTACGATGAAAATTTTAAATCGCTCGAAAATTTGAAAACAGGCTGGAAATATCTTCCAGAAAATAGAAAAAAAATTTTAGGTGTTACAAATAATTTGCCTGAGAGTTATTCCACCATAAAAATGGAAATTTTTCAATTTTTTAGGAAAATTTCTATTATTAAAGCCCTTTATCTCAAAATATATTGATTTTTTTGAAAAAAAACATTACAAATAACTTTTGTTCAAAATAATCTTTAGAACTTATTTACCTGGGTTACAATTCTTAATTTTAATATCTCGAAGAGATAGAACGCCCGAAAATATTGAATATCAAAAAAAGGCGACCACGCCACAATCGATTTTGATCTAACACCGCTCAAAAGATCACATTTTTCGAGAGCTTTCGAATGGCGGTGGTTAGATTATTGGCCAAGACCGCTGGTGTAAGTTATGCCTCATAAACCTCATAAAATCACTAATTTTCATGTAACTTAGGACATAACTTACAACAGCGGTTATATATATATATTGAATCCTGAAATCTTAGACACGGCGGCGGCGGCGGCGAAATATTTATATGATATATATATGTACATACTCATAAATACATTCAGGCAATTTTCCACGCGTATTTGAGAGATTCCACAGAACTTTTGACTTTAAGGTCAAAAGAAAATTGAAAATTTATTTTAAAGGCACATCTTTGAAACTTATCGAACCATTTCTAAATAACAGTAGTAGCATAAAAAACATGGGGCCCCTCATTTTTTAAAAAAATTTTTTTGTAAAAAATCAGAAACAATTATTTTAATGTACTACTTTTACTAATTTTAATGTACTACTTTGTAAAACATACTACTTTTCATCAAAAAAATAAAATTTTACATTTTTCTTTCAAATTTAAGGTAAAATGTTAAAAAATTTGATAAAATATGTAGCATAATATGTGTTGGAAAGAAAAATTTTGTAACATAAAAATATCATTATAATAAAATTTTATTTTAAGCAATTAATAATTTTTCAAACAAAAGAAATGTAACAAAATATATAATATATACAAACATTTTAACTAATACATAGATTTTTTGAATTATAATTCCTACCTTTAATTTAAGTTCCATTAATGTGTGTGTATTTGTGTTTAAGTATTACAATTACAAATATTTACTATAAGATGATTTAATACCTTATTTTCTCGGAAAGTAAGAATTTCATTTTGTTACATTTTTCGTAAGTTCGTTTCAGGCAAACAAAGAAGAATTTTATGTAAAGTATTTTAAAACATGTTTTTTAAAAGGTTAATAAAAAAGAGCAATTACTTTTATAGCCATTGATAACATACTATCGATGTGCTGACGAAAAGTACGATTTTTTTCAATGGGGGGCGCATACGTGTACCCAACTTTGCGAGGATGCAATTTTTTTCTGTAAGTAGCACACTTACAAACCAAACGCGATTTTATTTGTCTGCTCAATAAGTGTCATTTTCCATGAAGAAAATTTATGAGAATAATTTATTTTTTTTTTAAGAGCTAAAAGTAAAATAAATTAGTTTTTTTTAAATAGTGGTTACGGATATTCATAAAATAAATTATTCTATGTAGGTTGAAGCACACCTCTAAAATTTTTACATTATATTCTGTGATATGTGAAGATTATATAAAAAATTATCCAAACCATTTTTAATCAAAGTTTTTTTTTATATAAACCTAATAAAGCAAAAAAGTAGAGTGAGTAATACAAAGAATTAATTAAAATGCGATAAATTATAATTTTTTTAAGTAATATATTATATATTATTAATATAATAAATAACGGTTACTATACTTTGTGACTTTTTTCTACAAGGAATGATTTTTTTAATATGATGAAAATCATCAAATAGCAATTAAAAATTGAAAGTAACAAGAAAGTTCTGTGGAATCTCTCATTTAGGCACTATATTTAATATTTTTTTTGTTATTCCCCTTTTTTATATTTTTTACAAAGGCTCCATATATGAATATCTTAACCTATTAACATGAACTATTTTCATTTTATTATGAGCTAGTGCTATATTTACATATTCCTTGTTATTAACTATTTCTAAAATCCGATGTGGTACAGTGTATTGATCGCCTAATTTGTATTTCTTCCCTCCTTTTAACAATCACACATTAACTGCTACCTGAAATTCTTGATAATTTGCTTTACTGTCGTTATAGAACTTTGACCTGTGTTTAGGGGCTATTAATTTTTCTCGTGCAATCCCCTGTATTTCATTCAAACGTTATTGTAAATTTATAATGTGATCATCGTACGTTGGAACTTGTTCTCGTGGATGTGAAGGTTTGTTTGACGGTAATCGCGCTTTTCGTGTAAAAACAGCTTCAAAAGGTGTGTGAAGATGACCGACATACACGAAAACGCGGCTAATTCGCATGCCGCATCCATGCACCATTTCTTTCTATCATTATTTTTAAATAATCGGCTAAGCTGCTATGAAAACGCTCAACGGAGATAGACTGAGGGTGATAAGCAGTGGTTTTAATTTGTTTAATCTTAAACATTTTTTCTATTTCTCTCATCAAACTACTTAAAAACGTGGTACCTTGGTTGGAGATAATTAACAATGCGGCGCTAAAAATTGAAAAAAGTCGACGAACTAACGCTTCGACGATCGTTGCCGCGGTCGCGTGGAGTATGGGTATCGCTATGCAGTATTTTGAAAGGTTACATTGAACGATTAATTTATTATTGTTATTATTTCGAGATCTCAGGCAGGGATCCCGCAAGATCGACCGATATGGATTCCATAGCTGAGTACGGAGCATCTGTTATTATCATACGTTGTTTAGTTTTAACAGGAATTAATTTCTTTAGTTGGTAAGTTAAACAATGTCTAATGTAGTTTTGTACGTCTTTCTTAATATCAGGCCAATAGAAACGTTGTTTTATACCCTGCACAAGCAGACTCGGGCATTTCGTGAATAATATTTTCCCTAATACTTTCTTCCACACATTTTATGGACCCTAAATAAATAATTATTTTAACATTAATATTTCGTACAGTTATTCTTATTTGTTTCAAAATTTCATTCCATGAAACGTTTTCAATAAATTCGCTCATTGCGATACTTATTGAACGTAATTTTTCTTTTAATATAATATTTTTCTTCTCCGGGTGTAGTTATGAAATAAACGTAATTATCTTTCCTCATAAAAAGTTGTTCTTTAACTTCAATGAATTTCTTTTCATCGTTTGGTACTTCGTCAACATATTTTTCTTCCCAAGGCTCGTCAAATTCGTTGTTAAAATTATTTTTCTCCATTGGTTGTAATCTTTTGCCTGAGTTGACTATCGTTTCAAATTTCTCGGGGGCTTCTTGTATTATAGGAAAGTCTTTGGCTGGTTCTTTTGCTATATTTAACCTGTTGGGTCACTCCGCTCTTTTTTCATTGTAGTTTGGCCGTGTTATTTTTCTTGCATGACTGCGTGTTTCCATAAAATGATTTTTAATAACATAAACGGGTGCTTCTATTTGATTTCTTGATAACGCATCCGCATTAACGTTGCTTTTACCGGCTCTGTATACGATGTCAAAGTCGTATGCATTCAGTTTTATTTGCTATCTACTGACTCTGGATGTCGGATATACCGAGTTTTTAAACCATACAAGTGGTTTATGATCTGTTATAATGAGAAAACGACGGCCTCTTAGATAGCAGTCGAACTGAGTAACGGCATACAGTATGGCTATTGCTTTCCTCAAGTAAGCCTCATATTTTTGCTCGGCTTTGTTTAATACTCGTGAAACATAAGCAACCATTAGGTCGGTCCCCACCTCTCCTTGTGATAAAATTGCTACTATCGCTGTTCCGCTAGCGTCATGAAATACTATAAATGATTTATTAAATTCTGCGATTTGTAGTATTAGTATAGTTGTTTACACCATTTTTCTCTTAAATCTTCGAATGTCGAAGGTGCGTCCTTTTTTAATAAATTACTTAATGGTCTAGCAATACCTGAGAAAATTGCAATGAATCGTCTATAATAGCCTGCTAATCCTAAAAATTGATGTATATTTTTCACTGTTTTTGGAACTGGAAATTTTTTTACTGCTTCTAATTTTTTGGACCCGGCAGAACATCTTCTGGTGATAATACGTGTCCCAGATACACTACTTCTTTTTTTAAAAATTCACATTTGTCTGGTTCTAATTTCAGATTTGCGGCGCGCACTCTTTGCCAAAAATCTTTCAATCTTGTGGCTATGTTCTTGAATATTTCTAGCGTATATAACTGCGTCGTCAAGAAATAAAAATATTTCTTTGCCTTGCATGCTCTTAAAAACACGATCAATCATTCTTTGAAAAGTGGCTTATGTTGATCTTCTCGAGCTAGCGGAACTTGTAAAAATTCTTGATATAAATCCAAATCGGTTAATACACGGTTTCTGTTCCGATTTGATCAATAATATCTAATATGTTAGGTAAAGGGTATCGATCTTCTACAGTTTTATCGTTTTGTTGTCGAAAATCGACAACGAGTTGTTATCGTTTGTTGCTCTGACTATCTGGCTTCTTTGTTACGAGGAAAACAGGTAATGTATAATTGGAATTATATGATTCAAATATGTTTCCTTCTATCATTTCTTCTAATTGTTTATCAAGTTCGCTTTTGAGAACGTGAGGAAATCTATATGGCTTAGCTGTGATTGGTATGTCGTCGACAGTCGGTATCTTATGTTCTACAGCATTAGATTGTCTTTGTTCCTCGTCCATTTTATCAAAATGTAAGGCTTCCTTTAATCGTTTATTACGATTAAGATTACTTGTATCCTCCACTATGTTAAGTATCCTCTCTTCAGATCGATTGTCAGAACTGTCGTATATGTCGACCTCTTTACACATTCATAAGTATAAAAATTGTTAATATAAGGTTTATTTGAATAAACCAAATAACTATTATTAATTTCGTTTTTGTGTGTGGCTTCGACAAATTCATTTCGTAAATTTTCGTTTACAACTCGTTCTTCAATAAAAAATTGCTAGAGTTTTCATCATGTTTATTTTCTTCCTGTAACTTCCTTGTTTATTTATCCATAGTAATTCAGTTCTCGGAAGAATATGGAAATTTCATAGCATAACCAATTCTGTTTTATTCAATTTACAAACATAACTAACATTTTTATCTCGAGTTTTGCAATTATCGCCCTTGATTCGTAATTCATTTGTACTTGACTTTCAACTTTTTGTCCAATATTTTGTTTCATTTTCAATATTACACTTCAGGTCAACTTCATTTTCTTGATTAACACAAGATGGACTCTCATTAATCCTATCGAACAATGATGCTTTAATTATGATAATTTTCAGTAATTTCAATAAATTTTATAAATATATCGTTCAATCACTTTATATATCCATGTCTGCACTTTTTCATTGTTTATTTGTAATCGTTCTTCCTTCATTAATCCAGAACAATTTTTACTTGCTTCACTTGCATAATTCTTTAGATCCGACTCCTCTTCGATCCGGTTTACTTGTATTTCGTCATTTTAATAATTGTCATTTGCATTTCTTTCATTTCTTTATTCTTGATTGAAATTTTATAAACGTTTCATAATTTTCATGTAATTGAAAATTACTTGACATTTCTGAGTCACTATCGGTATAATTATAAAATCTTGAATTTTTCATGTTCGTATAATTATTTTTTTCCCGTATTTTTTTCATATATCTTCTTGATTTTCGATCACTATTTTCGATTTCCTCTATTATATAAATCGATTCATCCATTTGCCGGTTATTTATATTTTCAAAAGGAAGAATTGATGCGTTTAATTCTAAATATTGTTTGGAATAATTGATGTTTGCATCGTTTCTACGAAAAAAATCGGTGCCTAAAATTCCATCTTGTTGTATTGAAAACGAATCATGTATTAAATTGAGTTCCACTGGAGCTCTTTTGAAATATATTTTAAACAAGTAATCGATGGTCTTATATTATTATTCGATTCGTTAATAATAAATCGTGATTCTTGGGAATTTTAATTAACTGACTCGCGTACACTGGGAGTCCCGGAATTTTTTTCCCGATCTTTTTGTCAAATTGCTGCGATGAAAATTTATTATTATAGCGAACGAAGGAATCATTTTTATCTTTATCTCTATTTGGCAAAAATTCGATTGGTTTTGATTCTCGTTCGAATCACCAAATTGTAAATTTGGCCTTTTATAATTACGGCTGTTATCCGAGCGACTTTGTGAGCTATAAGAACTGTTTATGGGATTGCGTCGGTTATTATTATCGGAAAATATTTCTGCAAAACTTCGTGCTAATTTGAAACAATTTATGGCTCCATTACCAGTTTTAGAACAATATTGACATATAATCGGAGAATTATTCGACATATAATTTGTTTTACGGATTTCTCAAATTGAACGAGTATTCAATTAAATAAACTCTTATTTATAATTACATTATTTTCATTTGAGTAATTAATAATTACATTATTCATTTTCAATTAAATAGAATCTAATTGATAATTAAATTTCAATTTTTAATTACATTATATTTAATTGATAATTAGATTTTCGTATTCAATTAAATACATTCTCATTAGTAATTGAAATTTCATTTTCATTTATGATGTGTTACTTACGTAACTTGAAGTTGTGTGGGATGTAGGTTGCGGTTTGCCACCAACCGAAGCTGGTAGGCACGATTGGAGGATCAGGTTGAATGAAAAACATGAAGTTCCTTTACTCGTTTCTATTCCTCCTGATTTAGGAGAACGGCCTCTGTGTGTGTATGTGAGTTGATTATTCACGCGTCGATCGTGGTGCGCTAACGGATTTCTTCTGCTTGACCGCATCGTCTGGGTGCCGATTCTGTTCTGTTACGAATTCGATGGATCGGCTGCTCGAGGAGTGTTCCGCCTGTGGTGGGAGGCTCCTGGAGTCAGCGTTTCCTTGCTAGTTCGTTTCTATCTATCTATCTCTCTCTTTCTCTCTGTGTCACCCACATTACTTCCCTCACCCTCTCGCTTACTCTCTCGCCCTCTCTCACCATTTTCATCGTCAAGTCTAAACAATTGGACGGATGCACGGACGGACGCCAGGAAGTAACTTAATATGTATAAAGAAGATAATGTTATTTTAATAATACATATATATGGGCTATTTCACGTCAAGTGAATTTTGAGGACACTCACCAAACTTTGAGAATATGCTGAAATATCTTCCAGGAAATAGAAAAAAAATTTTAAGTGTTGACAATAATTTGACTAACAGTTATTCTACCATAAAAAATGGAAAATTTCAATATTTAAAAAAATTTGAATTTAATTATATTTAAAATTATCTTTAGAACTCATCTGTCCATATTACAATTCTTAATTTTAAAATCTCGAAGAGATAGGGCACCCGGAAATATTGATTATCAAATAAGGCAACCACGCCACGATTGATTTTGGTCTAACACCGCTCAAAAGATCACATTTTTCGAGAGATTTCGAATGGCGGTGGTTAGATTATTGGCCAAGACTGCTGGTGACAGTTGTGCTACACAAGCCTCATAACCACCGCCATTCGAAAGTTCTCTAAAAATGTGATCTTTTGAGCGGTGATAGACCAAAATCAATCGTGGCGTGGTCGCCTTTTTGATAATTGTAACGGTGATAATTGTAATATCGGGATGAAGTGAAACTCGAAGTTGCGCAAACTCCAAAACCAGGGCCTTAATCCTTACTCTACATTTCCTGCCTCGTCATGTATGAGCATAGTATGCGTTACCGGTGTCGTGCGTTTTTACGATGACTCGCGTAATCTCTCTCTTGTCTCTCCTCAGTAAGCTTGCACGTCGCTATTAGTCGTTGCGCGGCTTGCTCGCGGGCTTTCCCGATCGTATGCGAGATTTCCAGATCGACACTCGTTATAATGTATAGCTTCATACGCTTAAGAGTATGTAGCTAACTTTTGCAAGATATATAATTTCAAATAATTTATGATTTGTTAAGTACGATTATATGAAAAATAATTATAACATAAAACATCGAAATAAACATTTAATGTTCACAGCTACTAATAGGTATAAGACTTATATTATAAGTAAAACTTACAACTGAGAAACATTACAACAATTACAATTAGATATTTCTGACTAACATTATTTTCATGTTTAACTAAATAAAAATTAGTTTAAATTGATGCTATTTAATTTTATGTAAAATAGGAAACCCAAAAATTCGAGTATTCGAATATTTATATGTTCGAATATTCAAATATACGAATCTTTGATTTTCTTAATGTAATTTAGAATAAGTAATTATTTTATATTCTTATACAAGGTACAAAAACGATAATGAATACTAAATATTTATTTATTAATGAATTTTGACTATTTTAGGGCTCAGTATGAAAATTCTCATCAACTAAATGTTTCTATTACAAATGTTGTAATTATTTCGGCTATGAAAAATGGAGAAAATTTAGTACCATACATTGAAGAATGTCTTTGTCCATCAGGTAATTTTTATGAGTATCTTTGATCACGTTATAAACTACACTGTGCCGACAGGGCTATATAAAGCCCATTGAATTTACATATTAATAAAAATAAATAATTATTTAAAGGTTACAATGGGTTATCGTGTGAAATTTGTGCTCCTGGATATACAAGAAGGAAAAGTGGACAATGGCTTGGCCAGTGCTATAAAGAAAATATTTCATTTGCAACATGTCCACCAACTTATTACGGAGATCCGTCTCGAGGAATTCCTTGTGAACCCTGTCCTTGTCCACTACCGAATCAGTAAGTAAATGCATAGTTTAAATTTTACAATTAATTTAACGAAATAATATATGTTAAATTAATTATTCTATCATTTTATAATATTAATCTATAATGTCTAAGAAATATTTATTCTTAGCAACCCGTTTTTTGTTCTACATGATTACAATTATTAATAACAAATGTTTAATGACAGAAATTGCACAAAGCAAAAGACATTTTACTTGTATATCAATAAGTATCAAGGTCGCATTCACTTCTAAAACAAGTGCAGCAAACATCTGCTACATTTGTCAAGATGTCAAGAAATATTCTGACATTCGCTCTTAGCATAACCCAGGATCAACGGCGTGGACGTGGCGAAAAGGTGATCCCAATGGGATGCTTGATTTTCGTGAGTCCCCTTGCCTCTCACGTTTCGGAGTGCTTGATTTCCGTGAGTCCCCTTGCCTCTCACGTAGGAATGATTGGCTCTACGGTAATGTCTCTTTTATGTGGTACTCTTTAAAGCATGGTGCTGCGCATAGAAGAGTTTCACAATTAGGGCAAATGTATGTCGTTCTACGTGGAGTCGTACGCAAAGAGTACAAGTGGCATCTTCGACTTGTACCTTGCCTCGGGAAATGGCGGCCAACTAATCGAATGGAAGAGTCATTTTCAACCTTCATCATTAGCAACCTGTAATCTAAATCAAGGAAATGATATAGCTTTCACGTTTCTCATTTTATACAACGCATGAGCATTGGATAGACAAAGATCAATAAGATGAAAAAAAGCTTTCGATATCATTTCATTGTTTTTCGCACTGTTTCTGTTATAGATAATTGTCTATCAACATTATCAATACCACCCATATTTTGATTATAATCGTGGACATACCTTGGCTTTATAATATCTTTATTATTAGGTAACATTTTTTTCCAGTTGCACAGAATTCAAGTTCGTGCACAATTGTAAGCATACGAACGCTACGTTTATCTTCCCACCTCACTGCCATCCACACATCGTTGTGAGATACTTGTACTTCACCTCGAACTAACTTGCTTTCAAGCTTTGGCAATCCCTTTCTATTTGCTATCACTGTACCACACATACCTATATCACGATCGTGTAAAAATTCTGCTAAAGTGAGAGATGTATACCAATTGTCTATGTATACAACATGACCCTTATAAAAATAAGATTGTAAAAAGTGAGGTACCATATCGCCTGTAACACCCAAATCAAACTTTTGATAATCAGTGTCTGCGCCAGTATAAACAATAAAACCCAACACGAATCCAGTCTCGCAGTCTACAATCATGAATAGCTTGATGCCAAAGCGATTTCTCTTCAAAGGAATGTACTGCTTGAATCGAAGCCTATCTTTGCATAATAATAGACTTTCATCTATGCACACCTTTTTCCCTGGAGTAAGAACTGCTGAAAATTTGCTTTGCACGTGTTCTATTACTTGCTTTATTTTCACTAAAGGATGATATTCGATTTCTTCATTATTATGAAAACGTAAACATCCTGGGATGTGAATATATCTATCGCGAGGCATTATTTGGCCAAAAATTGGAGTGTGTAGCAAAAGATCTGTGGACCAATAACTTTGTAAATCGCCTTTACAGACATGGCGCATTAGAATGGGAAGGCCTAGAAGTTTCCAATTCTGTTTTTGTGACAGGGGACCAAGCTTTCATGTGGGAAGAACGAGTTATGGGATTTTGAGTTACGTAACGATTGGTTTCCTCTACAATTTTTTTGAGCAAAGAAGAATCACAAAAGTAATTGAAATAATTAATTGGTGTATTTCCTGAAAAAGAGATATTCGAATTTATTTCGGAGTTACCTTGAAAATCTTTCACTGATGGATCAAAATACGCGTCCTTAAACAATTCAGTTTCCTTATAAGAAAAGTCTTCCAAATTGACTTCCCCCATGTCTTCATTTTCTGCTCCATTGTCTAAAACCTCGTTTTCTAATACTTCATTTTCTGGTTCGGACTCGCCACTACTCCAAGCTTCATGTTCAGCCATTTTATAGAAGATAGAATATTACACTATTCAATAGTGTAATATTCAAAAAGTGAAAACAGTAAAAATTATATACTGTGCAAATCCTGGAGACTAATAAGTTATGCATGGGAAGTACCAATCTGCATCGTATTAAAAATTTATAAATATGAATGAATAAAAAATAAATTAAATTTTTGAGATTAAAATATTTTTGAAGATTAGACGAGTTTCTGCAATAAGTGATGACATTTATTTCGTACCCAGTTGACGAACAACAAAGATATACCAACTCCCAGACCGAAATAGTAAAAACCAGATTTTGTG
The DNA here is from genome assembly GCA_026168455.1 of Theocolax elegans. NCBI lineage: Eukaryota > Metazoa > Arthropoda > Insecta > Hymenoptera > Cerocephalidae > Theocolax > Theocolax elegans. The sequence continues at coordinate 27,993,536 of CM047425.1, forward strand.
TTTACGTCATTGATTTTAGATCACGCTGAAAATGAATGCCGCAGCATTTTATGTGACCTTCAAAAATAAGGTTGAAGCTCGATATTTTGTTTTGGGAACTAAAATTTCATCGCGAAATAGTCATTTTCTTGAACAAAGATAATTTTAGAATTTTTTTTACTTCTTTTCCCGTTTTGACCTCATCAATAACGCCAAAAAGCTAGATCGAACTTTCGCTTATGCAAATAAAATACAATATGACCTTGACTGTAAATTTTCAAGGTTAAGAATACCGCAGTGATTTTTTAAAGTATTTTTTATAAACAGTATATAAAATTACGAAAGAAATCACTCTAAAAATCTCGCTTCTACTAGGGATGAAATTTGACCTTGAAATACCTATTTTCAAGGTGCATAATATTTTGAGGAATTATAAAACTATTTTATATACATTCAAAACATCAAAATTGATCTAAAAACATTAAATATGTTGTGTATTTTAAGTGGTCGATATATCGACCACCCCCGCAGTCAAAAGGTTAAGAATATTTCTTAATCAAACTAGATACAAACCACGCTTTTATGAAACGTGTATACAATAAAATATGTGTATCGGTTCAATCACAAAGTAATATACATTGAAGCCAAAATCTTAAAATCACAGTATTTCAGTAAAAAATTTATAAACAAATATTTTATAAGAAAATATGTTCATTTTTGTACGTGTAGTATGTATTTATTTATAAAATGTTATTTTTTTAAATATAAAATTATTTACGTGCAATTTGAATTTACGATTTTTACAATATTACTAATTACCCGCTTACGAATGTTATATAGTTTAACATTATTTAATGATTACAGTATACACACTAAGAAAAAAATATTAATATTAATAGAAAATTTGTAACCGTTTTTATAGTTTATGTATTATTAAGTTCAATATAACGCGAACCATTTGACTGCGATTAGTTATCACATTTATTACTGTAACTAATAAAAGTTAAGTAATCTTACTAAACTTTTACTAATCAGTACTATATGCGACATGTAATCATTAAATTTTTTGCGCGATTTATTAAACTTTAAAGACAGTCTATAAATAGTTTATAATTTTTTTCTGTATATAATAATGTGCAGAGGGAATTCCTATAACTTTAATTTTACAAAATTTACACAATCATGCCGAAAAAAAATTTGAAGTTTGTGACAATGCAAATAATGCATGTCAGTTAGTGCGACAATAAACTACACCTTATTTCCCTGTACGAGCACCCACACACATACATGCCTAACCAAACCTATCCTTGCCTAGTTACCCTAAGAGCCTATAAATAATAAACGATAAGACCCTTCCAGTAACCGAGCTCCTTAACACATGATATAAAACTACCGAGCCCACAAACAAAGGTGCACAGGGGAGCAGCCGAGCAGGACACAGAAGGAGTTCGCTGAAGCATAGATTTCTCTTGAAGTAATCTAATAATGAGCTTGACGAAGAGCCAATGAAGCAGCATGCTGAGGTGATGAATGACAGCAAGCTGCAAAGTCCTGTGTCTAGTAGCAGCGTACCCAGCAAAGCCAAGGAAGACCGAGCCAGAAGAAGGAGCCAAAGTACATCTTATAGTAATATGCCTAATGATATATTTTCTTATAATAAGTTGAGTGAGAGTGAAGAAAAATGTATTTTCTTCGCTCCCCTTCCCCCTCTGGAGTGAAACGAAAACATTGAATATAGCTATTCAAAATTTTGGTTATGAACTTTTATTTCGGCCATCTTAAACAAGGGATCATTTTCAACGTAATCATTACTTTCAAATACCCATCCTCTCTCTACTGTCAATAATAGACGCTTTCGTTAATCGCTTGAATTTTCGAACCACTCTTTCATACCCTAGCAATTTATACTCCCTTAGTGCGATAAGGTTTCTTTTAAACACAGGTGGCTTTTACCTTTTACGTCATTATTTGTCAAGTAGCGTCGATTTTTTTCTCTATGATGTAATTATTTTGTAAATTCTTTTACTATTATTGTTATTATTATTTTTATTATTATTACTAATATTAATTATTATTTTATCTGTTTTTTAATAGTGTTAAAAAAAGCAAAAATGTATTCAAAAGTATATTATTTGTGTATTTTTAAATTGATTAATATTTAATTGATATGTTTTTTGCTATTAAAGTTTCTTGTATTTATTATTATTTTTTATGCAAATGTATGTTTGCGTAATGTTTATTCGCCTAATTTCCTCACAATAAATTAATTTGCAAGCTCTGTGCTCAAGCGAAGGTATTCCATTAGATGTGGACACCCTTCTTCTGCTTTTGAATTGGTCATTGTGAGATTGCTTTGGCGGCAGTGGTGGCTCGCGACCGCGGAAGAAAATAATGGATCCTCTGAAGATATCATCGATATGTCATCATCGGAGGAGGTGGAGGAGGAGGAGGAGGAGGAGGATGTGGTGGAGAAAATAGCCGTCTCGCCATATCGCCTTTACCAGAGCTAACATGTGTGTACGAAACTCCGGCCGCGTGTTACTGACCATCCGACGGGGGAAGATCTCCCTGCTATTCTCCAGTGCCGTCTGAAGTGGAGGTTATAGACATTTCCTCCAAAGACGAAGTGTATGAAGTTAATTATTAAGTGTTTTATTGGTGTTATTTTTCCTTGTTTTTTTAATAAAGAAAAAAAAATTTTGTGTTTCATTCTGTGTTTTTTTAATATGTAATTTAATTATTAAACTCTATATTATTTGTTTGTTAAACATTTCTTTTACAGTTAAATAATTAAAGTAGATACGTTGAATACCATTTTTAAATAGCTTCTTAAGAAAAAAAAATATTTAAGAAGAAATTAAATAAATACGATACCATTTTTAAGTTATTTCGTACCTTTAAATGCAATCCTTGCTTCCTTTGTAACACTAGTAATAGCAATTTTATTGCTTATCAATATACAATTCTTATTACCATTATTCGGTATGAAAGCCTTCACCTCAATATTTACTTTTCCAATATGCATGTGTAGATTATAAGAGACTAATACAGAACAGTACCAATGCAACATAAGGAAGAGAGAGACATAGGGGGCAAGAAAGAGAAAGAGAAAAACAAACAGAGAATACAATAGAAAGAGAAAGAGTGGGGAGAGAGAGAGAGAGAGAGAGAGAGAGAGAGAGATTGATTGATTGAGTTTATTTTTGGCCATTATGGGGTAGAAACCCCGTAGATACTATATGCGAACAAATACAGAAAATAAAAGTAAAAGTAAAAGTAGATGTAAAAGTAAAACGTTTGCAAAAATAACATGATCATGTGACTAAAATATATAATAAATAAATAATTAAAAAATGCTAAAGATGTGAAGAGGCCATAACAAAATCAATGAATATACCTTACGATGAAACTAAGACTAGACAGAATACATAAATATCGAAGCGTAACATTATAAAACCCGACTATGCAGTCTCTTCAAGGTGAGCGATGGACCGCAGTGTTAAACCCTCATTCGTGACCCGCGAGTACCAGGCTGTTTGATCGAGCCCAAACAGATGATTAAATAGTATGATCTTGAACTTATCTATGAATGAAGGATCGAAGGTAAGTGGAGGAAAATGATTTAAGATGCGGGTAGAGGTGATAACAAATTATTTGTTTAAAGTTTCTGTGCGTGGTGGAAGATACATGAGTGATCTAGACGGATGGCGAGAGGAGGAACGGGGATTTTGGCCTGGGGTATTGAGTTGGGTAAAATGATTTGCCAGATATGATGGTGAATTGTGAGCAATGATGTTACACGCCAGGGAACCAATGAGATATGAACGTCTGGACTCGACCGACAACCATTTTAAACCCAGTCTATACGGAGTGACATGGTAACGTCTCGCTATAATGCCCCATACAAATCTCACGCAGGCATTTAATTTAATAGCCTCTGCAGTTTTAGGTTTTTAGACTGGTCTACATCATTGTAAATCGCACACGCATAGTCGAAGTGGGGAAAAATGAGTGCTTCCACTAGATTCTTGCGGAGCTTTACCGATAATGCCTTATTATAATAACGTAGCGAGTACAAAACCTCGTGAACACGCCTAGAAATTGTCATGATTTGCTTTGACTAGTCGAGGGTGGGAGTGATCAATAATCCCAGCGATTTTACGACATTTTCGTAATCTGAAAAGTTTTCACACAATTTATCTCTCGGATCAGTATTCAGGTTAATACGAGATATATAAGCCTGACTACCCAGGATCATATCCTTCGTCTTTTTTTTACATTCAATGAAAGGCCGTTTTTCAATGCCCAATTTGCTATCGCGTTCGCATCATGAGATCGCGTTGAACACCAATGTCAATGTCGGCTGGGAAAAACGAGTGATAGACCTGGGCGTCGTCGACAAATAACATATAATTACTATATTTGAGAACTTTAGGTAGGTCATTGATAAAGATGGAAAATAAGATCGGACCTAAAGCACTGCCCTGGGACACACCTGCATTCACCTCGAGCCAGTCAGACTGCATGCCAACCTTGTCCACAACGCCCTGTGTGCGGCCCACAAGATATCTGTAAAACCATTTGAGTACAGTGTCTGAGCAACCGATGTCGTCCAACTTTCGGATGAGTTGATCATGGGGAACTGTGTCAAAGGCCTTGGAGAAATTGAATAAGACTAAGATCGTGATCATTCTACAGTCAATAGTTCTTCTGACGTCATCTAATACCCCCAGAAGAGCTGATTGAGTACTGTGGCCCTTTCTAAATCCCGCTTGCCTGGCTGATAATAATGATCAAATTCAAGGTACTTAACCAGCTGATCATGCACCAATCTCTCCAACACCTTTGAGATCTCGCAAAGTTTAGCAATTGGTCTCGTGTCCGACCGCGTCACCATCCTGCTCAATTTCGCCAACGGAAACAGTATAACCCTCTTCCAGCAATCGGGGAACCAACCAGCGGAAAGCATATCATTAAAAAGTTCCGCTAACGGTAGAGTGATCTGCGGTTCCAATAATTTCAGCATTTTAATCAAAATGTCATCAACACGCGATGCCTTGGACTATCGCTCTCTAACTATGGTCCGCTGTACTTTTTTAGCTGACACAGGTTGGAAATCGAAAGAGGGGGATGCGGGGATAGGATAGATGCAAATGAATGAATGGTGAGTGGTGGGGTGTGGTTATATATGGATGCGTAATGAGTGTTAAGTTGATGGGCTGAGAAATGTTTTAATGGCGATGGGTTCAATTTTGAGCCAAGACCCATGTTTCTGAGGAATTTCCAAGATTTAGCAGGATCCTTCTCGTTATTAAGTTTCGTTTGCAAATAATGAAATTTGCTGGAATTGATGGTATTTTTAACCTGGTTCCTCAGTAATTTATAGGCGTTATAATCTATGGAAGAGCTCGGACTGCGAAACAGTCTAAAAGCAGCATAGAGAGAGAGAGAGAGAGATTGATTGAAAAGCATTTATTAATGCCTAGGTTAGATACAACCTTAAGGCAAAAGATACAGTATAGATAATATAAACTCTAAATCGCAAAACAAAAGAATAATAATGTAACATAGGAAAAACGGTAAGTGAACCAACGCTGTATACTTATATAAAATATAACATAAACTAGATATTAAAATATAACATGATCAAATTATGATAATGAAAGAAAAGAGTATTACGCATTAGTTTATTCTATTATAATCTATTAAATCTATTCACCGCTCTTAACCACTAAATAATTATACAATCTACTCTTAAATATATTAGAAAGAGAGAGAAAGACAGAGAGAGAGAGAGAGAGAGAGAGAGAAGTAGGGCGTTGAACGCTTGCGGCACTGTTCTCAAATCGTTTTTTTGCTTATTGTCACCTTAACATATTTTTTCTTACCCTTTGTTTTTAAAAATTTTTTTTATTTTTTAAAAAAATGTTTATTTATATATCTGGGCTATTTCGTGTCAAGTAGTGTAATGAAATTTTTAAATCGCACCAAATTTTGAGAAAAAGCTGGAAATATCTTCCAGAAAATAGAAAAAATTTTAGGTGTTAAAAACAATTTGACTTAGAGTTATTTAACCATAAAAAAATGGAAATTTTTCAATTTACAAAAAAAATGCTGATTTCAAAGCCATCTCAAAATTTATTGATTTTTTTAAAAAAACATTACATACATCATTTGTTCAAAATAGTCTTTTAAAACATAATAATCTGTTCAAACTTATCTACCCTTTTGAATGGCGGTAGTTAGATTATTGGCCAAAACCGCTGGTGAAAGGTATGCCTCATCAACGTCATAAACTCACTAATTTTCATGAACTTTAAGGCATACCTTTCACCGGTGGTCATGGCCAACAATCTAACCACCGCCATTCGAAAACTCTTTAAAATGTGATCGTTTGAGCGCTGTTAGACCAAAATTAATTGTGGCGTAGTCGCCTTTTTTTAAAATCAATATTTCCCGATGTCCTATCTCTTCGAGATTTTAAATGTAAGAATTGTAACCAGAGTAGATAAGTTCTAAAGATTATTTTAAACAAAAGTTGTATGTAATGTTTTTTCAAAAGAATCAATAGATTTTGAGATAAATGGCTTTAAAAATAGCATCTTTTTTAAAACGAAAAATTTTCATTTTTTATGGTTGAATAACTCTAAGTCAAGTTGTTTCTAACACATTAAATTTTTTTTTGTATTTTCTGTAAGATATTTCCAGCCTGTTCTCAAAATTTGGTGGGATTTAAAATTTTCATTATACCACTTGACGTGAAATAGCCCATCTATATATACATAAGTATATTTTGTTATTTCTTATTATTTAAATAACATTATTTCGATTTCTTAATTATTTGTTTAAAAAAAGAAATTTTTTTATTTTACATATGATTAAGGAAATAAATTAATAGAGTTGGTCGATTTAAAACAATTTTAGTCTTTATTACTTTTTATTTTTGAATACATATAGTTTTTTTATTATATTTCTGTGAACTATCTACTCCTTTTTGGTACTAAATATATGTTTAACCTTTCAAATATTGCTCTTTTACAAATCATGTAACAGGTTAAACAGTTTAGCATGTTTCCATGGGAGATATATTCCCTCTATTCGTTTACGTTTGCAAATCTTACACTTAAGATCTTTCGATACATTGACATTTTCTAAACTATAACGGGGTGAGTTCTGGGGAATCTAAGGCCCCGGTTAGGTCCAATCTGTGCCAACTTACCAACCTAAGTATAACAGTCCTACGATGCGGCCGAGAATCGTTTGAGCCAATGACATTGCTGCTATTGTAGGCTCGTCGTCTTCATACATGCGAGATAGGGCATCGGGAATGTGATGCAGAGATCCTTTTCTGTGCTCAACGAAAAAGTCATGACCTTAAAGCTCCAGAGCCCATCTCGCTAGTCGGCTGGTTGGTTTTCTCATATTACACAACCAGTGAAGACTACTGTGATCCGTTATCACTTTGAACTGGTACCATTCGATGTAAGGTCTAAACTTAATAGCCCAGACCACGGCCAAGCATTCTCTCTTCGTAACGCTATAATTCTTTTCAGGTGCTGTGAGAATGCGACTGGCAAACTCAATGACTATTTCCTCTCCGTCTATTTCCTGGACGAGCACGGCTTCTATGCCGGTGTTGCTCGCGTCCGTGTGCAAGCTAAACAGTCCATCTGCACTGTGACGTTGAAGAACTGGCGCAGTTATGATCAGGGCCTTCAACTGCTGGAAGGCTTGCTCCTGTTCATCTAACCACTCGTACACTTGGTTCTTCTTCGTGAGATGAGTAAGCAGTTCCTTATAGGCTCTGCCTTGGCTGGGTTGGGGCGAATTCCATCCCTGTTGACCAGCATGCCAAGATATCTAACCTCATCTTGACAAAAGACACACTTATCATTATTCACTATCAAGTTAGCTTCGGTCAGTCTTTTCAGCACGGAGATACTGCTTCTCTTCTTTACTCTACTTTACTCTCGAGATACTGCTTGTGCCCTTCAAATGTCTCGGTGGCTATAAATATGTCATCGAGGTAAGAGAAGGCATTGGGCTCGAGATCAGGACCAATGAATTGATCGATCATGCGTGGGAAGGTTGCGTCAGCGTATGCCAGTCCGTATGGCGTACGCTTAAACTGATACAGTCCCATACCCGGGACTGTGAAAGCCGTATAAGGGCGCGACTCCCTCTGGAGAGGTATTGATGGTACGCTGAGTTCATGTCCAGGGTACTAATGTACCGACATCTCTTCAGCTTGCGCAAGATATTCTGCATGAACGGATTTTCCTAAAGTCAATCAAGTGCTCGATGAGCTGTGTCCGTCCGATTTTGGGAGAAGTATTGGACATCACTTTGCTTCCCAGCTCTTGCAGCTCTTCTCTTTCCACCTCGGTTGCGTTTGCTATCCCAGCGGATGAGAGGGTGGTCATACTTCCTATACCAGACACTTTGAGGTGGATCTACTGCTTGCTGTCCTTGAGAAAAAGGCGGTCGCTATCCGGATCCAATACGGCTCTGAATGCTCGTACGAAGTTTACTCCTCCGCAGCATTCGGCGTCAAGATTTGGTATGATCGCTACTCACATTTCATGTGTCTCAGTTCCGACAGTGAAAGGTAAGAGCATGTGACCGCTTAGCGGTTAGTAACTATCATCCGCCAACTTGACGCGTCCGGCGTTCGCCACAATGAGCTCCTTGCCCAATGCTGCGGCGATTTGCCCATCACGGACGTGGAGACTCCGGGGTCGTATAAGGCTCTTATACGAAAGCCCTCAATCTTCACGAGAAGCCACCAACGACTCTCATCCTCTGGTTTATAGAATGAGGTTAGTCTGCTGGCTTCTTGGGAGCGTTTCTTGTTTCATTCGTTTTGAGACCCATTTCTGCTCCTCCCTGGATCGCCTTTTCGGTCGGAGCGGGTCTGTCCCGAACTCACCTGGGACAGCGGGGACTCAAGCTCTTGGGTGGCAGTTTTCGTCCCGATTAAGAGGGTATCCTGCTTTGGAAGGCCTAAAAAACCGTTTTTTAGGGAATTTTTTTAAGATAGAAAAAAATAACCAACTCCAGAAAACTTTCAGGAATATTTTATTATATAATTGAACATTATAAAAAAATTTTTGTAAAGAAAAATATCAAAATGCAGCCGATTATTAGGCACATTTGTTGGGCAATCCGTAATCCGAGTCTTCTATTGGCGGGAGTGATAGAGCTCTTAATCTTGATCTGAAACAGAAAGCCAAAATAAAATTTCATTTTCATGCATGTATTATCTATTTGAACCAAGAAAAATCCGAAGAAATTGTAAAATTTTTCCGAATTTGAAGCAAAAAGTGCTTTTTACGAGAAAAAAAAATCTCTTCAATGTGCTGAAAAAGTGCTTTAGAAATTTATTTCCAAAAACCTTTTCGGTTCATATTGAAGAGTAGATAAAACTGAAGCTAAAAAACTTTGGATCGTTACGATAGCTTATTTATTTATTTTGCAAACACGCCCGCCAGTTTAGAAAAAGTGGAAAAACGAACACTCGAGAAAAAGCGCTTTAAAGTTTATGAACTGGAAAAATGTTAATTTTCGACTATTTACGGCAATAATTCGCTAATCAGCTATTCCTGCGCCATACAATAGACCTTCAGCTTCCTCATGGAACTCATTTTGTTGAAGTTGTTCAAGTCTACGGGCCGTACGAGCTTCCTTATTGGAAAGAGACAAACGTCGTCTTTCTCGTTCAATCCGTTGTATGTCGACATTATCCGCAAACATTTTATATTGCTGGCCAATTTTCAAATTGAGTAATTGCATGGTGTGCAGAACTGCTGACTATCCTTCATTGAACATTCCTGCAGCCATATACGCAGCAATTTCTACGATTTTTTGACCAGAATTAAGATGTTTCGGAGTTATGCGCCAGTCAGTGGAGTTGAACGATTCGTTCGAATTTTTCGTGTGTTCACCTAAGCATCGCGTCATGAGATCGTCATTCGAAAGTTCTTCGTAGATTGTATGAATATATTCCTCCACTTTTTAGTCAATCAATCGAGCAGAATGTTTGAAGGATGCAAGACGATTCGTAGTTTCGGCTTTGCGCCATTCACACCAGCTGTCAGTGCCTGTCGGACAATTCTCGTGACGAGGTGATTCATCGGTTGAACAATAATGATCCAGCGTTGCCATCACAGCCTTTTTCATATCTTAGACAGAATGAATATTCCTTCGAATTGCTAAACCATAATATATTGTCAACTTTTTGATGAGACTCTCTGTTAGACGCTTTTTTCCTCCAAGCTTCTCTTATTTCCATTTATTTCGGAGTCGAGTACCCATGCGCTTTTGTACGTGTCCCACGCACTCATTTTTTGTCACAGGGTAATCATCACCATATGGATTCATTTTTACAATACCATTAAAAGTTTTCGAATCACCGTCGCCGATGTAATTCGTATACTTTACTCCAAAATTTTCAACAGATCTCAAAAACATCTCCACGATTGAATCTACCTCCATCTTCCCTGCTGAACCATCGTGATTTGAAGAGCATGATTCTTTATGATCATTACACCATTCTTCAAATTCTTCTTCGTCTAATATATACTTTTGTAAAGCACATGAATGACAATATGCACTTTTTACAATAAGGTCGACCACTTTGCCAGAGTAATATGCAATGAGCGTTGTAACACCAAACAATGAAGTATAACCTCGTTTTTTCCAGGATCCATCGCTAGAAACTTTCAAACAGTCAGCAGATCTATCATGTTCTATATTTTTTTCTTTCTCTTCTTTGACACCTTTTCACAAACACATATGAACATTGATTTTGACGCTGCATATAAATGTTGCACAATTTGATCATACGTTGATTTTGCTAAACCTTGACATATATCCATAAGTCCACAAAACACATTGATACCTTCTCATATAACACCGAAAAGCCTCATAACAAAAACAATTCGTCTATTTATTTCGAATCCAGTGTTTATAAACGGTCTTAAATTTATTTCTCTATGACCACACACACAGGATAATACAATTTTAAAACCTAAGCCTCGATGTCCGCTCTTTGAAAATTGTATATTTTGTTTGCAAGATCTGCAAATTACGATATCAGAAATTGCAAAAAATACTGTGACAAACTCGATTATTCGATAGCAGTGAGTTGGATGCACAATGATGTTCTCGGTGCTAGCGGTGGCTAATTTTCTCTCAGTACTACTTGCGTTGCACTTTGTATCGTCTGATTCTGTTGTGAATTGATTACCATGGAATTTTCGTTTCCGTGGTTTTGCAGCACGATTACTACTCGATTTGTCACTTTTTGGATAACTAGACATGATTATATTGAAGCGCACTCGTCAATAGTCAGAGCAGAACTAAACGTTACGCCACAAACAGCTCTATAGGAAGCAGGTACATACAGATTATATACCGATGACACATACTAAGGTTCAAAAGACGCTTCTATGAACGCAAAATATTATTTCGAACAGCTGCTGAAGCTTTTCAGGTATATAGTTTCGAGTTTAGAGATGAGGGGAGGAGCGCGCGCGTTTCAGTCTGACCGAGCACTGGCACTTGCACGATGCCCCGTTGCGTTTAGTGCTGTATCTTCGGAAATACTACGAATCCGACTCTATAACTTCGGATATATGTTCTTATACATATAAGGAATAGATTTAAGCAATAAAAAAAAATCGATTTTTTGAACGTTCTAAATCAGGATACCCACTTAATCGCTTCTTTTGATGTTTCCCGAGCACACCGGACAGTAACTACGGGAACATCCAATCTTCCCGCAGCCAGCGCAGGTGAGAGGCTTGGTTTGGTCGAAGGTTGAGCCCTTTCGATTCTTCTGCTGTTACTTCCCTTTTTCCCTAGGTGTACTCGCACTCTTTTTCTCCTGCCTTTGTCCGGAGCTCTTCCTCGTGCTGTTAGGCTTACCGAACCTTCTATTTTTCGGAGATCGGTTCGCCGACGAGCCTTTCTACGGCGAGTTGGACCTTGGGCTTCTCATACGGGACTACCGAGCCGTCGACGACAATTGGGAGACGATGGGCCGCAGCTTATTCTCCAGCATCTTGGCGATGCGGTCGACGACGTCAGGCTCGCTCTGTTTGGCTGAGGTTACCTCAGCGGCCACTACCTTAGCCTTTAGAGAACCTTTTTTCAGTTTCGGCTTATACGCCATTTCTGGAAGCAGAGAACCTTCCTCTGTAGGTGGTGGATGATAGACTTTTACTCCTTCTATCGTCTGCTTCGCTTCCGTGGCGAGATCCAGCATCTGTTCAATTGAGCTCACTTCCACTCTCTCGAACAGCAGTTGAAGCTGTAGCATCATATTCCGATACAAACGATCAAGCTGATGTGCTTCGATCAGAGTAGGGACTATGTTTCGCATTATGGCGATGGAGCACGTCATGTAGTTCCTAACTGGTTTATCCGGTCCTTGAGTCCGTGCGTTGAACTCGGCGATGATCCTCTGCTGGAAACGTTGACTCATTCCATACCAGCGTTTGCCCGAAGTCACGAAATCTTGCAAGGAATGTCACTTATGTTTCTCGTTCTCATACCACGTGGCGGCGGTGTCTGTCAGCAGTTCCGAGAGTAAGGGGAGTAGCTCGTCTTCTGACAGATTGGCCAGGATCCTGCAATCCTCGATCCTGGTAAGGAAGGTGTCAATGCTCTGGCTCTTGCCGCCAGAGAACTTGACCTGTCACTTCCTAGCAATGCCGCCAACGTCTCGAGGTATTCCAGTCTACCTTGATCACGTAGATTAGCTTAGTGTAGAAAATGTCCAGCTAGCATTTGACGAGCTGCGTGCTTACGGAATCGTCTGAGATTCGCGCGCATTCCCCCCTTCTAAGCTCCACCAGGCTTTGTCTAAAGGCCGCTTGTTATATGTTTCCTGAAATTGCACATGGTGAGATTGGTTGGCATCATCCAATCTCGTCCTGTGAACGGTTTGAGTACACTCGGGTAGTAGCTTATCCACTTTTTGAAAAGGTTGTTTACTTTCTAGATAAGCTCTACCAAGGTCTGGGAGAACGGTCGAGGGATTCTAAACGTGCTTCACTCGTCGGAAACCAATGATAGCCCTTGCGTGGGTTGTGGCTCTGTCACGTCCAGACTTGTACCAACTACCATAAAAAAATTTTACAGGAAGGCAGATGGTTGATAAACCATTCGCGTTCCTTTCGCTCTTGTTTAACTGAGGCTAGCCTTACGTCTCCGGGAGTAGCGAGCGAAGTTATGAGCGTAGAGATGTAGGATATAATGTGGGATAATAAAATAATATATTTTTTTATTCGTATTATTCATGCATTATTTATTTAAATTTGTTAACATCGTAATATGCTGTTTTCATTTAAATAAACATGTGTAACTAAATTATTATAGCTTTTTAATGGGCGAAAACACACATAAAATTACAATATTTTATTAACAATTGCATAAAATTATTTAAGTCAAATAACAATTTTAATTTTGAATAACCTTTTGACTTTGACGATCACTTAAAATACACAACATATTTAATGTTTTTAGATCAATTTTGAAGTTTTGAATGTATGTAAAATAGTTTTATAATTCCTCAAAATATTATTCACCTTGAAAATAGGTATTTCAAGGTCAAATTTCATCCCTAGTAGAAGCGAGAATTTAGAGTGATTTCTTTCGGAATTTTATATACTGTTTATATAAAATACTTTAAAAAATCACTGCGGTATCCTTAACCTTGAAAATTTACAGTCAAGGTCATATTGTATTTTATTTGCATAAGCGAAAGTTCGATCTAGCTTTTTAGCGTTATTGATGAGGTCAAAACGGGAAAAGAAGTAAAAAAAATCCTAAAATTATCTTTGTTCATGAAAATGTCTATTTCGCGATGAAATTTTAGTTTCCAAAACAAAATATCGAACTTCAACCTTATTTTTGAAGGTTACATAAAATGCTGCGGCATTCATTTTCAGCGTGATCTAAAATCAATGACGTAAACACAAAATCTGTTTTTTACTATTTCGGTCTGGGAGTTGGTATATCTTTGTTGTTCGTTAACTGGGTACGAAATAAATGTCATCACCTATTGCAGAAACTCGTCTAATCTTCGAAAATATTTTAATCTCAAAAAATTAATTTACTTTTTATTCATTTATATTTATAAATTTAGAATACGATGCAGATTGGTACTTCTCATGCATAACTTATTACTCTCCAGAATTTGCACAGTATATAATTTTTACTATTTTCACTTTTTGAATATTACACTATTGAATAGTGTATTCTCTATTTTCTATAAAATGGCTGAACATGAAGCTTGGAGTAGTGGCGAGTCCGCACCAGAAAATGAAGTATTAGAAAACGAGGTTTTAGACAATGGAGCAGAAAATGAAGACATCGGGGAAGTCAATTTGGACGACTTTTCTTATAAGGAAACTGAATTGTCTGAGGACGCGTATTTTTATCCATCAATCAAAGATTTTCAAGGTAGCTCCGAAATAAATTCGAATATCTCTTTGTCAGGAAATACACCAATTGATTGTTTCAATTACTTTTGTGATTCCTCTTTGCTCAAAAAAATTGTAGAGGAAACCAATCGTTACGCATTTCAAAATCCCATAACTCGTTCTTCCCCCATGAAAGCTTGGTCCCCTGTCACAAAAACAGAATTGGAAACTTTTCTAGGCCTTTCCATTCTAATGGGCCCTGTCTGTAAAGGCGATTTGCAAAGTTATTGGTCTAAGGGTCATGTTGTATACATAGACAATTGGTATACCTCTCCCATTTTGGCAGAATTTTTACACGATCGTGATACAGGTATGTGTGGTACAGTGTAAGCAAATAGAAAGGGAATGCCAAAGCTTGAAAGCAAGTTAGTTCGAGGTGAAGTACAAGTCTTTCACAACGATATGTGGATGGCAGTGGGGTGGGAAGATAAACGTAGCGTTCGTATGCTTACAACTGTGCACGAACTTGAATTCTGTGCAACTGGAAAAAAATGTTACCTAACAATAAAGATATTATAAAGCCAAGGTGTGTCCACGATTATAATCAAAATATGAGTGGTATTGATAATGTTGATAGACAATTATCTATAACAAAAACAGTGCGAAAAATAATGAAATGGTATCGAAAGCTTTTTTTTCATCTGATTGATTTTTGTCTATCCAAAGCTCATGCGTTGTATAAAATGAGAAACGTGAAAGCTATATAATTTCCTTCATTTAGATTACAGGTTGCTAGATCATTACTGAAACTTGATCCTTCTGCAAGCATCTCTCTTTACAATGACTCTCCCATTCGATTAGTTGGCCGCCATTTCCCGAGACAAGGTACAAGTCGAAGAGGGCACTTGTGCTCTTTGCATAAGACTCCACGTAGAACGACATACATTTGCCTTAGTTGTGAAACTCCTCTATGCGCAGCACCATGCTTTGAAGGGTACCACACAAAACAGGCATTACCGTAGAGCCAATCATTCCTATGTGAGAGGCAAGGGGACTCACGGAAATCAAGCACCCCGAAACGTGAGAGGCAAGGGGACTCACGAAAATCAAGCATCCCAATGGGATCACTTTCCGCCACGTCCACGCCGTTGATCCTGGGTTATGCTAAGAGCGAATGGTAGAATATTTCTTGACATCTTGACAAATGTAGCAGATTTTTGTATCACTTGTTTTAGAAGTGAATGCGACCTTGAATGTAAATTTTTAAGATCAATGATACCTCAGCTATTTTTTTCAGAATTTTTTTTTATTCAGTCCTATGCTATCTATGCTAGAAAAAAAATTTGACCTTGCAAAATAGATTTTCAAGGTCAAGAGTATCTCTAGGATTTTTCTATTATTTTTTTCATGTTCATCGCGAGAAATTACATAGAAGTACCCTCTAGAGTTTTCCTGGAAAATGAGAAAATATTTTACATTGTACTTTACGTTGTCTGCGGGGGTGGTCGATTTATCGACCAGCAGTCAGGGTGGCGACTCTACCTGAAATATCCTATGATCTCATGTATACATTTTGCATTTTATAAAAGGTCGTTTAGTACTAAAATTTTCCCGCAGTCAAAAGGTTAAATAAACAATTGTACTGCGAACACGTTAACAAATTATAGAATGAAATATACACAAGTTAATTTTTTTATAAATATTAATAATTAATAATCGAAATAAGAATTATTATAAATAAAAGCAGATTAAATTAAAAATTGTTGCCGTTGAAAACATGAATTATTGTCAATAAGTTGCAATTCAAACCATAAATATTGCAAAATAAAATGCAATGCAAAAAATAATTCTTATAAATAAATTGCAGTTCCCAATAATAATTGTTGGAAGAGAAAACGGTTGGTTCAGTAGTTGAAATAAGATGAAATATCAGGTTTGCCTTTCCGAATATTACAAGGGTATAGATAGCCGAAAAGAATATACCTTAAGTACCCAAATATATATATATATATATGTGTGTGTGTGTATATATATATATACGGTCAGGAACGAAGGTCCGCCTCAAACGTGGATAGCGGTATCAAATGGCTTGATAATGTACTGCTAGACCTGTGGGCGTCGACGTTAGATGCGTATGCTTTCGGAGTCCGATGATTGCCAGATGTCGAAGTCGTAGTTCCTTGACTAAGGCTCGTAGATACCAACGATGCATCTCCATTCCCGAATACGAGATTTCTCTTGACTTTGAATGCGTATTTCTTTAAAGTCCGAGTAGCAGAGCCACGCCCTCAGATAAATATCAAAGAGTTGATTGGCAGAGCTTCGCCCTACGAAAGCTTTAGACGAAAAACTAGGAGTGGCTGTGTCTGCTCTGGGTCCTCTTTATATACCCTAAAAATCTATGTATCTGTCCTTGTCGTACACTTTGCCCGATTGGGCCGTTAGATGTGCGTGATTAAAAATTATCGAATCCCGTGCATTTTCTGTATCGCTTCGTAGTTAATTCGGAGAATTTGCTGTCCCCCTTTTATTACTGCGACGTTACCCAAAGAACGGCGTAATTTATTACTTCCTCCTAATGCTCGAATTTTCTAGTCGATGTTTCCCATCGCCGACTCTTCTCCGAGCATTGATTTTATAGTGCAGTACAAAAAAAACTTTTGCGCAACCCTTCGTTTCGATTTCACTATCGGCGATCCCGCTTACATGCGTATTGGCTTTGAATAATATCTTCAACTCTACTTATCAGTCTCTTTTTCGTTTGAAATACTCGTAAAATAATCTGTTCCTTAGCTCTATAAATTATATTTTATATTACTGCATTTACTTAGAATCATTCTTTATCAACCTTATTCTGTTCGTCTTCTACGCCGTAATTTTATTCTAAACTACGCAGTACTTTTTACGAAAAGTAATAATATAATTTTCGTCGGCACGCGACAATATATACTATGGGTTAATAATTAAATACACTAATCATTGCATTTTTAAGATAATTCTATTATAAACATTAATTGCAAAAGAAAATTCAAATGTCAACAGTGGCAATATCAAATACGAATTACATTTGAAAAGTTTTTCAAAAATTATTAATTCAAGAGCATTAAATTTAAATATTTTTTAAATTAAAATTTTAAAATTGTATGGATATATAAGCGAGTTGATAATGTATATTTATGTAAAAAATATTTTAAATAAACATGTATGTATTTATTAGAAACAGAAGGTTAATTAAGGAATGGATTTGTTTACAATAGTCAAAATAAATATATGGGCTCTCTAACTAAATGGAAAAATAAATTGGATATAATTATGGATTAAAACGCAAATTTTGAAAGGGGGTGCAAATTACGAATTACTGGAGAAATAGCAGTAAACAGGTTTTTATTTATATGCCGCTAAAATGTTATAAATAGTTCTTTAAAATTAATAAAAAATTTTTTTTTATTTTAGAAGAAACTTTTGTTACTCTAAAAGTACAAAATATTAATGACATTGAACTTTTGGCGATGATTCTTCGTCATTAAATAAATTAATTTTAGGAGGTGATGTTCTATTTAGATCCGTTCAAAATAATCAAAAATTTTAATCAGTAGTTACTAAATACTACAATTTGGTAAGTATATGCAATTTACTATGTTTGGTAAGTTAATTTTTTATTGGCATTTATAGTTTATAACGGTAAGCGAGTTACCGATCAGGTGAGTAACCGAAAAGAGTATCGAGATTGATACGCGCGCATGGAACGCGCGCGAGTATCGTGCGCTGGGATAGTAACGATTTAGAGTTGGCGCGCGCACGGCAACTACAACGTGTTTACAACCGTGGTGAATCTTTTTACGTGATAAAAGATCATAAGGTCTGGTGCATTCAGTGTGTGGGTGTGAGGCTTTTTCCCAACCAATCTCCACGTCGGCGTGCGGGGCAGCACGTCTCATAGGGAGTGAGATTAGGAAGACAGGAGTCGACCGCCTTCCCGACCGTTGGAGTGAGAGAGAGATAAGCACGAGGACGAGCTATCTCTCCGTTGCCCAGTCGTTTCTCGCCGAGGCGAGATATTTAGATACGCGGTAAGTGGTGCACCACGTTTAGACCCGCGTGTCTAATTAATATTTCGTGTCCCGATTTACCTGGTACGGTCCAGGTGAGGAAACGTTCCTCCTTTCCCCCTCTCGTGACAAATCCCGCCCGGGTAGACAGGTCGGTGGTTCGCGGAAGCCACTTCACGAGAGAAGGAGCGCGTGACGTAGGAAGCTTATACGTCAGAGCTCCCTACGTCAGAGACACATACGTCACGCGGTGTGACGTATAGCTATCAGGTTAAGCAGCCGATTATTCCCGGATCGGTTGCTCGTAACTCTGCAGTTAAATAGATTTTAACTAATTGTTTTCGCGCTGACCTCGGGGGTAGTCACCGGTACGACTCCCCTTAACTTGTTAACGTTCATTTGTTGTTAATTTATTAGTATTGAATTGTTTATTTAATAAATTGACTCGGCGAGACAATCTTTCTCGCCGATTAACGTAAAATATCGATTGTTGATAGTGTTTACTGGTTACTGTCCTATCCTACGAATACCGCCCTCTCCGGTGTTTATTCTAGTTGGCAATTTTGGGCATAGGGCCTAACACACAGTATCTAAGTCAAACGAGGTGTTTGACGTTGTTAACGGCATTGCACGGAAATCAAAGTGATTCCCGGCCGCATCATAGGACTGCACACTTAAGGTTGGTAAGTTGGGACAAATTGGGCCTAACCGTGGGCCTTACATATCCCCAGTACCCACCCCGCTACAAGTTATTAAAATATAAATTTAAGCTTTATAAGAATGCATATAGTTTAAAATTTACAGTTAACATTTAATATGTCACTATTTTTTTATTTTTTTTATTTTAATTTCATTACACTAAATTTTGGTAAAAACTTTTATTTATAAATTATAAACGTATTTAAAAAAAATTAAATTTTTGGTATAAAACTCAATGCACTATAATAGTACCATTAAGGTGTTTTATGTATCTGTTTAATTTCTAAATTGTCCATGGAAGTGAAGAAATAATACAATTTAAAACATTATTTTAAATAAATTAATTATGAAAAACCTTTTCCGAAATTAAAAATAGGGGGTTGGCGCGCGAAGCGCGCAGGGGGCAAAGCCCTCCTAGTATATATATAATTGTAAGCCAATCACACGCGAAACTAATCGAACAATAATAGAATGTCTAGCTTAATCCGAAACTTCATTCAGGGCGTATAAGATATCGACGGCTGAGAGCAACAAAAGCCTATCTCTGCAGTCGCTTCGAGAAGAGCCTATCTCGAAGGCAGCTTGAAGAAAGACCTACCTCAAGTCAGATTTTTTGTTTTCCAATTTTGTAGTGGTAGCACTGCGCAATTTTAAATTGCAGGCTTAAAATGCTGGTAAAAAATTATGAAAAAAATCATGATTTGTTTTTTAGTTTTGCACATGCTTTTGACCTGGTAATTGATAAGTATAATATATAATATATGGGATATTCTACACGAAGTGGTCCGATCAAAATTTTAAAATGCACCAAATTTTGGGTACACATTGCAAATGTTTTTCAGAATACAGAAAAAAATTTTTAGGTACTGGTATTTATTAGCTCAAAAGTTATTCTAACCGCAAAAAATGAACTTTTTCCAGTTTTTTTCAACACCAGCTGGGTTCATCGCTATTTAACCCAAAATCTATCAACTTTTACTATACAACATTATATGTAACATTCGTTGCTAATTATGTGTAGAATTTATTCTTCTTAGTAAGAATTTCTAATCTCGAGGTCAATGTTACTTAAACTACATGTCAATATTCAACTTAAACTAATACCTTTCAAATGGTCTGTAGCATTTTTATGGCCTTCAATTCTGTAAAAGATTATGATAATTTAAAGAAAGACAAAAAATTTACAAAACTTAACATGGTATTTCTCATTTAAATTTTTAAAAAAATTTCGTGTTTCTTTAAATTATCATAACTTTTTATAGAATTAAAGGCCACAAAAATGCTACAGATCATTTGAAAGGTATTGCTCCATGCTTTCTTTTAGACTTTTGGATAAAAAAAATCAATTGTGGCGCACTTACACTTTTTTTAAGTTGAATATTGACATGTAGTTTAAGTAATATTGACCTTGAGATTAGAAATTCTTACTTAGAAGAATAAATTCTACACATAATTAGCAACGAATGTTACATATAATGTTGTATAGTAAAAGTTGATAGATTTTGGGTTAAATAGCGATGAACCCAGCTGGTGTTGAAAAAAACTGGAAAAATTCACTTTTTCAGGTTAGAATAACTTTTGAGCTAATAAATACCAGTACCTAAAAATTTTTTTCTGTATTCTGAAAAACTTTTGCAATGTGTACCCAAAATTTGGTGCATTTTAAAATTTTGATCGGACCACTTCACGTGGAATACCCCATATGTTTATGCATTCTCCCTTACGGAATTAAAGAATTTACCATATTTCGCGTATATGCAAAAATAAATATATGAACGTGTGTATTTTGCTTATACACATTTTGCATACTTTATTTATATGCAAATGTGTAAAAAATAAGTTGAAAAAGAGCTGAAACAGTAGCAGACCTTGTACAAGCAGCAGCAGTGATAGGTGAAGGAAAAAGAGCATCGTGAACTGTAGGCCTTGAATATATATCTACAATAGATCCTGTACAAGCTGTATGAAGAAAATGAAAAAATTTATAGCTAAAGCAGTGTTCCCACACCCTGTGATGTATAGTAGTAACAAGATCAACTGAAGGTGTATCAGTACCATCAGTCGTATACTGTTAAATTTGTTGAATTGTTGTTCAGAAGCTTGCATTTTCCTTTGAAAGTTATCTGCAATTATCTGTATATGCTGTAACTTTTGAGTATTAAATTTATTTTTGTAAATTAACGCATTTTGCATACAATTTACAAGAATTACTTGATATTAAAATATATTTATTGGTAAAAACTTTGTGTTATAATGCTATGCTCAAGCAATAGCATTAATATGAATACATACCAGTAATATTAGCAATCATTTCTTGACGTTCATATGCATAATGGAGAAGCAGCTGTATATATAACACTAACAGTTGAAGGTATCTAATTATATAACTACGTAAGAAGCACCAACATAAGATGAGCTTGAACGCGTAGCTACAGTGGAAAAAATGCACGATTAGAAGATATAAACGCAGCAATAGTGTTACAAAGAATAGCTACAAAAACAATTGCAGTTGCAACGAGAATTCTAGTACTGTCAACGATATAAGAAGCATTAGATCCTATACCTACACATGTAGTCTTATCGTGATCAGAAAAAAACTTTTATATTATTTGACAACAGTAGACAGTCAAATTTTACAGTAAGTCCTAGAAGAAGCAGCAGTAATAAACGCTGAATATGTAGAAGAAACTGATGAAGGCCATGCTAAAGCATACCCTGGAAATAAAGAAGCATTAGAATAAGCGCCTGTAACAGAAGTGGTAATTATAAATAAACTATAGGAGAAACTGGTAGCATTTGAGGCTATAATATTATAAGTATAGCAGGAGATTATAGTAGTTGATACAGACCCTTGATGAGAAGTTTTACATTTGTAGTACTGTAGAACCTGGATAAGCAACTAAAGTTCACTGGATGACTATCAGCCGAAAAAGCTGACTATACTTAAAGTTGTAGTTCATCGACGATTGAACTTAATCGCAATAACAACAGTGGCAATAGTAGCATACACATGGATTGGAATAAACTTTGGACTTGCAGACGCTGTGTAAGTGTAAGTAGCAGTAAACTTGTATGTTCCATGTGTAGTCTACCTAATGCAAGAAGCAGCAGCAGATTCTTACGTTAATAACCTCCAAATGACGACTATATTTTTCCTGCATATTTGGTGAATATTTGATGACAAGACCAATCCACTTAAACTTCTCATTGCCTGTTAATTTGTACAACTTTACACTTTCTACACTGTACACAAAATTTGATTATGTTGCAATTCTGATTAGAATTACGGATGAGCAGATGTAATATTCAAAACACTATGTATATACAGACAGACGGCCGCAGCGTACACATGCACTGTTCAGCAGTGACTGTTGGTCGATCAGATATTGAAAACAAACATGTTCAAACGCGTCTTGCCTACCGGTTGCTTAGCAAACAGGCCGAAAAAAGCGCGGCATCACTGTAGCTACAATTGTTGCACCGCTCTTTTAGATTGACTGCTGGCCAGCGGATGCGCGCGCAGAATGTCTGCACGTAAACTTAGTACAGAGGAAGGATCAATAATATTTTTTATTCTAAGAGTGAGCATATAATATGAGATACAGAATACTTTGCAGTCGTTTTGTTATAATAGCAACAGCCATCATATCATGAAAATAATATTACACATAGACATAGCGTCCGGTTGTGAAGGAGAAAGAGAGAGAGAGATAATGGTGTAACTGTTTCTTAATAACAACGCATGCGCCTAGCGTGAATATGTATGTCTGTTTTAATAAAATTTAGCGAAAATTTAGCATTAAAATTTGATGATTCTTTAGGCCAAAATTTCGTAAAATTCTTATTTCTTGCATAATTTTGATCAAATTAAGGTATCTGAGCTTCTTTTTTCCAAAATATACTTCATACCTAAGAGGTACGATATAAGTGTTTAAGAATCTTATGGAAAATATCACGAATCGTCAGTCTATTTTTGCTCCGCTCCCTTGGGTCTGAAGATAGACCCGGAGGTCTCATGCAGCGGTATCCTCTTACATCACATGTATCGTACAGTCGCATTACAGCGCAATTTGTCGTTTCATTCGATACAATATATCTGAGCAGTACGATACACGTGTTTAAGAATCTTATGGAAACCATCACTAAGTGTCTAGAATTCCATCAATTTTTCGGTTTTTCTAGCAGTGAAAACGGCATTACTCTCAATTACAACAATAGCAGAACCCACGGAAGCGGAGCACGGTTCGCAAGTTGATTTTTGCTCCGCTCTCTTGGTTCGGTCGATAGATATGCCGAAATCCTGCAGCAGTACGTTCCCTTTTACATTGAATCTATGATAATTACTTAGTACCGTTCAATTTGCCATGTCATAGATTCAACTGGTCATAATATCACATATCTGATGAGTTGATATACGTATTTAAAAATTTTGTAGGATTTAAATCAAATTATTTTGCTCGGCTATTTATCTCGTAATGTCGGTAGTGGGTGCGGCAAAAGCATGCTCTAGCTTGCCATGATCCGTGCGCACTGCTATCTAGCGTAAAATATTCTTTTAATAGTGGTAATAAAACTACTTTTAGTTTTGCAAACTATGCAAAACAAACAATTAGGTGCCCTTTATTTAATAATTATTTACCTCTATACAAAATTTCAAGTTATTTTATTGATGCGTGTAAGAGAAATCCTTGTACAAAAATTTCATTGTGTAGACGCCGTAGATAGGGATTTTCATACAAGGTATTTTCTTCAATGCCTCAATATAATAAGTAGAATCTTTGCACAGTGAGATATAGCTACAAAAGAATGGGCATCTATCTTCTAGTTTGTCGAAATTCTTTATATTTATCTAAATTGAAGTATTTTTCAACCATACTATCACTCTATTGGCTCGTTCAGTAAAATTGAGTATTAGACCTTCTTAAGCATAAGAGTATCATTATGTAAACAATATGAATAATCGTAAATACAGCTATTAGGATTCATGAATATTCTAGTCCCCCTTTACGTATTCTAAATCGAAGTTAGGAACTAACTTCGGTTTGGGAGGAAGAAGTTGTGACATTACAAGTGCGGCTGCAAGTCACATAATAATAGAGTTACAAGCTTACTACACGGAGTAAGCATTTATAATTAATAGGAGGGATCCGGAACCCTCGAAGCACACTCGAGTACCATCACACACACTATTCTTGGTGACAATTGACGAATCCATATCTTATAGCAACCACAGTCATATTAATTCCCTCTAGCATCTTTCTAGTTTCCTGATATGTAAAGGAGTTTGCCGCAGCACAGAGAGGAGGAAACCGAAGAGCATATCATCACCCTGAAGCCTTAAGGAAGAGTCGTATACGTTACCAAACCCAAGGGCGCAAAGGGAATACCCAAGTGCCTGGCATAACCTGGTTAGATAAGGGAAGAATGCCAACTGAAAACTGTAATAATACCAAACCCAAGCCACGAGTCCAGGGAATACCTGTAAAGTTATTTAATAAATCAGATGATCTAATATAAGAAAATGAGGACGAAGTGCTTTTATAAAACATATAAGCACCCTAGGCATCACATGGGAGTAAAGAAAATGATAGAGATGACAACCAATTTGGAGGTTATAAAATATTTTTGATTGGTAGATAGGAACTCCAGGAAAATCGAGCTTACCTGCTTACTCTATGCGGCTGTTGGACTTCTAAACAAACTGCGTGTCTCAGGACGTCCCTAGAAGATCCGCGACTTCAATGGCTACATCTAAAATAAAAGGAAAACACCACGACCCCTATTAGATCGATATTGAATTATTAAGGAACAAATAATAATGTAACTCAAGCACTCCTGATGAACATCTTTGCCAGGAGAACAACGTTAATACCCTCACATCCACTCCTGTCCGTGAGAGAGAGTGAGACGGAAAGAGAGATAACATGGCGTCGTGTAAACACGACCGACACTGCCGCGACGAGAAAACCGCGACGTACCCGTGAGTACCACGATACGTACGCGCAGCGTCTCTCGTGCAGATTCTCATGCATCGTATTTAGGTGCCATATGCACGACTCATAAGACTCATTTGCTACAAATTAAAAAAATGAAATGGGCATCAGGTCTTGATCCCGAGCCCCTTCAGATCCGAAGGCGTTCACGCTACCACTGCGCTACGCCCGTAATTGCTTGTAGCTGTACTTTTTCGCGTCTTCTGCCTACCGATACGTGCGCCATATACCAAGTGCTGATTTTTGCGCTGGTTGCGTCGGTATTACAGAGCCCTAAGTGACGGATGATCTGTTCCAAGCAGATCCACTACGTCACAAAACTTTTTGATACATCGGCCGGGAACCTTATATTCTTTTCAAAAAAAAGAAAGATGAAGAAAGAGAAAAAAGAATGGTATGAATATATGGAAAATGTCAGTTCCACCAAGCGCCATTGATGTCTATGTAAATAAGCAAAGGAACACGAATGTTAAAGCCCTCGATAGCATATTAAACGAGTACTTAGAAACAGTTCACCTATTGGGTTCTCTAAATTTAAGAACCAAACCTAGAGAGAAAACTTAAGTGTTATCTAGAGAAATCAAAAAACTACAAAATAAAATTGAGGAAATGGGAAATAAAGTCGATTTTTTACCTATCCCCCGTGAGTTACAATATCGTGACGTGCCCAAGTCACGTTTATCCATTACGGAAATTAATGTAGAGAGTAAAAACGATACGGTAATTACACCTACTATTGGTAGAAAGTGTTTTTATGACCAGCAGTTTTAAATTTCGATAATGATGAAGAATTAAAAATTAAGTCTCCACGTAATTTTGAAGAAAATATAAATAATTTTTATTGTAGAACACCTAGTGAAAGCGCGCGATCCCCTTCTCGCGAAACTTTTGTTTTCACCGAGAACGTCAAATACTCGGTAAAATCAAGCCTAAAATTGGAAATTAAAAAAGAATAGTTGGATTCCTATCTCGAGGAGCTGACAAACGTAAAAGAGTTACGGAAAAGCGTTAAAAAGGGGACAACTTTCCAAGGCATATTAAAAATAATCAAAAACGTACTAGGCACACGCAAGTTACCGAAATCAATAAAAAAAGTCACTTCCTTCGATTGGAGGTTTATTAATTAAAGACGCGTTAGATTTAATTCCGCGTTTTAATGGACATAATTTATTTTTATCGCAATTTTTGAAAGGGAATTACGAAGCAAAAGAAATTTTACCGTCTACGTTTGAAAAAGAGTTAGCCAAACTAATTAGTATTCGCATATATGGGGAGGCTTTGATTTGTACTCGCGGGCAAAATTTTGAAAATATTCGAGCGATATTCGAGTTTTTCGAGAAGACCTTCGGGTCAAGAAAAACCCATTATGATCGGTGAACTGGCGAGAATCAAACATAAAAGCGGCGAGATGGTCGTCGCAAATTTAAATAGGTTTTGAGAAATTGAAAGGGAAGTGTCGATAGCGGCCGAGAGGGAACATCGTGTCGAGGTGAAAGAAAATTTTATTCCGCGAAATATTTGAAATATTTATAATTTCTCTTTTTCTAATTGAATAAATATCTGTATATAGTTCATTATATTTAATTCAAATTATTTCAAAAAGAAAGAAACCTTGTCACCATTCTTGAATCTTCTCCGTCAAGTGTCCAACCCCGAAGATATGTGGACTAAAGTCTAGGTCAAAACAGGGCGTGGGAGCGCGGATTATTTATTAATAATTTGCCCTCTCGATTAAGGTTTGGCTGACTATACTGGTCGCTACTAATTTAGACGTAACATTACGCTCAGTCATTCCAATTACTCAGGACATATTGCCAACTCCCCATGAAATTTATTAAGGAAGAAAATGAGCCCAAATATGTTTTATTTGGTTAAGAAACCAAAAAGATTCTAGTACTTATTCATGAACTTTTGATACGCAACAGTAATATGAATTTATTTATAAAAAAATTATTATTCCTTCTTAAACTCTTGATTTTTTCATTTGTACTTTTATTTGGTATATAATGTTGATACATCTAAAAATAAAAATCACTTTTAAAATATTGTGTTCCCTCAGATTCTTTAGAATTCTCGTTCTGTATATTTTATATGCGGAGACTTCTTTGTTACCGATTTTATGTTGCTTACAATTATATCCCTTATTTCATTTTTATTTTCAATATCAATTTCAATTGTTTCCAAGGTGTATTCTACATTTTAATCGTTGTTAGATTATCATTATTTGTAAATTTAGAACTGAAAGATACTAACTACCTTTATTACACGTTCAGTTTTCATTTAGACGGACGATAGATGCACAGGCTCATCCCCTCGGTTATCCCGTGAAAGGGGAGGAATCACATTGAGGTAGAATTCTATCTCACCCAGTTCCAGTCCGGACACGGATACTTCCGGGACTATTTACATCGAATGGGCAGGCTTGCATCACCACATTGCATCTGCTGCGGCTGGGCCTACGACGACACTGAACATACGTTCTCCACTTCCGAGCGTTAGACCAAACAGCCTCAGAGACTAGAATCTGACACATGAATGATTACGTCAGAAAACGTAACATAGGTGATGACGAACGCGGACAAGTGGCTGTCGCGTCCCGACGAAAATTATATTATTATTTTTTCGTAAAAAGTACTGCGTAGTTTAGAATAAAAATACGGCGTAGAAGACGAACAAAATAAGGTTGATAAAGAATGATTCTAAGTAAATGCAGTAATATAAAATATAATTTATAGAGCTAAGGAACAGATTATTTTACGAGTGTTTCAAACGAAAAAGAGACTGATAAGTAGAGTTGAAGATATTATTCAAAGCCAATACGCATATAAGCGGGATCGCCGATAGTGAGATCGAAACGAAGGGTTACGCAAGAGTTTTTTTGTACTGCACTATAAAATCAATGCTCGGAGAAGAGCCGGCAATGGGAAACATCGACTAGAAAATTCGAGCATTAGAAGGAAGTAATAAATTAAACCGTTCTTTGGGTAACGTCGC
Source organism: Theocolax elegans (assembly GCA_026168455.1). Classification (NCBI taxonomy): domain Eukaryota; kingdom Metazoa; phylum Arthropoda; class Insecta; order Hymenoptera; family Cerocephalidae; genus Theocolax; species Theocolax elegans. The sequence continues at coordinate 28,021,679 of CM047425.1, forward strand.
AGTAATAAAAGGGGGACAGCAAATTCTCCGAATTAACTACGAAGCGATACAGAAAATGCACGGGATTCGAAAATTTTTAATTACGCACATCTAACGGGCCAATCGGGTGCAAGCACAGAAAAATCGAGAACTACTTACGCAATTTCCATATATGGCAAAGTGTAAGACAAGGCAAAGTGTAGCAGAACAGACACAGCCACTCCTAATTTTTCATCTAAAGCTTTCGCAAGGCGAAGCTCTGCTAGTCAACTCTTTGATTTTTATCCGAGGGCGTGGCTCTGATACTCGGACTTTAAAGTAATACGCATTAAAAATCACGAGAGGAATCGAGACGTATCATTGACATCTACAAGCCATAGTCGAGGAACTACGACTTCGACATCTGGAAATCATCGGGCTCCAACAGCATACACATCTAACGTCGACGCCCGCAGGTCTAGCAGGACATTATCCGGCAATTTGACACCGCTATCCACGTTCAAGGCGGACCTACGTTCCTCACCGTATACACACCGTATATACTTATATATATCTATATATTTGGGTACTTAAGGTATATTCTTTTCGGCTATCTATACGCTTGTATTATTCGTAAAGGCAAACCTGATATTTTATGTTATTTCGATTGCTGAACCAACCGTTTTCTTTTACAACAATTATTATTATATATTACAATTTATTTATAATAATTATTCGTTGCATTGCATTTGATTTGAAATATTCACGGTTTGAATTGCAATTTATTAACTATAATTCATGTTTTAAACGACAACAATTTTTTTATTTAATCTGCATTTATTTATAATGATTCTTATTTCAATTATTAATTATTAATGTTTATAATAAAATAATCTTGCGAATATTTTATTCTGTAATGTGCTAACGTGTTCGCCGCACACTTGTTTATTTAATCAAAATTAAGATCTTTATTTGACTTAAATAAATTTATGCAATAGTAAATAAAATAGTGTGAATTTATGTATTTTTGCCCATTAAAAAGCTATAATAATTTAGTTGCACGTGTTCATTTAAAGGAAAACAGAATATTATATTTAAATAAATGATGCATGATTAATACGAAATAAAACATATATTATTTTATTTATCCCACATTATATCCTGCATCTCTACTCTTAAAATAACTTCGCTCGCTACTCCCGGAGACGTAAGGCTAGTCCTAGTCAAACAAGAGCGAAAGGAACGCGAATGGTTTATTAACCATTTGCCTTCTTATAATATTTTTTATAGTGATTGGTGCAAGACTGGACTTGACAGTATGTAGGTTCTACTTAGTCCTTAGAATAAGCACGAATCGGGCGGCCGGTGCAGAATTGTTATTTAGCGAGTTATTAATTATTTAAACATAAAAAATCATATTTTTTAGTTGTTAAATGCTGCCCTTTCTACCCGCATGATGCTAGCCTTTCAAAATTTGGTATGTAGGTTCTACTTAGTCCTTAGAATAAGCACAAATCGGGCGGCCGGTGCAGAATTGTTATTTAGCGAGTTATTAATTATTTAAACATAAAAAATTAAATTTTTTAGATGTTTAATGCTGCCCTTTCTACCCGCATGATGCTAGCCTTTCAAAATTTGGTATGTAGGTTCTACTTAGTCCTTAGAATAAGCACAAATCGGGCGGCCGGTGCAGAATTGTTATTTAGCGAGTTATTAATTATTTAAACATAAAAAATTAAATTTTTTAGATGTTTAATGCCGCCATTTCTTCCCGCATGACGCTAGCCTTAGAAAATTTGGTATGTAGCTTCTACTTAGTCCTTAGAATAAGCACAAATCGGGCGGCCGGTGCAGAATTGTTATTTAGCGAGTTATTAATTATTTAAACATAATAAATTACATTTTTTAGTTGTTAAATGCCTTCATTTCTACCCGCATGATGCTAGCATTTCAAAATTTTGTATGTAGATTCTACTTAGTCCTTAGAATAAGCACAAATCGGGCAAATGATTTAGTCCTTAGAAGAAGCACAAATCCGGGCGGCAGGTGCAGAATTGTTATTTAGCGAGTTATTAATTATTTAAACATAAAAAATTAAATTTTTTAGATGTTGAATGCCGTCCATTTCTTCCGCATGACGCTAGCCTTAGAAAATTTGGTATGTAGCTTCTACTTAGTCCTTAGAATAAGCACAAATCGGGTGGCCGGTGCAGAATTGTTATTTAGCGAGTTATTAATTATTTAAACATAATAATTCACATTTTTTAGATATTAAATGCTGCCATTTCTACCCGCATGATGCTAGCCTTTCAAAATTTGGTATGTAGGTTCTACTTAGTCCTTAGAATGGCAGCATTTAACATCTAAAAATTTAATTTTTTATGTTTAAATAATTAATAACTCGCTAAATAACAATTCTGCACAGGCCGCCGGATTTGTGCTTATTCTAAGGACTAAATAGAAGCTACATACCAAATTTTGAATGGCTAGCATCATGCGGGTAGAAAAGGCAGCATTTAACAACTAAAAAATGTGATTTTTTATGTTTAAATAATTAATAACTCGCTAAATAACAATTCTGCACCGGCCGCCCGATTTGTGTTCATTCCAAGGACTAAGTATAATCTACATACAAAATTTTGAAATGCTAGCATCATGCGGGTAGAAATGAAGGCATTTAACAACTAAAAAATGTAATTTATTATGTTTAAATAATTAATAACTCGCTAAATAACAATTCTGCACCGGCCGCCCGATTTGTGCTTATTCTAAGGACTAAGTAGAAGCTACATACCAAATTTTCTAAGGCTAGCGTCATGCGGGAAGAAATGGCGGCATTAAACATCTAAAAAATGTAATTTATTATGTTTAAATAATTAATAACTCGCTAAATAACAATTCTGCACCGGCCGCCCGATTTGTGCTTATTCTAAGGACTAAGTAGAAGCTACATACCAAATTTTCTAAGGCTAGCGTCATGCGGGAAGAAATGGCGGCATTAAACATCTAAAAAATTTAATTTTTTATGTTTAAATAATTAATAACTCGCTAAATAACAATTCTGCACCGGCCGCCCGATTTGTGCTTATTCTAAGGACTAAGTAGAACCTACATACCAAATTTTGTAAGGCTAGCATCATGCGGGTAGAAAGGGCAGCATTTAACAACTAAAAAATATGATTTTTTATGTTTAAATAATTAATAACTCGCTAAATAACAATTCTGCACCGGCCGCCCGAGTTGTGTTCATTCCAAGGACTAAGTAGAACCTACATACAAAATTTTGAAATGCTAGCATCATGCGGGTAGAAATGACAGCATTTAACAACTAAAAAATGTAATTTATTATGTTTAAATAATTAATAACTCGCTAAATAACAATTCTGCACCGGCCGCCCGAATGGTGCTTGTTCTTAAGACAACAGCAAAGCTGTATAACAATTTTCAAATACCTAGCATCATGCGCCCTATAGATATGAATTTTTTATTTTTTAATTCTATGAATTGGAATAATTAATTATTATAAATGTTTTTAGTGTTTTTTTTTTAAACTTGAGATTGATACAGTTGTTTTCTAATAAGTACCATTATATAAGATTAACTGTATGTAAAATTTACTAAAAAAAAACGTAAATATAAATTTTTTCTCGTGGGGCCCCATGACTGGCGCCTGTGTAATTCGCCCCTGACTGGCCGCTAGTTCTGGCCGCCAGCTTCAGGGTCATCAAATTTTGGGTACACATTGCAAATGTTTTTCAGAATACAGAAAAAAATTTTTAGATACTAGAATTTATTTGCTCATAAGTTATAAACCTCAAAAAGTGAATTTTGCCAAGTTTTTTTCAACACCAGCTGGGTTTACCACTATTTAACTCAAAATCTATCAACTTTTACTATAGAACATTATATGTAACATTCGTTGCAAATTGTGTCTGGAATTTATTCTTCTGGGTTAGAATTTCTAATTCCAAGGTGAATGTTATATAAACTACATGTCAATATTCAACTCAAACAAAGTGCAAGTTCGCCACAATTGATTTTTTTATCCAAAAGTTTAAAAGAAAGCTTGGTGCAATACCTTTCAAATGGTCTGTAGCATTTTTATGGCCTTCAATTTTGTAAAAAGTTATGATAATTTAAAGAAAGACAAAAAATTCACAAATATTAACATGGTATTTCCCATTAAATTTTTTAAAAAATTTGGTGTTTCTTTAAATTATCATAACTTTTTACAGAATTGAAGGCCCTAAAAATGCTACAGACCATTTGAAAGGTAATGCTCCAAGCTTTCTTTTAGACTTCTGGATAAAAATATCAATTGTGGCAAACTTACACTTTTTTTAAGTTGAATATTGACATGTAGTTTATGTAACATTGACCTTGAGATTAGAAATTCTAACCCAGAAGAATAAATTCTACACATAATTAGTAACGAATGTTACGTATAATGTTGTATAGTAAAAGTTGATAGATTTTGGGATAAATAGCGATGAACCCAGCTGGTGTTGAAAAAAAACTGGAAAAAGTTCACTTTTTGAGGTTAGAATAACTTTTGAGCTAATAAATACCAGTACCTAAAAATTTTTTTCTGTATTCTGAAAAACATTTGCAATGTGTACCCAAAATTCGGTGCATTTTAAAATTTTGATCGGACCACTTCACGTGGAATACCCCATATATATATATATGGGAGATTCCATGTGAAGTGATCCAGTTAAAAATAGAATCTTGCTTTAATGTATGGAATCAGTAAAAAACTACTTTAATAGAGTGTAGCTAATTTTTTAGACCTATATTTCAATTAGTACCCGAGCTGTAACCTATCAAAAAATCGAATTTTTTGAAAAAAATGTCTACGGCCATTTTTATCACTTAAAAACTCAATATCTAACAATTTTTTTTATATACATTAACTTTGAAAAAATTTATAAATTACAAGCAGAATCTGTTGAAATATTTCATTTATATTAGTTTAACATATTGAATATAGTTATAATTAATAAAAACCTTTGTAGTAAAAAAAAGGTTTGTACGATCAAAAATATTTTATCCATCCAAGAATCTAATTCATCGATGATTAATTACCTTCAATATGATGCAAAATTTGAGTGCAGCATAGCATTTCGACAAAGTTATGGTGTTTTTAAGCAAATTTCTTAAAAAAAGAGTGCGAATACATTTTATGAAAAAAACAGAGTAACCGTATACTTGCATTCAAACAACATGGCACTATTATACTTTAATAATTCTAAAATATACTATTTAATGTTAGTTACTGATACTTTTCAATCTCTAAGCTGCTTACAAACACAAAATAGTATGTATAAGCAGGTATACCTGTTGTATAATTGAATAAATACCTGAAACTTAATAAAATTCCAATAAATCCAATTACATAACAGGTATAACTCCTAACTTAATAATTTTTAAAATAGTTTTCAAATGTAATTCGTATTTTATATTGCCACTATTAAAATTTGAATTTTCTTTTGCCATTACTGTTTATAATAGAATTATCTTAAAAATGCAATAATTAATGTATTTAATTTTTAATCTATTGTATATATCATATTGATGTTTAGAAAAGTGTATGATTTACTTGATTAATATTTATTTTATCTTCAAATAATTTTGCATCTGCATTTAAAGCATTAAATTTTAGATCCGTTATTATCACTGAGTACACATTTGAAAATTGTATGAGTTTTATCATCAGGAATGAGTAAACTAATACACATTCTTTCAAGTAATTCACATCTTTTTTTTTACGCATGGAAAAAATACATATATTATGCATTCTTGAAAAAACAATTTTGAAGTATTTATATATCTATATATATATATTAAATAAATATTCCGCCGCGCGCACACGCACACGTACACACACACGCACACACACACACACACACAAACACATACACACACGCACGCACGCACACACGCACACCCGTGCCGGGTTTGCTGGTCCCGCATCGTGGCGCCTCCCCAGGTGGTGGAAGTGGAATGCTTTCGAGACATGGATGGTACCGAAAAAATAAAATATTCGGGGCGAACCAAAACCAGATAGAGGAAGGCACCCCGAAATTAAACCAATTATGGATAGTGAGATTAAAACAACACTACCCCAAGCGGGCACGGCAGTTCTGTCAGATCCCGCCACTGATTCCGGTCGGGTGAAAGCCTCGGTGGTCAGTGCTGGTCCTACGGATTTTGGGGGGGGGGACTAAACTCACATCGTTAAAATGGTAAGTGCTGCGGAGGTTGGTCACTCGGTCTCTGTAGCATCAAATACTACGTGTGACCTGTCCTCGAGTGGGATGTAGAATGACGCTGACAGAGCTTTCCTCCGTCTGCGTGAGAAAATGAATGTGCCAAAGTCGCCCATCTTCCGCGCTGAAGAGCGTCAAAGGAGGCTGGTGGAGAGGGAAAGGCCCTCACCACCTCAGCATCCTCCAGAGAAAAGGAAGAAGGGGTCGAAGCAGCCCACTAGCAGGAATGGGCCAGCAGATGCTTCGACATCCGTTCCTAAAACCGGTGGAAACCAGTCAAAGGTCCCTGAATGGGCTACTGTAGTGCGCAAGGGCAAAAAGAAAGAGGCTCAGCAAAATACGCAACTGAAGAAAGCTAAGGATGTCGGAGGACCGCCAAAGGTGTCCAAAAAACCTACAGCGGTCGTTATACCAGCTCGTCCCGACGCCATTAAGATTAAAGTGTCCGGAGGGCGAGCCTATGCCGACATCCTTCGGCAAATACGGGCCGCGCCAAACCTCAAGCCGCTGGGAGAAAGAGTCTCCCGTATCCGGCGTACCAGAGGAGAGGATCTGCTGATTGAGCTTGGAAGACCTGGCGTAGGAACTCAAGACCTTGAGACAGCGGTCTCGTCCACATTACGTGGGTTAGCAGAGGTCCAGATGCTGACCCACAAAGAGTCTATTGCTATAAAGGACATAGATGAGGCCACGACGGCGGAGGAAGTGGCAGAGGCAATCGCTGCGGTGATCGGGCCAAATATGGTACCTTCTGAAAATATAAAGCTTAGAAGGTCATATGGAGACACTCAGATGACCAGTGTCCTTCTTCCCGCATCGGCAGCAAAAAAGCTGCTACAGAATGGGAAGCTTCGGATAGGCTGGGTCAACTGCAGGGTTCGGCTCCGCGAGCCGATCACGCGTTGTTACCGATGCTACGAGGTCGGTCACTTCGCAATGGCTAGCAAAAGCGCAGTAGACCGATCATCGCAGTGTTTCCGGTGCGGCCAAGAGGGCCACAAAGCAGTGGATTGCGCAACGGATAAGATCATAGCCGCATTTACGGTTGAAGCATCTGACAGAAATGGTTAGGTTGCTGCAAATCAACCTAAACCACTGTGCTGTGGCCCAGGATCTGCTGCCACAGTTGGTCAGAGAAGAGCAGGCCGACATTGTTATCGTCAGCGAGGAGTACAGGGATCTCAGTGAATCGAAATGGGTGAGTGATACCACTGGCAGAGCGGCCATCTGGGTATGTGGAAACATGCATATATCCGGAAAAATGGCCACTCCCTTCCCCAATTTTACGTGGGTGGAGGTGGCGGGTATACGAATATACAGTTGCTACCTATCACCCAGTGACAACATTGACGGATTTCTGGGATCCCTTGATGCCATCGTTACTAGTGCAAGGTCCTCCCGATTGCCAATAGTCATCGGAGGGGATTTTAATGCCTGGGCGACAGTATGGGGCAGTACGAAAACGAACACTCGTGGTCGTACACTCCTCGAGGCCTTTGCGATATTGGAGTTGGAGATTGCTAACACTGAAACGACTCCCACTTTTACCAAGGCGGGGAGGTCGTCTATAGTAGACCTAACCTTCATCGATCCCAGATTAATGAAGAGAGGGTTTACCTGGAAAGTTAGTGATCGCTACACGGGGAGCGACCATCAAGCACTCGTGTACCAGCTCCAATCGATGATTAACAGGGCAGCAGGTCTGAACAAAAGCTTCCAATACAAGAGATGGGTACCGTCTACCTTCGACAGAGAAATGTTCCTCTGCTCCATAGCAGAAGTCGCTGTCAAAGGAACATCGGAAGAACGAGCCGAGGAACTCACGCGTGCCATAATAGCGGCTTGCGATATATCTATGGCCAGGAAATCCATCCCTCGTGGCCGCCCACCTATTTACTCGTGGAATAAGAATATCGCTAAATTACGCCGTGAGTGTCTGAGGACTCGTCGACTGCACCAGAGAGCTCGGAACCAGCCGCGGTACCAAGAACTAACCGCGGCCTACGAGGAAAAACGGAAAGAGCTCAAGGCTGCCATTAAAGCGGCTAAACGCAAGTGCTGGCACGAATTTTGCGAGGAAGTGGACCGCGATTCCTGGGGCAAGCCCTACAAAATGGTGATGTACAAGATCAAACCGAGGGGCGCCTCAATGCCATCGTGCCCACATTTTCTTGACAGAGCGGTGCGCCACCTATTTCCACAACATCAGGAACGGAAAGCCGAGACAGGTTTAAAGGGGACCGACAGTGCAGTCGCGCCGCCAGACATTAGCATAACCGAGCTGAAAATGGCTGCAAGGAGAATATCCATCCGTAAAGCTCCAGGCCCGGATGGAATACCTGGTCTGGCCATTAAGACCACTGCGCTGAATGTGCCACAAATTTTTGCGGACATATTTAGTGCATGTTTTCAATTAGGATGCTTTCCAGCAAGGTGGAAGGTACAGAGGCTGGTGCTTCTCCCGAAGGGGAGCCGACCACCGGAGAACCCTTCCTCGTACCGGCCACTCTGTTTGTTGGATATAGCTGGAAAGCTATTCGAGCGGGTCATTTGTGCCAGGCTACAAGCAGCCATTGCACAGGAAGGCGATCTGTCCGACAATCAGTTCGGTTTTCGGAAGAGGCGCTCAACTATTGACGCTATAGGTCGAGTTGTCGAGCTGGCCACCAATGCCATTGGTGCTACTAGGAATTCTAGGCGCATGTGTGCTATCATCGCACTGGATATACGCAATGCCTTCAACTCGGCTCGGTGGGACAATATTATGTTGTCCTTGGAACAATTAAAGGTGCCGCTCTACCTACGCAGTCATCTCGAGCTACCTCACAGAACGGATCCTCCTCTATGACACCGAAGATGGCGCGCACTCCTATAACATCACCGGACGCGTACCGCAGGGTTCGGTCTTGGGACCTCTTCTTTGGAACGTTATTCACGACGAACTGCTTAGGCAGCAGCTTCCACAGGGAGTGTCGATGGTGACTTTTGCGGACGATGTGGCTTTGATCGTCGTCGCAAGGAGCATCGATGAGATAGAATATCTCGGAGATGTCTCTATCGCGGTAGTGGCTGAATGGTTGAGCACCCATGGGCTGTGTCTGGCGGCCGAAAAGACCGAGGCGGTACTTATCTCCAGAACGAAGCAAAGGAGGTACGCCACCATTACTGTAAATGGTAAACGTGTGAGATCGGCGGACACGATGCAATATCTAGGAGTCATCTTGGATGCGCGGTTAACATTCAAGGAACACCTCCTAAGTGCAGGGTCGAAACCGCAGGAGTGGCTAGAGCTTTGTCGGGCATACTGCCCAATATCGGAGGGCGAAAGCAGCCCTCTTAGCGACAGTGGTAAGCTCGGTACTTTTATATGGAGCCCCGATTTGGGTGGATGCCCTAAGAACTAACCTAAGCTACGGTGCATCCTGTCGGCGAGCCTGCAGAATAGCCGCACTAAGGGTGGCTCATGTTTATAGAACCGTGTCAGATATAGCCCTCTCGGTGATCGCGGGAATTCCTCCCATCGATCTTTTGGCGATAGAGAGGGCTGATACGTACAGAAAAGGTCGGCGTACCTTAGAAAACAGCAGCGAAGCAGCACGTGGTAGTAGCAGTCGGTGGTCAAACAGGACTATCGAACTGTGGCAGCAGAGATGGGATTCGGCAAGCGAAGGTCGCTGGATCCACCGCGTCATCCCAGATATCGCCAAGAGGACGAGTAGGAAACACGGATTCATCACCTTCCACCTGACCAAGGTGATTACCGGGCATGGATGTCTTCGCAGTTACTTGCATCGCATCCGTATATACGGGGGTGCGGAGTGCCCGACCTGCCCTGGTGTCCTCGATTCGTGGAAGAAAGGGGTGTTTCCATACCTTTTGGAAGGGGCCTTTGACACCAGAGGGTATCGGAATGTGCCTCCTCGGTTCGCAAGAAGGTTGGGATGCCGTACTGACCTTAGCATCCATTGTGGGGCGGCTGAATCATTTTTGAAAAGAAGAAGAGCGTACAAGGGACGACCTTAGTAGCCGTCCCACATGCACGAGACAGTGACTTATTGCTGATCACGAAGGGCCAAACGTGGCGTGACTGCCCTCTCGAAATAATGCCTCACGGCGCTTTCCGAGGGGGGAAAGATCAGTCGAGAGGAGGAGCCGTGACCAAAGGCAGGATGGTTTTTAATGGGTATGGGTCGCGCTCACCAAGTCCCATACTCCGTGCGTAAAAAGCATTTTTACCGCCTCCTCAAAAAAAAAAACACACGCACACACAAACTTACATATATAACACACACATATATATATATAACATATATATATAACATATATATATGACATGTATAAATAACATATACGAGGTATATACAGGGTGTCCCATTTTAAATAACGGATGAGAATATCTCAAAAAATATTGGAGATAGAAAAAAACTTTCTATACAAAAGTTGTAGGGTTTTAAAGGGGCCAACTGACAGTGATATTACCCATAACCTGAGGTCAAGGGTTAAGGTCATTTGAAGGTCAAAATGTTTTTTTCGAATAGGAATCACTACTTTTGACCTCGGAAATGGAACGGGCGGGAAATTTTACGTTCAGTATGATCTTGGCCAATGTTATGGTCAAGGTCATGGTCAGGATCAAAACAGTAAACGCGTACAGACCTTACGAAAAAAGCCAACCCTATACAAATATTGAGATGCAGGAGCTGTAGGGCTGCAGGAAAGCCAACTGACGGTATCCTTGACCGTCACCTCAAGGACAAAGGTCAAGGTCATGTGATAGGAATTTTAAGATCTCGACCATCACTCGCTCTCAGCCTTACCCAGGATTAATGACGTGGACGTGGCGAGTTTCTAATCCCTCAGTGTGGGTGTGTGTATGTGTGTGTAAAATCGTAAAATTTTTTTGCAAAATTATACAAAAATTATTTAGTAGCTACTTTGCTTTAAGTGTAAAAAACTAAAAAAGTAAGAACATATTGTCGGTGCATAATTCACAACCTCGCTTTAGTTGACCTGATTGAAATAAGATCATTCATCCGTCAGCCCCTTAGTACATAATGCCTGATTATACCTCCAATGAAATAGTAGATATTATTCTTGCGCTTGGAGAATGCCATGGCAATTATGCTCAAGCAGCAAGAATATACCGTAATCGTTTGCCTAATAGAAGACATCCAAACGATCGTACCATTGCGAGACTTGCAGAGCGTCGACAACAACGAGCACTTGGTCCGCGAGAAAGACGGAGTAATAATGTACCAGAAAGGGATCATCCACATTGCTTGCAGTATTAGGTTTGGTAGCAATTGACTCCCACATTAGTACTCGAGCAATTGCAAGACAATTAGGTATTCCAAAATCCACGGTGCACCGAATTCTGAGAGTTCATAGATTCCATCCTTATCACGTAACATTGACACAACAGTTACTTGCTGGGGACTTTGAACGAAGGCGCCAGTTTTGTGCGTGGGCACAAATGATAATACAAGGAGATCCAGAATTTTTTAATTACGTCCTATTCAGTGACGAAGCTACTTTTCATAATACTGGTCAACTTAACAGGCACAATTGCCATTACTGGATTGTCGAAAATCCACATTGGCTTCAACAAGTGAATCATCAGCAACGTTGGAGTTTGACCATGTGGTGCGGTATTATAAATATAAACTTAATTGGTCTGTATTTCTTCGAAAGACATGTAAATCGCCACAACTATTTACGGTTTTTGAGAAATGATTTACCGGTCTTACTTGAAAATGTTGATCTGCACACAAGACAACGCATGTGATTTCAGCACGATGGTGCACCTGCTCTTTTTGCCAGAATAGTTTGTGACTATCTGAACGTCAGATTTACTAATCGATGGATAGGACGTGGTGGATTTGAAGAATGGTGTCCGAGATCTCCAGATTTGACCAGTTTGGATTTCTTTTTGTGGGGTTATCTGAAAAATATTGTCTACGCTGAAGTACCCACTACAAGAGAAAATATGATAAACCGCATAACAATTGCATGTCGCAACATTCCAAGAATCGCTCTTCTAGCCACCATTAGAAGTTTTCAAAATCGAATTCAGTTATGCTGTGATAATAACGGGCAATTGTTTGAACATCTTTTTGATGAATTTCCTGATCAAAGCGTCTTTAAAATAAGATTAGATAACTTATCCTTAGAACAACTATCGCCTTGCCTTGAGTGTCTGGTATAACCACACCTTGCCTTAAGTCGCTGGGACAACTATCGGCTTGCCTTAAGTGGCTGGGACAACTATACGCCGATACACACACACACACATACACATGCACACACACACACACAAAGGGATTAGAAACTCGCCACGTCCACGTCGTTAATCCTGGGTAAGGCTGAGAGCGAGTGATGTTCAAGATCTTAAAATTCCTAACACATGACCTTGACCTTTGTCCTTTAGGTGACGGTCAAGGATACCGCCAGTGGGCTTTCTTGCAACCCTACAGCTCTTGCATCTCAATATTTGTATAGGGTTGGCTTTTTTCGTAAGGTCTGTACGCGTTTACTGTTTTGATCCTGACCATGACCTTGACCATAACGTTGGCCAAGATCATACTGGACGTAAAATTTCCCGTTCGTACCATTTCCGAGGTCAAAAGTAGTGATTCCTATTTGAAAAAAACATTTTGACCTTCAAATGACTTTAACCCTTGACCTCAGGTTATGGTTAGTATCACCGTCAGTTGGCCCCTTTATAACCCTACAACTTTTGTATAGAAAGTTTTTTTCTATCTCCAGTTTTTTCTATATCCGTTATTTAAAATGGGACACCCTGTATATATGACACATATATATGCGGTATTCCACGTGAAGTAGTCCAATCAAAATTTTAAAATGCACCAAATTTTGGGTACACATTGCAAATGTTTTTCAGAATACAGAAAAAAATTTTTAGGTACTGGAATCTATTTGCTCAAAAGTTATTCTAACCTCAAAAAGTGAATTTTTTCTAATTTTTTTCAACACCAGCTCGGTTTACCGCTATTTAACTCAAAATCTATCAACTTTTACTATAAAACATTATATATAACATTCGTTGCCAACTATGTCTAGAATTTATCCTTCTGGGATAGAATTTTTAATCTCAAGGTTAATGTTACATAAACTACATGTCAATATTCAACTTAAAAATAGTATAAGTGCGCCACAATTGATTTTTTTATCCAAAACTCTAAAAAAAAGTTTGAAGCAATACCATTCAAATGGTCTGTAGCATTTTTGGGGCCTTCAAATCTGTAAAAAGTTATGATAATTTAAAGAAACTCGAAATTTTTTAAAAAATTTAAATGGGAATTACCATGTTAATTTTTGTGAATTTTATGTCTTTCTTTAAATTATCATAACTTTTTACAGAATAGAAGGCCCCAAAAATGCTACAGACCATTTGAAGGTATTGCTTCAAGCTTTTTTTTAGAGTTTTGGATAAAAAAATCAATTGTGGCGCACTTACACTATTTTTAAGTTGAATATTGACATGTAGTTTATGTAACATTAACCTTGAGATTAAAAATTCTATCCCAGAAGGATAAATTCTGGACATAGTTAGCAACGAATGTTATATATATGTTTTATAGTAAAAGTTTAGATTTTGAGTTAAATAGCGGTACACCGAGCTGGTGTTGAAAAAAACTTGGAAAAATCCACTTTTTGAGGTTAGAATAACTTTTGAGCAAATAGATTCCAGTAACTAAAAATTTTTTTCTGTATTCTAAAAAACATTTGCAATGTGTACCCAAAATTTGGAGCATTTTAAAATTTTGATCGGACCACTTCGTGTGAAATATCCCATATATATATATATATATATATATGGGTGGTTCTCTGTGACATCGAAGATGAAAAAAATAAATATTGCTATAACTGTGGGAATATGTTTTAGAGGTATCCAGTAGTTCTCCTGAATTTTTTCAGATTTTTTCTGGGCCATTATTTTAAGTTACAGAGAGTCAAAGTTGACATTTTAGCACTTTTTTGCATTATATGCCCATTTTCATGAATTTTTAGCTCCCAGGGGATGCATTTTTCACTAAAAACATAACTATGACTTTTTTTGTAAAATTTTCCGAACTTTTCATTAAAAATACTATAAAAGACATAAATGTAAGCTGTCACACTCTTGTAAGCCAGTTAAACCTTAAATAGTGAAAATCAGCAATTCTGCTCCGGACTCTGGTAACCTGTCTAAAAGATGTCTTTTTATAGTCAGAAACTGCCTAAAAATTTCCAGAATGGGTCTAAATCATTAAGATCACTTATGGTCAAAATATCCGGGAAAAGTGCCCGAAATATTAATAGAAATGTATATTTGTTGCCTTATAACGATGAATCTAGTAGCATGATCATTGCAAAAAAAGTTATGCACTTACCTTGGAATGGTAGAAAAGTATCTCCACTTGTTTCAGTATCCATCTAATCCCCTGTAAGCTGCTAAAAATACAAATATTATTATACAAATGTAAAAAATTAATTTTTAAACATTTATAATGTTGAATTTTTAGTTTTACATCCCTGACAAGAATTATAATACTAATCTGAAGGATTGCTATAAATATATAAACATCATTATTACAATAACTGAAAATATACGTATTTAATACAAAAGATATATAAATAAATCGGATATATAATTATAATGAATAATATGATAACGTGACAGTGACAAGTTTGTGAAATCTAAACAATGTATTGCTGAATAATAATAATAATAATGTTGATAGTTTTATAGTAATCCTTCAGATTAGTATTATAAATCTTGTAAGGGATGCAAAACTAAAAATCCAGCATTATAAATGTTTAAAAAATAATTTTTCATAATTTTATAATAATATTTGTATTTTTAGCAGCTTACAGGGGATTAGATGGCTACTGAAACAAGTGGAGATACTTTTCTACCATTCCAAGGTAAGTGCACAAATTTTTTTGTAATGATCATGCTACTAGATTCTTCGTTATAAGGCAACAAATATACATTTCTATTAATATTTCGGGCACTTTTCCCGGATATTTTGACCATAAGTGATCTTAATGATTTAGACCCACTCTGGAAATTTTTAGGCAGTTTCTGACTATAAAAAGACATCTTTTAGACAATATTAGGTTACCAGAGTCCGGAGCAGAATTGCTGATTTTCACTATTTAATGTTTAAATGGCTTACAAGAGTGTGACAGCAAACATTTATGTCATTTACAGTATTTTTAATGAAAAGTTCGGAAAATTTTACAAAAAAAGTCATAGTTATGTTTTTAGTGAAAAATGCATCCCCTGGGAGCTAAAAATTCATGAAAATGGGCATATAATGCAAAAAGGTGCTAAAATGTCAACTTTGACTCTCTGTAACTTAAAATAGTGGCCCAGAAAAAATCTGAAAAAATTCAGGAGAACTACTGGATACCTCTAAAACATATTCCCACAGTTATAGCAATATTTATTTTTTTCATCTTCGATGTCACAGAGAACCACCCATATATATATATATGTTGAATTCTGAATTCTTAGACACGGCGGCGGCGAAATATTTATGTATTATAGAGAGAAATTCTGAATTCTTAGACACGGCGGCGGCGGCGACGGCGAAATATTTATATATTATAGATACATATATATATAATCTTTAATAGTTACATTGACTTGCACAATTGTAAAGAATGAAAAGGTATTAATTAAGTGGATATAAGTTATCGTTGATCATCGTTATAGTTACTGAATATTTTTTTACAGTTGTATAAGAATAAATTACATGTAAATAATTGTATATATATTAAAAAAGAGAAAATTAAGCAGATAAATTATTGCTTTCCATTCTTACAATTACTCAATAATGTTTTCGACATTTTCATAAAAATGTGTTAGTTCTTTCTGAAGTCTAATATATTTATTTGTACATTTTATGAATTTTTGCACGTATACATTGATTTTTATTTCAACCGTGAGGGATAAGATGGGATAATTATTTAAAAACAAATGTTAATTCAGTGGATAACTTATCGATCTCTATCCATCCTTACAGGTTAATTAGTGTTAATCATAGTAAAACTGTTATGAAAGTCTAGTATATTTTTTACTTTGGATTCAAATATGATACTTAAGTATAATATTGTGTAGTGGGAAGTTTGGGTTTTTTTCTTATATTGATGATCTAACCAATGTTTAAGCACGTGTTATAGAGTAAAAAGTAATATAATGTTATTGTGTGAATTTATTATAATTATTTAGATAATTTATTATTAATAAAACCTATGATTATTGTCCAAAACGCCCAGCTAAAGTTTTATAGGTATTCATTATAAATTTCCAAGAGAAAGGTATGTAGTATAATTCTGTAAAAAAATTAAGTAAAAACAAATAAAATTGTTCAAAAAAATAAAATAAATAAAAAAAAGTATTACACATTTTTATGTTTATGTTAGTTATTCACTCATCCACTTACTAACTCGGTCAATTCTGCTCATCTTTTATGATCAATCATTTCTCAGTCTATTCTCAATGCTACATTCACAAACAATTACAAAGATAATAAAAACATATTTGTAGACGTTTCGAAAAGCCTAGTTAGAATTTATTTTAATGGTATTAGTCATTAGTATTTTATTTTGCAAGATTTTTTGAATAAACATATTTTTTAAAATATGGACAATTTCATATAGGTTAAAATTTTAATGTACATATCGGTACCATATTGCAAGAACAATATAGCGTTTTTGCGCCCTAAAAATAGGGTCTAAAGTATCCCTTTAGGAACCGGCGGGTGCAAAAGTATTTTAGCGCTGCCGAGATTCAACAAATAAGAAAGACTCATCTTATCTGCTCCCTAAATTTAGCGATTTAGATATTTATTTAGATATTATGGTGTGTGTGTATAATATTAAACTCCATAAAAAGTTTCTGCAATTGAAAGTACTGAAATCAAAATAGTAACGGTAAGTATTTTATAGATATCAACAGAAATTTTTTATTTGTTTATTAAATATTCCACGTTGAATTTGTGCCTCTAGACAGTATACTTTATATAAAACACCTTCTACGAAGGTGTCAACATTCGCAAGTATGGTTTCCAATCACACTTTCAAAAATGTTATCTGATAAAAAAAATCTTTAATTATTACTCCCATCCTATTTCTACTTATATTTTGGTTAAACTCCATAAAAAGTTTCTGCAATAGAAGGTACTGCAATCAAATATCGACAAGTAATTTTAATTAAATATTTATATATTTTTTTTTGCTTAAACTTCATAAAGTTTCTGCAATAGAAAGTACTGAAATCAAAGCGGAATTATCGACAAGTATTTTTTACGATACCATAGATTTATTTTAATTAAAATTTATATACTTTTGCTTAAACTACATAAAAAGTTTCTGCAATAGAAAGTACTGAACTCAAACCGAAATAATCGACAAGTATTTTTTACCATACCATATATTGCATTTTTTTGAATTAAACTTTTACATATTTTGCTTAAACTCTATAAAAAGTTTTAATTAATTTCCAGAAAACTGATAAAAAGGAAACTTCTTTTTTTTTATTCTTTTTAAATAAACAATGTATATCCTTCCCGTGCTTTACATTAGTAGATACACAATTTTATAGAATAATAATAATTCATTTGTGCAAAATTAATTTCTGCATAACTAATAAAAAGTAATTTCTTTCTTTTCTACGCTCTTTAAATAAAATAATACTTGCACCACAATTGATTAAGTATTTCAGTAGAGTTATTTTTGACCTACTAATCAAAAATAATATCCTCTTATATCGATGGTATTTAGTAGGTTATGGTGTAAAATAATATGGTCAAATAAAGCATTCTAATGTTTTACATCTAAACTTAAATGTATTTTCATTTTTTATTATATCCATTTCTTATTTTATCATAAAATTGTTATCAAGTACTAGTGCTTCATTTCACAGCAAAAACAAATCCAAATCAATGCTGTGTCGATATATAGGCCTCATTAGAAAGATATAATGTCGTTATAAAATCTTATAAATTTTACTTAATAAGAAAAAACTTAAAATATTTTATAAGTCTTTGATATATAAATATGCATATGCAATACGCTATTTAATTCAAATCAGACGCATAATTCAAAAGAAAGATGGCAATCCAACGCGTGGTGCAAGTATTATTTTATTTAAAGAGCATAAAAAAGAGAGAAATTACTAATTAATTAATTTTTGATACACTTAACACTTATAATCTGCAAATAACGCCTGAAATGAACAAAAATTTACGATTTGTTACTTTGTTGATACATTTACGATGGCCATATATAGATCCCGCCATGTATAAACTATATGGTAAGATATTTATGTTTATCGAAAAAGCTATAATATGTAACTTATTATGATGATCAAGGTTACTTATTCGATAAATTAACAATAATTTGAAAAAACGTGTATTATTAAAAAAATACTGATTTAAACAGCAACTATTTTCTTCACTTTTCTTCATATTTTGAGCATAGATTATATTTGCAAATAGCCATATTACCTCGGTCGCTAATGCTCCCTCGGTTGAATTCCGCTTTTGAGGGTAAATGTTGATTATAAAGTGTAATTCTTAAATCAGTTAATTATAAATATATTTTAAATGTTTTAAATATAATTATTTTACCTAATTTTTTAACTAATTTTTTATAACTTTTGTCATGTGTTATAATCTGTTAATTAAAATTTATTATTGTATTATTAAGACAAAAAAAATTATAAAATATATACAACTTATATTACCTTTACTCATCATGATATTTAACTATAAAATTTTATACTTGAATGTTGGTTAATTTTATTTTCTCTTTGTATTCACAGGCTTGAGACTGTCATATTATGAATGTAATATTAATCAATTGACGAATGTAATATTATCTACAAGTTAAAAAAAATACAAATAAAATAGAGATTAAAATATGCTAAAACAGTTGCAAAAGTTTAAAGACACTTTTGAATAATACATGTTGCAAAATTATTATATGTATAAATTATTTAATTATTTAAATGCCTCGATATAATTATCTTCAAAATATGGCTGCATTAAAAATAAAATAGTACCACATATTGCAGATAATTTATTATTTGCAACAATGGTATTTTCTGCTAATAATTTTGTTAATAAATGTCGCTAATGGCAGACAAATGATATTATTAATGTTTACAGTTGTAGAAGTTATTAGTATTAAAATTGTAGTATAAACAGTTTTAATGTGATGTAAAAAATTTAGTAAATTGAATTAAAATTAATATTGTCTGAAGTGTGACGCTTGATTCAGACAATTAATTATTTTAAAAATTTATTTTCCTTAAATAATTTATATTAAAAATGTCGCTTTATGCAGACAATTTATTACTTCAAACATTTAGTTTAAATAAGGAATTTATATAAACAATATCGCTCAAAATGCAGAGAATTTGTTATTTCAAAAATGTATTTTTCGTAAGTAATTTAGATAGAAAATGTCGCTCGTAGAAAATTTGTCACAATAAATGACTGTTGAAACTTTGAATGCAATGTGCAATGCATTGTATCGACAACCTTCCTATGATTATAAAAAATTAAAAAAATTAATTTTTAATCAGAATAATTCAGATAATTTAATTTAATAAAAAATTTGTCACAATAAATGAATGTTGAATACTTTATACTTTGATATAAAACTATAACTAAACAAAATGCATGTCAACAGAGAGTACTGAGCTGACAGTAACAGTATAATATAGCGCCCTCTCGCTGACACTTCTAAACTAAATGTCCTGCCAATCGTTGGGAGCTCTGTACGCGCTCGTTAACCGGCTGGCACGCAACGCTGTCTTTCTATCTCACACATCTCCCATGTCGCTATCTCTTTTCGCTTTCTGTAGACATATATATACATAGGGAGACGAAAAAAGGGAAGAAGCAAAAATCGAGAAAAGGAATTCAGCAAGCAATATCTTTGGCATCGATTTTCTTAATTTTGCGTGAATGAATTCGGACAAAACTTGTTGTAGAGTGAGAGTTAGCAATAAGGAAAGTAATGCGTGGCCAATAGCACAAAATAAATAAGTAGTATTGAAGTGGTTAAAAAGTAAAAATCTGGGGGGCTAGTTAGCTGTATATAAATGGCTCTCGCGCCTATACTTGCGTCAGGCGCTATCGCGCCTTTTGATATTTAGTAATATCTTGTAGTAATTTCATATGAATTGTAACTAGGTTTTCTGAACCGTCTACAAATATGTTTTTATTATCTCTGTAACTGTTTGTGAATGTAGCATTGAGAATAGACTGAGAAATGATTGATCATGATAGTTAAGCAGAATTGACCGCGTTTTGTAAGTGGATGGGTGAATAACTAACATAAACAGAAAAATGTGTAATACTTTTTTTTTATTTATTTTATGTTTTTAAAACAATTTTATGTGTTTAATAAAAAAGTGTCCTTTATTGATCGTCACGAACCAATGGTGTTAACAGATGTTAAGTTAAGTTACAAAATATGCCGACGTTTCGGACGTTTTTTCGCCGTCCCTTTTCAAGGCAAATTCAAACAAAACTCAAAAAAAACACATATCATTCGTGTAAATCTCGCAAAAGCCACTCTTCCATTATTACATATCCATTCTTTTTACTAATTTTCACCACCCACGCTGTCGTCTCCAGAACACATTGTTTAAGAAATATATATATATATATCTATATACATAGGACCTCCCCGAAGGGAGTCCTAATTGTGAATTTTTCTTTCCTGTACCAGTTCATGATTATTTTTTTACTATGATTATTTCTAATTAAAGATAACTCTAAAAAGTTTATAGCACCATTTTTTTTCCTTTTCATGAGTAAATTGTAGTCGTGCGTTATAATTATTGTATACATCTAATACTTTAGTTATCTTATTTCAGGAATGCACATTATTGTATCATCTACGTATCTGTAGTAAAACACCGGTATACAATCTAGATTATTTAAGCACTCCTGTTCTAAATCTATCATTACCAAATCTGCAAAAGTTGGGCTTATCGGACTACCCATGGGAGAGCCAAAAATTTGTCTATAATATTTTTTATCCCAAGAAAAATACGTATTACGTAGCAAAAATTTTACACCTTCTAGTAGATTATTTAATGAGATATTGTAAAAATAATACTTTCTTATAAGGGGATACCGTTTTTCAATACTCTCAATCACTAAATTTTCGGGTATGTTGGTAAATAAGGACACTACATCTAAAGGAATCAAAACATAATTATCAGGAATATCACAGTGGCTAATTTTATTTATTGAATCTACACTATTTTTAACATAAGATTTAGGTCTCTATGCAGTTTGAAATCATTTTGTCTATTATTTTAGATAGCTTGTACGTGGGACTGCCAATACATGAAACAATAAGCCTAAGTGGAAATTCGTTTTTATGTACTTTCGGTAATCTATAAATTCTCGGCAGTACTGTATCAGTTTGGGTTAATTCATTATTATGGCATTTTTTACGCAAAAGTTTTAATTTATTCCACTTTTATTATTGTTATATGTATCTTTTTGTAATTTTATTAGTGGATTTCTATTTATTTGAACATATCTTTTACTATCTGATAAAAGATTTTGCATTTTGAGTTCATATGAATCTCTTTGAATAGCAACTGTGACGTTACCTTTGTTAGCTAAAGTAAAAAATACTTTGGTATTATTTTTTAGAAACAACTTTGTTTGTTTCAATCTTTGAGCAAATAATCTATCTTCAATGGTTGTATGTGTAGTTCTTTTTATATTTCCTTCCATATAATTAGTAATATTTTTCCTAATAAGATTAGAATAAGAAAAGAATAATTGATTCCTTTGCAATTTCTGTAAGTTTAAATAATTGCTCCACATTCTTTATTGTTTGTATTATACTATTTTTGTCTAAAAAATTACTAGAACTATATTTTTGACCTAAGGATACTGTATCTTGAACTTCATTAGGAATATTAACATTAGTTAGGTTGATAAACCATTTCTTTTTATAACTATTTGTATCTATGGATCAATTATTGGACGCATTTCCACTGCTACTACTTCTACTCTTAATTGTAAAATAAGTTAATTTATCAAATTTCCTTTTGTGTACAATGTCAACTTTTCTTTTTACATTATTTATATTATTATTACGTTTTTTTAATAGTAATTAACTAACACATTGATTACTTTAATAGTAATCCCAGCTGGTATGCTGCTCCTTGATGTACGAAGCTACCATTGTCTTAAGCGTGCGGTTCGACCTTTCTACAGGGTTTGCTCGAGGATGGTAAGGAGGTGTCGTCGTATGGTACACTCCCTTCTTTTTGAGATAGTCCTCGACCATCTTGTTTTTGAATTCGGTCCCATTATCGGAGTGAAATATTTCCGGCGTGCCGAAACGCATGAGGACACGCTCGTGTATCTCCTTTACTATGGTGTTTGCGTTTGCTTTTCTAATTGGGACCACTTCAATCCAGCGCGGAAATTAGTCCTGGAATACTAGAGTGTACTCAAATCCGTGGATAGAGCGAGGTAATGGTCCAGTCACATCACATGCGACTACCTGCCAAGGTCTTTCGACTACTCTATGGCCCATTAGGCCTCTAGGCGATTGCTGCTCTACCTTACACTGCTGACAGATTTGACATTTCCGCACGTAGTCACCTACCTCCGCATAGTATCGGGGCCAATAGTATAATCTGGCAACCCGTACGAAAATCTTTTCGCGACCTAAGTGTCCAGCAGTTTGACCGTCGTGACATTCTCACTACTTCTCATCACTACTATCTTCCATGCCTAAGTGTCTTCCATGACGTCCTCTAAGGTGGGGTCAGGCCGGTAAGTATGTAGGTTTCCCCCTACTACTTTCCATTCGGGGAATTCCCGTGGTCTCTCTGATACATCCTTTACCCATGAGAGATACCACGGGTCAACAATGGTGTCGCTCCAAGAGACCGAGGCTATCGTCGGCTCTTCCTCTTCATGCATTCTGGAGAGCGCGTCTGGAACATGATTAAGCGCACCTTTCTTGTGCTCGATCGTGAAGGAGTGCGCTTGGAGTTCGAGAGCCCATCTTGCGAGACGACTCGTTGGGTTGCACATATTGTAGAGCCAACGCAAACTGTTGTGGTCGGTTACGACTCGAAACTCATAATCTTCTATATACTGTATATATACTGTATATATACTGTACTTCTATATACTGTATATATACTGTACTTCTATATACTGTATATATACTGTACTTCTATATACTGTATATATACTGTACTTCTATATACTGTATATATACTGTACTTCTATATACTGTATATATACTGTATATAAACATTCTCGTTCGGTGACACTGTAATTTCTCTCGGCTGGGGATAGGATCCGACTTGCATACTCCAAAACTCTCTCGTCTCCATCCACGAGTTGGAGTAGTACAGCCCCTATACCGGTGTTACTGGCCTCTGTTTACAGTATGTACTGCCTATCTGGGACAGGACGCTGCAGAATCTGTGCTGTCATTAAGACGGCCTTGAGCTGTTGGACAGCTGGCTCTTGCTCATCAAGCCACTCATACCGCTGGTTCTTCTTGATTAATCCGGCATGAATCGCCTATGCCAAGAAGCCATACCGAGGAAACGGCGAATCTGTTTAAGATTTTTCGGAGCCGGATACTCTTTTATCGGCTCTTTCTTGGCGGGATCGGGACGTACTCCGTCCCGGTTTACCAGTACGCCAAGATACTTTACCTCTGAGTTACAGAAAACGCATTTATCCCGGTTTATTGAAAGTCCAGCTTCTGCCAGTCTTTTAAAGACTTCCTCTAGGTAACGCTTATGATCCTCGAATGTCTCCGACGCGACGATAATATCGTCAAGGTAAACGTAAACGTGCGGCGCCAGGTCTGGTCCTACGACTTGGTCTATCATCCGTTAAAAGGTCGTCCCCGCGTATGCCAATCCGTACCGCATCCTCGTGAACTGGAACAGTCCCAATCCGGGGACTGTGAAAGAAGTAATAGGGCGCGACTCGACTTGCAAGGGTATCTGATGATAGGCGCAATTCATGTCGAGAGTGGAGATATAGCTTAGTTTGCGCAGTATATCGTGCATGAAAGGCAAAGGATATGCATCTGTTTTTGTTAAAGCGTTGACTTTTCTGTAGTCGATGCAAAACCGTCTAGAATTGTCATCCTTTCTCGCCATCACCACCGGGCTGGACCATCCGCTGGTCGAGGGTTCAATGACACTGGAGTCAAGCATCTCCTTCACTTGGCGGTGCATTTCTTCTTGGATTTTGTCCGAGACCGGGTAGTACCGCTGCTTGATCGGCTTGGCTGATCCGACGTCGATCGTGTGCTCGACGTCGTGAGATCGACCGATCTTTAGCATGGTGTTGGATAGAACTCGCTCCAACAGCTGATGCAATTCCTCGCGTTGACTGTCGGTTGCGTCAGCAACCCCTGCTGACGACAAGGAAGCCGTACCTCCGTCCAAGCTAGCTACCTCTAACTGGACGGGGGCTTTTCTGCTTTTGAGGAACAGCTGATCAGCGTCTGGGTCTAGAACTGCACGAACTGCACGTACGAAATTGACTGGCCCTCGGGTTCGGCCTGAGTCCCGTTTAGCCGCTCCCGGAGGCGTTTCCCTTATTGCAGTCAGGGCAATGGCGGCGGAAATACGCAAGCTTACCGCACCCATTACAGGAAATCGGTTTGCTCGGATCGAAGGGCGTCCTGCTTGGCCCTCCTTCCGCGCTCTTTCCACCGCGGAGCTTCTCGTACTGGCTCTCTACTCTCCGGGCAGGTTCGGCGGTTTCTTTTTCTGAGTGAACCGCCGTCCACTCTTGGGACTTCCTGGTTTGCTACTCCCGGCGCTCCCGTTCTCACTTGGAAGCAGCTTCTTTAACTGGGTGGGAATCTCGTCCAGCTCCACCAGATTTTTGCCGGTGGTGGATTTCTCGGATTCCACCGCTGCTACCTTTGCCTTCGGAGGAGCCTTCTCTGACATCTTCTTGGCCTTATACGCGAACTCCGGCCGCACCAGCTCCCCTTCCATTGGAGGTGGTTTGTAGAGCTTTTCGCGCTCTTGCAGCCTTTCCGCTTCGCGAGCCAGGTCAAACAGCTAGTCGATTGTCTGCGCCTCGATTCACTTGAACCGGCGCTGGATTCTCGGCAGCATGTTTCGGTAGAGGTGATCTACCTGGTTCCTCTCGCTATACTTGGGGATGAACTCTTGTAGCATGCCTATCATGCAATTCATGTACTCACGTACCGGTTCGTCTTCGCCCTAAATACGTGAGATGCATTCTAGGATCAGCTTCTCTTGGTAAGTTTCGCTGGCTCCGTACCAGCGTTTGATTGAGCACGTGAATTCGTCCCAATTCCTCCACTTTCCTTTGTTGTTGTGGTACCACCTTGCGGCGTCTTCCACCAGCAACTGCGAAAGTGAAGGAAGAACTTCATTCTGCGTCATGTTTGCTAGGATTCTGCAGTCATCCACGCGCTGCAAGAAAAAATTCATTTCAAGAACGAGTACATACAAATAGTTATTTGATGGTAACAGTTACCGCATTAAGTTATTTATGAACTTTTGTGTTATTGATTATTTCTAATATATAACTAATTAGCATTGACAGAAATGGCAAAATAATAATAAATCGTCAAGTATTTACTATAGTAGATAGAGCACAGCGGCTGTCAAGCCGAGCGGGTTCTAAGCCACTTACCATCTGAGCACGCGATTTCTACCTTACCGACTATGGGTTCTGATTCCCGCTAAATGTTATTTTATATAGGTTAAAATGATCGTTAAGATGGAAATATACTTTACTGATAGTCCTGAGCCTTGTAGAATTCTACCCTATCGACCGTTATTTCAAATATCATTTATGTAGATTTATGTACGTTTATATACGTTAAAAAAATCGTTAAAATGAAAAACTACTCTATCGGTTTGCAAACTTAAAGAAAGAAATCTGTTATACCTGTAATTTCTAGCAAGAAAAAAACTCTTCCTTGCCCACCCAACCGAGAGTTAGGTTAAGCTGCGTACTGAGAATCACCAGCGCGGCGGTCGTCGGTGTCGGCGTCGGCGTCGGCGTCGGTGTCGGCGTCGGTGTCGGCGTCATAGTTTTACTTACCTACCCAACTGTTGCTCCAACGACGTAGAGAGAGAGAGAGAGAGAGAGAGAGAGAGAGAGAGAGAGAGAGAGAGAGAGGTTGTGTTACGATTCTCGTGCAAGTTTGAAAGTTTTTAATGTTTGAATAACAATACAAATTAAGTCATAGAATGCTTTAAAAGCAAAGTTTTTTGTTTATATGTTTATAAATATAAACAAAGTCATTTGTTTATGTTTAGTTGGTTTGTCCGGCATTTTGTTTTTTTAACCAATCAGAGATCGTCTTATAACTAAAGTTACTTATGAAAGAAGGAAAGGAATAGAAAAGGAGAATTACAAAATGATTCTAGCTTATAAATCTGTTTTAATTGTATTTATTTATTTAAAAAAATGATAGTACATTAAAAATATAGTTTATTTTGTAAAAATGTAGAAATGTAACAAATCAATGATAATTTATAAAATGAAAAAAAAAACTTACAATTAATTACTATTAGGAGAGAATGTATAAACGCTTAATTATATGATATAAAAACATTATTTCTTTACGTGACTTAGTTACGTTAAAAAAGATCTTTCTAATTCATTGTAATAATTAAATCTATTAATTTTTATAAAAAAAAGTTAGTTACTATGACAGAATATATATTAAAAGATGCGTATTAGTTAAATATATAATATAAAAACTTAAGGGGATGTCGGAGCTATAGCCTCCATCAAAAGCCGCTCGATCTCGCGGCTTCGAATGGCGCTGTAGTCAGGTGTCGATTTTTACGATAAACGTACTTCAAACATAAATTATAAATTTTACAGCTATATAGAGCTGTTGAAAGATACTTTCCCCCCTAGCTATAACTAAAATAAAGGTAATTATAATATTACTCTTTGCAGCAAATGTTTATTTTTTTAAAGAAATGTGAAATACGTCTCATATTTAATGAATCTATATCTACCGTAATGCTACACGCAACGTATTTCACATTTCTTTAAAAAAATAAACATTTACTGCCAAGAGTAATATTGCAATTACCTTAATTTTAGTTATAGCTAGGGGGGAAAGTATTTTTCAACAGCTCTATGTAGCTGTAAAATTTGTAATTTATGTTTTAAGTACGTTTATCGTAAAAATCGACACCTGACTACAGCGCCATTCGAAGCCGCGAGATCGAGCGGCTTTTGATGGAGGCTATAGCTCCGACATCCCCTTAACGTAGTTATTCTATAAATATGTTTTGCACTCATTGTAACTTAAAATATATCAATGCATTATTACTAGTATTCATAAAAAACGCAAAATTAATTTTAATATCTATATAAACTTTATTAAGCATCCTCCTAATACTTCAAGAACGAGTACATACAAATAGTTATTTGATGGTAACAGTTACCGCATTAAGTTATTTATGAACTTTTGTGTTATTGATTATTTCTAATATATAACTAATTAGCATTGACAGAAATGGCAAAATAATAATAAATCGTCAAGTATTTACTATAGTAGATAGAGCACAGCGGCTGTCAAGCCGAGCGGGTTCTAAGCCACTTACCATCTGAGCACGCGATTTCTACCTTACCGACTATGGGTTCTGATTCCCGCTAAATGTTATTTTATATAGGTTAAAATGATCGTTAAGATGGAAATATACTTTACTGATAGTCCTGAGCCTTGTAGAATTCTACCCTATCGACCGTTATTTCAAATATCATTTATGTAGATTTATGTACGTTTATATACGTTAAAAAATCGTTAAAATGAAAAACTACTCTATCGGTTTGCAAACTTAAAGAAAGAAATCTGTTATACCTGTAATTTCTAGCAAGAAAAAAACTCTTCCTTGCCCACCCAACCGAGAGTTAGGTTAAGCTGCGTACTGAGAATCACCAGCGCGGCGGTCGTCGGTGTCGGCGTCGGCGTCGGCGTCGGTGTCGGCGTCGGTGTCGGCGTCATAGTTTTTACTTACCTACCCAACTGTTGCTCCAACGACGTAGAGAGAGAGAGAGAGAGAGAGAGAGAGAGAGAGAGAGAGAGAGAGAGAGAGAGAGGTTGTGTTACGATTCTCGTGCAAGTTTGAAAGTTTTTAATGTTTGAATAACAATACAAATTAAGTCATAGAATGCTTTAAAAGCAAAGTTTTTGTTTATATGTTTATAAATATAAACAAAGTCATTTGTTTATGTTTAGTTGGTTTGTCCGGCATTTTGTTTTTTTTAACCAATCAGAGATCGTCTTATAACTAAAGTTACTTATGAAAGAAGGAAAGGAATAGAAAAGGAGAATTACAAAATGATTCTAGCTTATAAATCTGTTTTAATTGTATTTATTTATTTAAAAAAATGATAGTACATTAAAAATATAGTTTATTTTGTAAAAATGTAGAAATGTAACAAATCAATGATAATTTATAAAATGAAAAAAAAAACTTACAATTAATTACTATTAGGAGAGAATGTATAAACGCTTAATTATATGATATAAAAACATTATTTCTTTACGTGACTTAGTTACGTTAAAAAAGATCTTTCTAATTCATTGTAATAATTAAATCTATTAATTTTTATAAAAAAAAGTTAGTTACTATGACAGAATATATATTAAAAGATGCGTATTAGTTAAATATATAATATAAAAACTTAAGGGGATGTCGGAGCTATAGCCTCCATCAAAAGCCGCTCGATCTCGCGGCTTCGAATGGCGCTGTAGTCAGGTGTCGATTTTTACGATAAACGTACTTCAAACATAAATTATAAATTTTACAGCTATATAGAGCTGTTGAAAGATACTTTCCCCCCTAGCTATAACTAAAATAAAGGTAATTATAATATTACTCTTTGCAGCAAATGTTTATTTTTTTAAAGAAATGTGAAATACGTCTCATATTTAATGAATCTATATCTACCGTAATGCTACACGCAACGTATTTCACATTTCTTTAAAAAATAAACATTTACTGCCAAGAGTAATATTGCAATTACCTTAATTTTAGTTATAGCTAGGGGGGAAAGTATTTTTCAACAGCTCTATGTAGCTGTAAAATTTGTAATTTATGTTTTAAGTACGTTTATCGTAAAAATCGACACCTGACTACAGCGCCATTCGAAGCCGCGAGATCGAGCGGCTTTTGATGGAGGCTATAGCTCCGACATCCCCTTAACGTAGTTATTCTATAAATATGTTTTGCACTCATTGTAACTTAAAATATATCAATGCATTATTACTAGTATTCATAAAAAACGCAAAATTAATTTTAATATCTATATAAACTTTATTAAGCATCCTCCTAGATACTTCATAATTACTTCTCGATTTTGAATTTCAGTATGTAAGGTATTGTATGTCTCCTTGTTCTCAACAAGCAGAGTGCTAACTCTTCCTGGTAGAAATATCGTGAATGAATTATCTACCTCGACGACAATTTTATCTCCATATCTTGTGTGCACACTTTTCATGTTAGTAATTTTATAATTTTCGTTTTCATCAAGATCTCGCAACATTCGTGTAGAAAGAAAGATTGGGGTACCCGCAGCTTCATTAATTAAATCCATTGTATCTGAAAGAAAAAAAAAATTTTTTATTAATATTTTACGTAAGGGGTAAGAAGTAAGTATAAAAATATATAAATACCAGTAATTGTATTCGAAGAACAGTTGGCAGAAAATTCGTGATTAAAACGATTAATTATTTCCAGCAAGTGTTGTGGTTAATTCATGCAATAAAGAACATACATTCTCCAACATTAAATTGTCTAAAGCTTTCGAATTATTCCACACCCAGTGATGCAATACGACAGCGTTTTGCGCTGCACAATTTTTGATCCTCCCTGGTGGATGATGTGAGCATGTTATTCCTCTCTGCAATCCGTCTCTGTGAAGCGAGGGGCAGTGAACTTCGTCGAGATTGATAATATATTTAAAATAAGGTTTTAACCACCGTTTCTTCTCTAACCCTTTTACATATATCATCGGCTCTATACCCTCGTTTTCCTCCTCCTCCTTATGAGTGAGATTGAAGAGAAGTTTTGGAAACTCGTGGTAATTTACCTCACTATCCTGTCATGCAAGTCCATAAAAATTTTTTTCTAACTAAAGATTTTCCGATTTGTCAGCAGCTGTTAAATTGTCCCAAGAATTAAGTGGTTTTATCGTGTGTACACTTGGCACTGCCAATTATTAAAAATAAAAAATTAATATAATAAAAATGAAAGTATACCTTTTGAAAAGAATTAACTAATGGCACTCTGTGTGTTAGCGTCTAATTTTATAGGGCAGAAATCTCAACCCCCCACAGTAAAAAAAATTAGATTGACAAATAAAAAATTGCATGCGCGCGCAAGCTTTTCAGTGATTCGCAGTACAACTACCCCACTACTATAATAAAATTAAATTGACGAATGAGATCATTAATGCTCAGGCAAATTATTCTGTTATACGCTAACGTACAACATAAACATTTTTTAATTCGTTCAAGAAGTCCCCAGCGACTTTTTAGATCTCGCGTATTACTATTGGTAGCCCCTCTACCGCGAGTTATGCGTGCGCATAATGTATCGCTAATGTATAATTACCCCACTACTATAATAAAATTAGATTGACGAATGACATCATTAATGCTCAGGCAAATCATTCAGTGATACACTAACGTATAACATAAACATTTTTTAATTCGTTCAAGCAGTCCCCAGCGACTATCTAGATCTCGCGTATTACTATTAGTAGCCCCTCTACCGCGAGTTATGCGCGCGCATAATGTTGCGCAAATCTCCTACCTAGCTGCTGTTATATTTATTCGCGAACTCCCCACCGCTTGCATGGTCGTACTCCCCACGACTTCTCAAATTACTCCCCTTCCATTATATGTTATGCGCGCGCATAATATTGCGCAAATCTCCTACCTAGCTACTGTTCTATTTATTCGCGAACTCCCCACCGCTTGCATGGTCGTACTCCCCACAACTTCTCAATCCCCCCCTCTCTTTCGAGCACCTGATTCCCCTTCTTTACAATTGCGCTCTATAAATTGCGGTGCATTCTCGCGGCGGATCTTTTTCAACATCATCCCGAGGCACCTGTGGTCGATGGAAGACACCTCGTATCAAAAATAGCAACGCAGTCTATTATTCACAGAGGAAACCAGCGTCAAGCGGTGGAGAAGGAGAAGAAGAAGAGAGAAGAAGGAGACGGATTGAATATTCAGTAAGTAAGCGTCATGTGTTTCTCTTTCTCTCTCTCTTTCTCATACTCTTTAAACACGTACAAGCGCAGAGCGCCCACTTAATGCGCGTCTTTCTCTCTCTCTTATATAATCATATACTCGTATAGACATATCTATTTAATATCCAGTAAGTAAGCGTCATGTGTTTCTCTTCCTCTCTCTATTTCTCATATTCTTTAAACACGTACAATTGCAGAGCGCCCACTTAATGCGCGTGTCTCTCTTTCGTATACTCGTATACTCGTATAGACATATCTATACGGTCGCTTTCTTTAGTATATTAGGAGCCATTTACCGTTCTTTTTCGAGATTGGATAGGACCGTTTGACACAACTGCTCAGTTTTGATACATCAAGCGCCATCTCTTACTGGTGTCCCACACTACAGCATTCTGTATCATCAATAGGTAAGAAATTAAACATTTCTTTTAAACTTGCATGCAATATTACATTTTTTTAATTAGTTGATGAATATACGATAATGTATTGAGCTTAATATGTAAGCCAATAAATAATTTACTTCCCTATGCAACGATCCCCGAAAAATTAGTTCTAAGTATTGAGATATATAAATTTATTAAATATTATTAAATATTAACCGCATTATGAAGCAAAATTTTCGTTCAACACAAATTATTCTTTTGTATCTGCAACTGAGTCTATTGATCTATCCATGGATCACATCTCACTCTTTAATGTTTATACTTCAGTATCAATACTATAATATTTATAAACAAGTATCGAAAAGAATTTGGTACTATAGATTTTTTAATCAGTCGATCACGTACCATTGAGTGTACACGTGTAAAATTTTTTTGCTTAATATCGTTAGATATTCTCATTTAATAATAAAAATGAGTTTAATAAAAAAAACTACTAAGACTACAACAACAGTAGTTATAGAAAGCAGATACCCGGTCCAAAAGCGTAGTGATAAATATTGTAAAGTTTACCATAGTAGGGATCCTCGCTCATTTTTAGATTTACCATTGCCTTCGTTTTATAAGGAATTTATAGAAGAATTTCGAACACAGCAACAACAACAACAAAATCCTGAAAAACATCAACAACAACAACAACAAAATCAGGATCAGCAGGTGAGTTTTAATAATTTTACACACATATATATCAATATATATATATATATATATATATATATATATGGGTGATTCTCTGTGACATCGAAGATGAAAAAAATAAATATTGCTATAACTGTGGGAATATGTTTTAGAGGTATCCAGTAGTTCTCCTGAATTTTTTCAGATTTTTTCTGGGCCATTATTTTAAGTTACAGAGAGTCAAAGTTGACATTTTAGCACTTTTTTGCATTATATGCCCATTTTCATGAATTTTTAGCTCCCAGGGGATGCATTTTTCACTAAAAATATAAGTATGACTTTTTTTGTAAAATTTTCCGAACATTTCATTAAAAATACTTTTAAAGACATAAATGTATGCTGTCACACTCTTGTAAGCCATTTAAACCTTAAATAGTGAAATTCAGCAATTCTGCTCCGGACTCTGGTAACCTAATACTGTCTAAAAGATGTCTTTTTATAGTCAGAAACTGCCTAAAAATTTCCAGAGTGGGTCTAAATCATTAAGATCACTTATGGTCAAAATATCCGGGAAAAGTGCCCGAAATATTAATAGAAATGTATATTTGTTGCCTTATAACGTAGAATCTATTAGCATGATCATTGCAAAAAAGTTTGTGCACTTACCTTGGAGTGGTAGAAAAGTATCTTCACTTGTTTCAGTATCCATCTAATCCCCTGTAAGCTGCTAAAAATACAAATATTATTATACAAATGTAAAAAATTAATTTTTAAACATTTATAATGCTGAATTTTTAGTTTTACATCCCTTACAAGAATTATAATACTAATCTGAAGGATTACTATAAATATATAAACATCATTATTACAATAACTGAATATACGTATTTAATACAAAAGATATATAAATAAATCGGATATATAATTATAATGAATAATTCGATAACGTGACAGTGACAAGTTTGTGAAATCTAAACAATGTATTGCTGAATAATAATAATAATAATGTTGATACTTTTATAGTAATCCTTCAGATTAGTATTATAATTCTTGTAAGGGATGTAAAACTAAAAATCCAGCATTATAAATGTTTAAAAAATAATTTTTTATAATTTTATAATAATATTTGTATTTTTAGCAGCTTACAGGGGATTAGATGGATACTGAAACAAGTGAAGATACTTTTCTACCACTCCAAGGTAAGTGCACAAATTTTTTTGCAATGATCATGCTAATAGATTCATCGTTATAAGGCAACAAATATACATTTCTATTAATATTTCGGGCACTTTTCCCGGATATTTTGACCATAAGTGATCTTAATGATTTAGACCCACTCTGGAAATTTTTAGGCAGTTTCTGACTATAAAAAGACATCTTTTAGACAGTATTAGGTTACCAGAGTCCGGAGCAGAATTGCTGATTTTCACTATTTAAGGTTTAAATGGCTTACAAGAGTGTGACAGCATACATTTATGTCTTTAAAAGTATTTTTAATGAAAAGTTCGGAAAATTTTACAAAAAAAGTCATGCTTATGTTTTTAGTGAAAAATGCATCCCCTGGGAGCTAAAAATTCCTGAAAATGGGCATATAATGCAAAAAAGTGCTAAAATGTCAAATTTGACTCTCTGTAACTTAAAATAATGGCCCAGAAAAATTCTGAAAAAATTCAGGAGAACTACTGGATACCTCTAAAACATATTCCCACAGTTATAGCAATATTTATTTTTTTCATCTTCGATGTCACAGAGAACCACCTATATATATATATATATATATATATATATATATATATATATATATAAATATATATAATATAAATATATATATTTATATAAAAATAAATATATATTTATTTATATATAAATAAATATAAATATATGTATAAATATATAAATTATATAAGAAAATATTATTATATATTATATGTTCACGCGTGCGCTCACACACGCACACACAAATATATATTTACATTTTTTTTGCAGAATCAACATATGACCAGTGAGGAGTACGATGTGTACTTTAACTCGTATACTGATATAGAAGTAAGTAGAAAATGATTAAATAAATATCGTTAGTAAACTTTCATACATTTTCCAATAATTTTATTATAAATATTATAGAGTAGAACGACCAAACTGTCGATAACGGAAGATGTAAAGGTATCGTAAATAATTACGTATATAATTATTTTTTTAACATTCTTAATAATTTATTTAATTGCTTATATAATTTTAATTTTTCTTTTATAGGAATTACCAATGTCACCGGTTGCAATGGAACCAATTGCATCAATAGCAATACCTCAGTAAGAACTATAATATTTTTAAAAAATAATATATTATATTTAACTGTTTATATAATTTTAATTTTTATTTTTGTATAGGAAACACCAATGTCCCCGATTCCGATGGAACCAACAGCAGCACCAAAATCAAATACCTTAGTAAGTAACGAATTACAAAAACTATATCTTTTTCAAAAAATAATATATTTAATTATTTATATAATGTTAATTATTTGACAGGAATCATCAATCTCACATATTGAGAATGTCGAGGTGACACCGAATGTTCAAAATATTGAAAATGTAAGTTCTTTTTCTCCCTCTCTTTTCACCATACAAACGTAACGCCCTATATATGTATGTATATTTTTTCAGATACCTTTGCCACCGACACCACCACCACCACCAACACCACCACCACCACAAGCAGTTAAAGTAGGTGATGTTGACGACGAGGTAATAATTGTTTGCGAGGTATATCATCGACCTCGAAAACAAAATTTACCGTCAACGGTGGACGTCGACTTGCTAAGACGGTTGATTAATCAACCACCACCACCACCTCCATCATTACCACCACCACCAGCAGCGAAACAACCGATACAAACAATTTCATCACCGGCATCATCGTCATCGAACACATCACCGGCATCATCTTCGTCGTCTAAATCTTCATCAAAATCATCCACCTCATCATCGAAATCATCATTAATGAAACAACCATCACCATCCAAACCATCATATTCCGAACCATCACATTCCGAACCATCACCATCTAAACCATCACCATACAAACCATCACCATCATCATCATCCGAATCGTCATCAGCATCCGAATCGTCATCATCATCCAAATCTTCATCACAATCACGAACGTCAAAAAAAAAGAAAGTTGGATGATGATGACGAACAAAAAAAAGCGCTTCGAATTGTTGAAGATATTATTTTAGGATATAAAGATAAGATTAATTTTAAATAGTTTTATTATTAATGTAATCTATTTTTAGTGTGTATTCCTTTTATATTTTTTTAAATGATTAATTGTTATTTTTATAATATACTTTTATATTTATAACTTAATATTTTTTTAATAATAATAAAAACATATACTTTCAAAATTATGTTAAGTGTATTATTTTTTACCATTGAAAGAAATAGAGAGAGTGTGAGAGAGAAAGAGAGTGTGAGAGCGAGAGAGCGAAAGAGAGATCGAGAGAGACGCGTTACTCGCGTGCTCTTCGCTTGCAAGCGTTGAGTGTGAGAGCGAGAGAGAGCGAAAGAGAGATTGAGAGAGACGCGTTCCTCGCGTGCTCTCCGCTTGCAAGCGTTGAGTAGGAGAGAGGCGATGCGCGCGCATGAACACGTTGCCTAGCAGTCGACTCAGCGGTGGCCCAAGCGTTATTCATCAGTCCCTTTTATACCAACAGTTATAATTCTTGCTTTTGCTAGCAGGTTGCGCTGCGAGTACTGTTTTCAATCGGACTTATTTTAATGCGTCGACTCTCTTACACTTTTCCCAATATATATATATATATATATATATATATATATATATATATATATATATATTATATATATATATAATCTTAATTATACATTTATTTATGAAATAATAGATTTATAATGAGCGAAACAATCAAAATAATTTTAGTCTTCATTCATTTCAGATTGAGTCAAGTCGAATTAGAAAAGAACTTGTTAAAATGGAGAATATTGTAGATGAAGTATTACGACATGTTCATAATATAGAAGAGGCGTACAAAATGATTAATCAGACTAACGCGTCGAGTAATGTAGTACAGCGATGGATAAACCATTGCTCTCTTTCTTTAAAAACTTTACGCAAAGTTTTGCGAGGTCAACCTCTATCAGTTTCACAAGAACAGTGTATTGTACATGCAATTTCAAAAGTTGAGTTTATCAAAGTGAATTTGTACGCAAAATGTAAAAAAGGTGGTGATTTGTTGGAAAATCATTCATTGCGGCTTATTAATCGCGTCCGTTGGATAGACATAGACGGTGCCTTTGAAAAATGAATGCGTATGAGTACAGTTGCAAATTTAACACATATTGATATCTAAGCTTTTCTTAATGATGTATCAATTTTATTTAGTAAACATATTAAAAGTTTACTAAAAAGCAATAATAATGCTTTAAAAATTAATACTGTACTTTCATGTAAATTTAAAAAATATGTGTTAAAAGATGGTGATCAGGAAGAAACAATAGATACAAAATATTTTACAACACCAAACGTAGAAATTTTTTCATCTACATCAAAAAAACAGTGGTTCATAGACAATATTCAAATTCCAATTTTGAAAAGTATGGAGGATTTCGAAGATCAAGATTCTGGCTGGTCATTGGATTCTATTGTTAATATTCAGATTAACATGAACAAATTTAATGCATTGCGTAGTGGAAGTTCTTACATACCTTTACCGAAATTTATACAAAATAAACGTGCTTGTGTTAATGTGCAAAATAATGATAATGAATGCTTTAAATGGGCAATATTGTCAGCATTACACCCAGTTCCATACGACAATCATCCTTATAGAATAACTCATTACTTACCCTATATAAATAAGTTGAATATGAGTAGAATAGAGTTTCCAGTATCAGTGAAACAAATATCTAAATTTGAGAAACAAAATACTAATATATCAGTCAATCTATTCACTTTAGAGCATAAAAATATTGTTCCTGTTTATTTGACAACTGAAAAAAAGTTGTACCATGTAAACCTTCTTTTAATTGAACAAAAAAATCGAGATTTGGATAGTGATGATGATGTTATTATGGATAGGACGTAATATCATTATGTGTACATAAAAGATTTGTCTAGATTAGTTGGAAGTTCCTTATCACGTAGGAAAAAAAAGTTTTTTATATGTGATCGATGTCTACATTTTTTTATTCTGAAACGAATCTTACGGCTCATGAGCAGCATTGTAAGCAAATAAATGATTGTCAAGTACGTCTTCCCAAATCTGATAGGGATTTCATAGAATTTAAAAATTTTAATTTGAAACAAAAAACACCTTTTATTATTTATGCAGACTGCGAGTGCTTGTTACAACCTGTTCAGACTCGAATAGATGAGGTTGACAAAAAATTTGAGGCTATAAATAATACCATTTCACTTCACGAGCACAACATGTTTAGCATTGGCTTTTATTTAAAATATAGCTACAACGATTCTATATCAACCTACAAATGTTACAGAGGTCAAAATCCAGCTCGTTGGTTTGCAGAACAATTAAAATGTTTAGCTGATAGCGTTGAGTATTTGTACCAACATCCTCAACCTATGGAAACTCTTACGCCTGAACAGAAAATTCATTTTGAGAAAGCTAGTATTTGCCACATTTGTGAAAAGCCTATAAATGAAAGAGTAAATTGTCACGATCAGTCTCATTTATCCGGCAAGTATAGAGGTATTGCACATGATGATTGTAACCTAAATTATCAAGATTCTCGAATCATACCAGTTGTTTTCCATAACCTTAGTGGTTACGACGCACATTTTATTATTTCTGACATATGCAATCATTTTCCTGGACACATAGAACTACTTCCTTTGACGAAAGAGCGGTACATTTCTTTTACAAAACATGTGAAAAACAGTAGTATTAAATTTCGATTTATCGATTCGTTCCGCTTTATGGCATCGTCACTCGATAAATTAGCTTCCTATTTGACTGATTATAAAATTGTACGTTCTGTATTTAATGATATCGATGATGAGAAAATTGCGCTTTTGACGAAGAAAGGAGTTTTTCCTTATGAATATCTTGAATGTTGGGAGAGGTTGAGTGAAGAAAGATTACCCGATAAGAGCAAGTTTTACAGTTCTCTCAATGATTTCACTGTATCTGATGAAGATTATGAGCATGCGCAACGCGTATGGAAAGCTTTAATATTAGAAATATCGGTGAATATTCGGATCTTTATATGAAAACTGATATACTATTACTAGCTGAAGTATTTGAAAATTTTCGCGAGCAATGTCTAATAGCCTATAACTTGGATCCTGCACACTATTATACATTACCTGGATTTTCATGGGATGCTATGTTAAAATACACAGGAGTAAAATTACGACTTTTAACGGATATTGACATGGTTCTCTTTATTGAAAGAGGTATCAGAGGTGGTTTAAGTCAATGTTCGCATCGTTATGCAGTTGCTAATAATGTATATATGAAAGAAAATTATAATAAAAATGAACAAAATGTTTATTTAATGTATTTGGATGCGAATAATTTATATGGATGGGCTATGACACAACCTCTTCCACTTGATTGTTTCGAATGGTTTGAAAATTTTGAAAATATGAATTTTTTAAGTATAGAAGATGACGCTGAGATTGGTTATATTTTAGAGGTAGATTTAGATTATCCTACCGAGATTCATGACATACATAATGACTTACCTTTCTGTCCCATGCATGCAAAACCTCCTGGATCAAAGCACGAAAAATTATTAGCTACATTGATGCATAAAAAAAATTATGTGATTCATTATCGTGCACTAAAACAAGCAATTTCACATGGACTTACGCTCACAAAAATTCATAAAGTATTAAAGTTCAAGCAGTGTGCATGGCTTAAACCATATATAGAATTGAATAGTAACATGAGAGCTACTGCCGAAAACGAATTTGAAAAAAATCTTTTCAAATTGATGAATAATGCAGTATACGGAAAAACTATGGAAAATGTACGCAAACACGTTGATGTGAAATTAAGGACTCGATGGAGTGGACGATATGGAGCTGAAGCACTTATTTCCAAACCAAACTTCCACAGTAGTGCTATATTTAATGAAAACTTGGTAGCTATTCAACTCAAAAGAACTTGCGTCTTTATGAATAAACAAATCTACATTGGTCTTTCTGTACTCGACATATCCAAAACGCTTATATACAGCTTTCATTATGACTACATGTTGCGCATCTACAAAAAAATTGTAAACTGCTTTATACTGATACTGATAGTTTAATTTATAAAGTTATTTGTGATAATTTTTACGAAGATATGAAATCAAATATCACATATTTCGATACTTCGGATTATGCAGTTGATAATGATTTCAAGATCCCTCTTGTAAATAGAAAAGTTGTTGGACTTATGAAGGATGAGTGCAATGGTAATATTTTAACTGAATTTATAGGATTAAGGAGCAAAATGTACTGCACTCGTGTGAATGGTAAAGATTTTATGAAAAAAATTAAGGCATTAAGAACAATGTTATTAAAAAATCAATCAATTTTGATGACTACCTAGACTGTTTGCAAAATTTAAAGGTGATAAAGAAAAGACAATGCACTATTCGATCTAAATTACATAAAGTGGAAACTATTCAGGAGAGAAAAGTTGCACTGAATCCTTATGACGATAAAAGGTATTTGGTTGCAAATAGTGCAGAAACATTGGCTTGGGGTCATTATAAAATTGGGTATGGGTTATAATACATATATTTATATACAATATTTTATTATTAAACATTAAATATATTAATTATTAGTTTGCAGATTGATGGAGACTGAACAGAAAACGAAAATTCGTACTTGTGTAAAACATGTGCACTTTCAAGATAAAGTTATAGTACATTATATGTACGCATGGGCGTATGCGCATCAAACTGCTCGACGTGGAGTGTGGGAGCAAGTAGCTCGCGATCGTGAACGATTTAAACTAAGAATTAAAAATTGTGAAAAAATTATTTCACCGATGCTTGTAAAAAAATAGAGGTATCTTTAAATAAAAAAGTTTAAAAATATTTTATGGTCTTATTTATTTTAATAATAAAACACATTTACAAATCATTTTTGTTAATCCAACTATTGTGAGTACCATCAAATCCTAACCATTTTACATAAACATTATTTCCTTTTTTCTTTAAAACTTTTTCAATTAAATATATGTCTGGGCATTTGGTCTTTAAAAGCTCTTCTTCGTAAAATCCTCCAGCGATAGGTTGTTCTTGATAATCCTTTAGAATATACGTATACGGAACTGTGTTTTTTACTTGACTAATTGTAAATATTTCCGTTGACCAATTTGGAGTATATCCCTTTTCAAAAACGTGTTTACTCTTACTAATTCGTACTTTATCTCCAACCTTAAATTTTGCTCGTTTTGCTAAAGATCTTTGAGGTTTTGTATCTTTCAATTTATCGAGTATACAGTCAACTTTTGAATGGGTAACATCTTTGGGCTTCATACCGATTGTTCTATGTACTGTATTGTTATATTTTAAAATTAACTCTGGCAAAATATGAATCCATTTATAGTTTCCGTGAAGAGTAAAATGTTTCCACATTTTATTTTTAAGTGTACGATTAAATCGTTCACAAATTGATGCTTTAAGATTGCTGTATGTAGAATACAAATTTATGTTATATTTTTGCATAATGCTCTGGAAATCTTTATTATAAAACTCTTTTCCTCGATCTGTCTGGAGATGCTTTGGAATTCTGCCTTTTTTAAGTATCGATTTCATAGCATCAGCAACATTTTTTTCCATTCTTTTGTTTAACAGCAACTGCCCATGCATGCTTGGACAATACATCGATTACAGTTAACATATACTTATAACCACGGTTTTCACGAGCATAAGGTATCATTTCAACGAGATCAGCCTGCCAAGTTTCGTCCAAGTCGCGTATTTCAAATTTACGACGTTGGTAATTCCGCCTGACTGGTTTGTGAAGTTCTTCAACTAGCTTATGTTTTTCTGTTGACATATTTTTTATTACATTTTTTTATAACCTTTTTGAGCAGGAAATTTATTTGTATTGGTAGAATATTTTTGTTTGTATTCTTTACACTGAGAAGTAAAGTTTGTGGTTTTCTTCTTCTCATCTTCCGATAAAGGTTTATAGTTATTACTTTGATTTGGTCCCATATTGCTACAACTTATGTTGCGCTGGGTTTTGAATCTTAAGCAAGTCCGCTTCAAATTTCATCAATTGTCTATCAATATCGTCTCTATGACTATCCACTATCAAGTCCAAATTTTGTAACTCAACTTTCAATTCGGATATAGTTCTTCGTACACTCTGAATTTCATTTTGTACAATCTTTTGTAATGTGTCTAGATTGACTGCGTCGTTCAATGAAGCGGGTGCAGCAACGTTACACAGTCTTTTATTTCCTATATCGTACTGTCCATCGGAAGTAACTCTGTATCCAACACCAGGAGGTCCCTGCTGATTATCAAGTTTTTTAAGGTGACGTCCGAATACATCGACACTCATTTTGAAACTAAGCTCAATTCTAATTGTATTGTTTAATATATAATATTGACCTCACGAAGTTCCTCGATAATCGATTGAATTTCATTAATATGATTCTGATTGCCAGCTGATGTTTCAGCAATGAGCAATTTCAAACGATCTACTAGTTCGTTTGGATCATCCCAATATACATAATCAGTATAAGCATGTTTATGAGCAATTTTGTATGGTGGGGGTAAACGTAAACCAGATCCTTCTTTAGATGGTCGACCACTAGATATAATTAATTTCGAAACATATTGAAGGAATTTCTTAGTGTTTTGTTCACGTACTGATTCATATTCTTTGTAAAATTTTTTATGAGCATTAGTGTTATTAAGTATTTCAGCATAATTGTCCAAGTCACATTTTGTAATCAAACTAGTTTCTGGATCTTTCATAAACAACAGCTGTAGTAGTCCTGGATTATTTGGATACTCTTTATTTTTATAATAAAAGTGTCTTGATCAAAATGTATTGGACTGTCGCCTATCATAAATGAATCTTTCAGTTTCCGCACACCATAGGTTGTATCCAATTTTCTGGTTTCACCTCGTTTTATCATTGTAAGGTACTTGTTTACAATATTCTTTTGTGGTGTAATATCGTCAACGTCAGAAATGCTCTCCATTGAAATGAAGCATCTTGACTATCTGAGTTATGCAACACCTCATCCTTCTCATCTTCTTCCTCCTCCTTTTCCTTTTTAATTCCATACAATTGTGAAACATCATCCTTTTTGAAATGGTTGGTGAAACCAACCTTTTTGCTTTATATTTAGAGTTTTCACTCGCATCTACTAATCTTTCCAGTGGTTGTACGATGGGCTTAAAAGTTCCGATCATAGTTTTTTCAGTATCTATCTTATTTGCTTTTAACAAGTTATATTTACGTTTAATAGCGTCTCGAGCCTTCTCCACTTGACGTAAAACGTCAATTTGTTGATTAAAACCTGCCATGTTGTCACTTTAATGTCTATTACGACAATGCATATTTTGTTACGTACGATTTATATTTATAATGAATTTATCAAATCCTTGTCTATACCTTCCTTTTTCGATATCACGATCTTTGTCGATAACAAGGAAGCCATGATTATTATTCCAACAAAATGAACACAATTCCTTAAAATGTTTAGGAATTTGAGCGTAAGACTGACAAAGATAGAAACAATCAACATTTTTATG
This sequence comes from Theocolax elegans, assembly GCA_026168455.1. Classification (NCBI taxonomy): domain Eukaryota; kingdom Metazoa; phylum Arthropoda; class Insecta; order Hymenoptera; family Cerocephalidae; genus Theocolax; species Theocolax elegans. Next base: position 28,065,040 of record CM047425.1, read on the forward strand.
CCTTCCCATACAATAAAACGCTCTAACGTTGTCTTGTTTTTCACAGGCGATATCGTCAAATATCATTACAGAATTAGCAAGCGCCTTATTCCGGTGATACAACTAATTCATGTTCACTAAATGGTAAATATTTTACCCCCTCTATCGGCTCAATTAATTTCTCTAAAAATTTGTATTTTGCTTGATTTAACGATTTTGAGTATACGTATACATTTTCAAATTTTAAACCATTGGGATGAAGGAGAAGAGCCAGTAGAGCATTTGTTTTTCCACAGTTGGAAGGTCCGCAAAATACAGCACGTATGCTATCTGGTAACAAGTCTCCGTGACGTTTAACTTTTTTACCATCTTGTTTTGTAAATTGATCAAAGTTAATTATAGGAAGTTTGAGAGACTGCTCTTCGAAATCCATCTTGTAAAACATCTAAATTATGACTGACTATCCCAGTTATAAACGGTATATTTTATAGCATTGTACACAGTCTACATTGAACTACTGAGCAGTCATGATCATTCATGAGGGTAAAGGTGTTGTCAATAAGCTTATAAATAAACTACCGTTTGAATTACACGTACCAGGCTACCAATACTGTGGACCCGGAACGAAACTTCAAAGACGTTTAGATCGAGGTGATCCTGGAATTAATCCGTTGGACAGTGCATGCAAGGAACACGATATCGCTTACTCTAAAAACCGTGAGAATATTAGTGCGCGAAACGCTGCAGATCGCGTATTAGCTGAAAAAGCGTGGCAACGTGTACGAGCAACGGATTCTAGTATTGGTGAAAAAGCCGCTGCATTTGCCGTCTCAAATATTATGAAAATGAAGTCAAAATTAGGAATGGGTTTGAAGAAGAAGAAGAAAAGCATTAGTAAAAGAAAAAGTAAAAAAAGAAAGTTGTTGACATTAAAAAAATTGATAAATACAACGCATAAGTCTACTGCACCGAATAGCAATTCCAAAATACTTATAAAAAATGCATTAAAAATTGCTCGCGATAATGTAAAAAAAATTGGAGGTAAACGTAATGTCAATTTACCTCGAATTCTACCCGTTTCAAAAGCAGGCGGTTTTTTACCAGCTCTCATTCCGATATTCGCAGGGCTTAGTGCTGTAGGTTCGTTAGCAGGAGGCGCTGCTGGGATAGCGCAAGCTATTAACAGAGCAAGTGCAGCTAAAAACCAACTAGAAGAGCAAAAAAGACATAATCAACGTGTAGAAGCGTTAACACTTGGCAATGGTTTGTATCTGAAACCTCATCAAACAGGCTACGGTATAATTTTAAAATGTCAAAAGAAAAGAAAATCCAAAGGTGTGTCAAAAAAAAAGGAGGGTCAAAAAAAAAATTTCGTTTCTGTAAAACTACCTCGACGACCATTGACGGATTTGGATATAAATAAGTATGCACAAAAATTACAAATTCCAAATTTTCGAGGAGTATTTATGAGAAACGCATTACCACGTGGTGGTCCATTGTCTATAGAATCTGCAGTAATAAATCTTGATGATTATACTGGTCCTGGCACGCACTGGGTGGCCTATCGAAAAAATGGTAAAAATGTCTTTTATTTTGACAGTTTTGGGGATTTAAGACCACCGATAGATCTTATAACTTACTTAAAAGTTAACAACATCAAGTACAATTACAACAGATACCAACAATTCAATACATTTATATGTGGACATCTTTGTTTAAAATTTTTATGTGATATGTTAAACACTTCAAATAATTATCTTTTGAAAAAATATATATAAATCAGTGATATTTATAAATATCTTTAGTTCCATATAAACTTTCACAATGGTTGAATCTTTGACACTTAGCTTGTCAGGCAGTACATCAGTGCTAGAAACGCACTATTTTCCTCCTATAGAACTCGATCGTGATAAAAATTACGTTTTGGGTTTGGTTGAGTTATTGACATTTAATTCCATTCCAAATATTGATATTGGTCATAATAAATTTTATGTTGGTGACGAAGTAATTGAGCTACCAACTGGTAGCTATGAGATTGAAGATTTAGAAAGAGTTTTACAAGAAAATCTAAAGTCTAAAGAATCAAACTCAGTATTAAACCTAATAATAATACTTTACGTAGTTTGATTTCTTGCAGTCATCAAATAAATTTTGAACCTGTAGATTCAATTAGTCGCCTGCTAGGTTTCACTCGACGTCTCTTGCCACCGTATAAAAATCACGTTTCCGACCTACCAGACGCCATTCTTAAAGTAAATGCATTACGTGTCGAATGTAATGTAACAACTAGAGCGTACATAAATCAAAGAAAGGTTCACACCATTCATGAGTTTTTTCCTGCTGTACCACCTGGTTACAAAATAATCGAAGTGCCTAAACAAATAATATATTTGCCAGTATCTGTTAACGTCATAGATCATTTACAATTACGAATAGTTGATCAAGACGGAGATTTGGAGAATCTACGCGGTGAAATTATAACTGTTCGTCTACACGTGAAAAAAATATCATAATGGGTATTGTATTTAATGTTAAAACTGGTTCCGGATATAACACTTCACCATGTCGTCGGACGATCAGTCATCGACAAAACGTCAAAGGACTAACACGTCAGAACATTCAGTTTCTGAAAAGCATAGGTCTCAACGTCATCGCAAACAAAAGAAAGCAGAAGAGCGTCACAAACAAGAAAAAATAAATTGTCTATTTATTTGTTGTTGTCAATTTATTCCAAAAAACAATGAAAGATATTCTTAGCGTTCAAGCACCAGTGATTTTTGATGAGTCTATCGCTCACTATGAGATTCATGCACATCAACCCTACACATCACAGTCTTTCAACAACAGTGATGAAATTCGTATAAATTTTTCTTAAACTCTCAGTATTATCCTTATGGAAACTTAAATCTTGATGTGACGCGTAATCAGTTTGCTCCATTATATGATATGCATGCACAGTTTCAAAGTACATACTACAACAATAATAACAACGAGACAATGTTGGATCCATTATTAAGCAGAAACGACTTCATTAATCGTATACCGCTTATAGTGATAGATTGTTCGAAACAAAACGAATCTATAAAACAGGCTGCTGTAGACGTACGCATTGAATTTGAAGCCAAACAAAATATACCGGAAGAAACTACTGCGTACTGCTTAATTTTACATGATCGTATAGTTAAATATAATCCAATCAGTGGTGATGTAAAAAAAATTGTATTATCACTTGTATTTGTAATTTAAATATATTACTTTTATTGTAAGAACATGAAAATAAAAAACTTATATATTTTTACTTACAAGCTTGTGTTTTTAATTATTATTATTAATTCATATCCGTACCACCTCCATCAATATCCTACGTTCAAACTCTCAAACTTGCGCGAGAATCGTAACACAACCTCTCTCTCTCTCTACGTCGTTGGAGCAACAGTTGGGTAGGTAAGTAAAACTATGACGCCGACACCGACGCCGATACCGACACCGACGCCGACGCCGACGCCGACACCGACGACCGTCGCGCTGGTGATTCTCTCTGCGCAGCTTAACCTAACTCTCGGTTGGGTGGGCAAGGAAGAGTTTTTTTCTTGCTAGAAATTACAGGTATAACAGATTTCTTTCTTTAAGTTTGCAAACCGATAGAGTAGTTTTTCATTTTAACGATTTTTTAAGGTATATAAACGTACATAAATCTACATAAATGATATTTGAAATAACGGTCGATAGGGTAGAATTCTACAAGGCTCAGGACTGTCAGTAAAGTATATTTCCATCTTAACGATCATTTTAACCTATATAAAATAACATTTAGCGGGGATCAGAACCCATAGTCGGTAAGGTAGAAATCGCGTGCTCAGATGGTAAGTGGCTTAGAACCCGGTCTGCTTGACAGCCGCTGTGCTCTATCTACTTACTATCGGATCAAAAATTTAAATTATTTTCAATATATTTATTACTTATTATGCTTATTTTTCTTGTTCTGAACAGTAATATTGGAATCCCCATTTTGAAAACATAAATTTATTATATTGTCTATTCGTAAAACTATATTGTCAGTCTATATTATTTCGTTATTTAATTAACAATTGTATTAAAATAAGTTAGTGCAATAGAAAATACAGAAATCCAGTGTGGAAGTAATTGAAATTATTTATTAATAATTATTAAGTAATTAAGATTTCGTAAGATTATTGTTTATCTTTTTCAAGTATATTTACCAAATGGAATCGACAAGGCATTTCTTTTAAAATAACACATTTTTTTAGAAAAGTGCCCTATTATTTGCGGCTTATGTTTGTGTTTATTTATTCTAACCAATCTTATGTAATACATAATCAATGTTCCAGTATGATCCAGGTACATAATCCATGTTCCATAATCCGAGTTAAATATCAAAAAACACGTTTTACGGTGTAAAAATTGCAAGTATGGTCTAATTCCAATCACACTTTTGCAATTGCTATATTTAACAATTACATAATGTATTACATAAGATTGGTTAGAATTAAATAAGCAAATGTAGTAAAATAAATAACTTATATTTTTACTTACAAGCTTGTGTTTTTAATTATTATTATTAATTCATATCCGTACCACCTCCATCAATATCCTACGTTCAAACTCTCAAACTTGCGCGAGAATCGTAACACAACCTCTCTCTCTCTCTACGTCGTTGGAGCAACAGTTGGGTAGGTAAGTAAAACTATGACGCCGACACCGACGCCGATACCGACACCGACGCCGACGCCGACGCCGACACCGACGACCGTCGCGCTGGTGATTCTCTCTGCGCAGCTTAACCTAACTCTCGGTTGGGTGGGCAAGGAAGAGTTTTTTTCTTGCTAGAAATTACAGGTATAACAGATTTCTTTCTTTAAGTTTGCAAACCGATAGAGTAGTTTTTCATTTTAACGATTTTTTAAGGTATATAAACGTACATAAATCTACATAAATGATATTTGAAATAACGGTCGATAGGGTAGAATTCTACAAGGCTCAGGACTGTCAGTAAAGTATATTTCCATCTTAACGATCATTTTAACCTATATAAAATAACATTTAGCGGGGATCAGAACCCATAGTCGGTAAGGTAGAAATCGCGTGCTCAGATGGTAAGTGGCTTAGAACCCGGTCTGCTTGACAGCCGCTGTGCTCTATCTACTTACTATCGGATCAAAAATTTAAATTATTTTCAATATATTTATTACTTATTATGCTTATTTTTCTTGTTCTGAACAGTAATATTGGAATCCCCATTTTGAAAACATAAATTTATTATATTTGTCTATTCGTAAAACTATATTGTCAGTCTATATTATTTCGTTATTTAATTAACAATTGTATTAAAATAAGTTAGTGCAATAGAAAATACAGAAATCCAGTGTGGAAGTAATTGAAATTATTTATTAATAATTATTAAGTAATTAAGATTTCGTAAGATTATTGTTTATCTTTTTCAAGTATATTTACCAAAATGGAATCGACAAGCATTTCTTTTAAAATAACACATTTTTTTAGAAAAGTGCCCTATTATTTGCGGCTTATGTTTGTGTTTATTTTATTCTAACCAATCTTATGTAATACATAATCAATGTTCCAGTATGATCCATGTACATAATCCATGTTCCATAATCCGAGTTAAATATCAAAAAACACGTTTTACGGTGTAAAAATTTGCAAGTATGGTCTAATTCCAATCACACTTTTGCAATTGCTATATTTAACAATTACATAATGTATTACATAAGATTGGTTAGAATTAAATAAGCAAATGTAGTAAAATAAATAATGTAGGGCAAAAATATGATTTTACACTATACTTACGAATTTTGATACCATTATGGAAGGTGTTTTTTAAACTACTCTCAAAAAGATAATCTCAACTTTAGAAAGTTAACGGTATACATCTAATAATAAATAAACAAATTTATAATGTAAAAGTCTAATATTAATAAAATATACTATACATAAGTTTACAATATATCAAAATGAATTTTACACCTGCCAATAAGGAAATAAACACATGTACTGATTTTATTAAAATATAAATGATGAACAAATAACTGTAAAGATAGAGAAAAGTAGATTATCCACTAAATTAACCTTATAATCATTTATGCATTTCAAAAAAATATCAGTGTACTTTGTTGGAGTACACATATATCTGATTAATAAATAAAAATATTATAATTTTAATAATGTAAACAAAATGATACATATTTATTAAACTTTTCTGCTTAAAAAATAGTTATTGTATGCAGAAAAAGTAGAAAGTAATTATTAGTTACAGAAAGAATCAATATGTACAATTAAAGATATTCTAACAGCGATTAAAGATGTTGAATACAGCTTGGATAAAAATGATATTAATACAGAAACTGAAAATGAAATTAGGAATATCATTATAAGCAACATAAAATCGATGACAAAGAAGTTTCCACACATAACATATAATGAACGAGAATTTAAAAAGAATTTGAGTGAAACAAAATTTTTTTAAATAAAACCTCAACATATTTTTTACGCATGCTAACAAAGATAACCTAACAGTTTGTTTAAATAAAATTGAATATATGGAAAAAATGAACGCCTTAATATTACATAATAATACATACATGTTGTTAAAAAATCCGTTAAAAAACTACAGTCAGACGTTTATTCAATTTTAAAAGACCTTAATGATAACAAATTCTTAAATAAAGAATACCTTAGAAATGCATTAACCCAAACTAATACGACTTTAGCAACAGTATATGGATTGCCAAAAATACGCAAAGATAACTTTTCACTCAGACCAATAATTTTGACAATAAACGGTCCTACACACTATTTAGCAAACATAATTTATAACGATCTAAAACAAACAATACCAGTTCCAAAGTCACACATAAATATTAGTTTCGATTTAAATATATATATATATATATATATGGGCTATTTCACGTCAAGTGGTACGATGAAAATTTTAAATCGCTCCAAAATTTGAAAACAGGCTGGAAATATCTTCCAGAAGATAGTAAAAAATTTTTAGGTCTTAAAAATAATTTGCCTGAGAGTTATTCCACCATGAAAAATGGAAATTTTTCAATTTTTTAGGAAAATTGCTATTTTCAAAGCCATTTATTTCAAAATCTATTAATTTTTTTGAAAAAACATAATAAACAACTTATGTTCAAAATAATCTTTAGAACTTATCTATCTGGGTTACAATTCTTAATTTTAAATTCTCGAAGAGATAGAACGCCCGAAAATATTAAATATCAAAAAAAGGCGACCACGCCACAATCGATTTTGATCTAACACCGCTTAAAAGATCACATTTTTCGAGAGCTTTCGAATGGCGGTGGTTAGATTATTTGCCAAGACCGCTGTTGTAAGTTATATTCTAACGGGTCATGTTTTGATATGATTAGACGTTTTTTGTTTACAAACATCTCAAGTAATGAGGTACTTAGTAGTTTAGATAGAAGTTTTATTCATATTCAAAAAAAATGTAAAATTTCGTTTTACTTAATATTTTACATAATGTTTTCATTTAATAATGTTTATTTTAGTTTTAATAATGTCATTTACAAACAAATATTTGGATCGTGAATGGATCTCCTAAATCACCATTATTTGCGAAGTTAGTAATGAATTATCACAAGGCTCACTGTTTAAAAGAATTACACAATAAACGCAATTGCAAACCCATTTGTTCTTATACATATGTAGATGACACAATTTTATGCATAGAAAAAAGTCATATAAACACAGTTATCAACATTATTAAACAACCAATTACCCAATAACCCAATTAGTATCATATCACTACCTTATAATAAAAAGTTTTTCAATAAATGTTCCCGAATGTTAAGAAAATATGATATTAACAGTATTCTGTTAACTGTAATCATAAACTTGATACCGTCAAAAACCTAGGCGAAGATGAAAAATGAAAATGGGATGAGACAACGGTAGTTTACAAGTTACCTTGTATTAAATGCCCGGCTATTTATACTGGAGAGAAAAAACACTGCCTATAAAGGGAATAAAATAACAACGGAATAATAAAAATCCAGAAACCATTGTTACTGCACATATTTTAAGTAATGTAAATCACAATTTTAACTGGGACGATGCAAAAATAATAGATATGAAATATTGTTGTAAAAAAGACTCATTTCAGAAATGCTACTTATCAATCATCATAATTCGACGATTAACAGAATAGCAGATACTCAACATTTAAACCATCAATATACAAATATTATGAATATAGTTTAGAGACAAATGTACACAAACTATGACGTATAGTTTGTAAACACACACCTGCTTTGTTTTTGTATAAATACACGTTGATTTCGTGTCAATTGCTATTCGACGAAGCTCACTTGGGCTGTAACATTATATTCAATATTGAGATAAAATTCAATTTTTAATTGACAATATTGTAAAACCTGATATATATTAATTTATTGTTCAATAAACTCGGCACCTGAAAAAGTCTGCAAACCTGGCAAACGAAAGGTTGTGCGCTTACATAAATATATTGCATTTATTTATTATTGACCCTTAACAATCCACAATTAACTAATACAAATTATTAACAAACTGAACAATTACTAATTATTACATTTCTTCTCCATTGTGTTTCCAAACTATTTTTTCAAAACTATACTACTATACAAAATATGGATAAACTTTGATTAAAAATTATTTCTCATAAAACGAAGCTTTAGGTTGAAATGTTGGCTTTAGACTAAAAAATTGGAAAATTGTTATCCACACATTTTTATTTTAAAATGTTTTTAAAATTTTCTTTTAAATTCAAATCAGAAACTTGATTGGCAATAAAAATTCTGACTTTATAGGAAACATATGAATTGCTTCATGTAAAGATATTAGGTAGATATAAATAAGCTCTGAAAAGACCAAATTCATACATTACAAATATAACAAAAATATAATATTTTGAATTATAAAAAACTACAATAAATTATTGATCAGTGACTTGAAAATCGCATCTAAGCAAAATTTTACTCTAAAATGAAAAAACTTATTTATTACAAAATAAATCATGGTTGATAACCTCGAAAACCCCCTTTATCCATAATACCAATCAAAATATCTTAGAAATGCAAAATTTCATGTGTCATACTAGATTTGTCTAATCAGAATAATATTTTCAAACGAAATAAACTTTCAAATCTTTAAATTCAACAAAATGTCATAAAAATTGCAATAAGGTACGTAAAAATCTCAAAAATTGTAGTTTTTAGGTTATTTCGATTATTTATTCTGATATTTCAAGTCATCTTTGAAGCAAAAATAATATTAATTATATTTATCATGATCCTTTTATAAAAAAAGTATTTGTAATGTACAAATTAAATATATTTCACAAAAATTCTATTTATAACAACTATTTTGATATTACAAAGATTTTTCGGTGTTCAGCCGGCCACATTTTTTTTCTACGAAAGATTTTTTAAAAAATCCGAATGGGTTTAAATTACTTAAGTGTCTTGCCACATTTATACCTACAATAGAATGTTCATAATACTCTCTCTGTTTTTGTAAGAATTTTGGAAACATGTTATGGTATCTTGTAAATGTATATATAGTACACATGCTAAGTATATTGAAATGTGTAAAGTTAGTATTTTCATTCTGTATCTTTTTAAAAGTTACTTATTATTTGAAATTTTAGATTTGATCGAACGTGTTACCTTGACATTGTTAATACGCCAATATGTAACTGTCCTCCAGGATATGAAGGAAAACAATGTGAACGATGTACTGATGGATATTATGGTATTCCTCTACGAGGAGAGGAGTGTGTAATTTACGATCAATGTAATCGCAGTGGCAGCTTAACAACCCAACTTGATCCGATTACTGGAAGATGTCAGTGTAAAGTAAGTTGTGCACTCAATAACTACATTTTCTACTTAACAGATACTATATCTTACGATTGAGTTAAGAAGGAAAGACTATGTGTGGTTCAAGAATTTGCTACGTAAAAGCAAATAGAGTATTCTAGGAAAAAACACTTGTTGAACCAAAAATAAGATATTGCATCACTTGTTTTAAATTTTTAAAAATATAAGTCACTAGGAGAGTGTTACACATACGGGAAAAAGGTCTTTACCAAACTCTAGGAGACTTTTCCGTTATAAAAAAAAGAAAGTTGGTGCAATAAACTCTAACGCTCTTATTTACGATGAATATAAGCAAAAAACGAAAAATTTTGCCAAAAATACTCTTGACTTTGATTGCTTATAACTCAGGACCCTACTAGCACACAATATTGTGGCAACGTTCTGGCAACGTTGTTTTGACAACGTTACAACGTTGTTATAAAAGTTGTTGAAATGTTGGAGTAACGTTGCTACAACGTGGGATATGTCCGCTAAGATTTTTGTAAGTTGCCGCGATAGGCAGAAATAACGTTGTAACAACGTTTGAGCAACGTTGAAACTGCCTTTTACAAATGTATTTCATATAAAAATTTAAAATATGTCCTGAGCAAGCTAAAAAATACATTTTTAAATGCACAAAATTTTAATTAATAAAAGAAAAATAAAAAAAAATATTTCCCACCCGTGAGAATTGAACCTCGGATCTTCCTGTTATTAAATTAACTTTAGGTTATTAATTTCGGAGCATATTTTGATAGTAGTTTATAACAAAAAGTTAATTTAATGACAGGAACAACAAAATAGCTCAGTTGGTAGAGAGTAGGAGTGTGCGGGTAGCCCGACTACCCGACCCGATCGGGTTCGGGTATATTCGTCGGGTTCGGGCGAGTACCCGACATTTTTGGGACCTGAAAATTTGACAGGTAACCCGTAATTTGCGGGGTACCTGACAATTTCGGGTAGTCCAAATTTTTCGGGTTGACCGAATTTTTTGGGTAGACCCAGTATTTCGGGTATTCCGAATTTTTCGGGTAGACCCAGTATTTCGGGTATTCCGAATTTTTCGGGTAATCCAAGTATTTCGAGTCCTCGATAAAACTAGATAAATTTCTGCCATGGTTTATTTATTAATTTATTTCTTTTAATTTCCTACTATTATATTTCCCTTGTATTTTTTATTAAAAACTTATTATCTTTTTTACATTAAAAGTGAAAGAAATATTAATTAATATATAATTAGAATTGAAACATTGGGATAGCGCGAGAAATATTCGGGCAGTCCGTAACATTCGGGTAGTCCGTAACATTCGGGTAGCTCGAATCATTCGGGTAGACCGAAATATTTCGGGTAGCCCGAAACATTCTAGCAGACCGAAAAATTTCGGGTCACGTTAAAATCCGAAGCCCGACTGACTCAAACCCGACCCGAACGGATACACTCGTAGTAGAGAGTAAGCATCCGTTAATTAAAATATTGTGCATTTAAAAATGTATTTTTACGCTTGCCCAGGACATTTTTTAAATTTTTATGTGAAATACATTTTTAAAAGGCATTTTCAACGTTGCTCAAACGTTGTCACAACGTTATTTCCACCTATCACGGCAACTTACATAAATCTTAGCGGACATATCCCACGTTGCAGCAACGTTGGATATTCAAACCCTAGATCAACAGAAAGCTGAGATCGACTAGATAATTGAAAAAAGAAGCTTAAATATCTCAGTCTGGTAAAAAATTATGGTAAAAATAAGAATTAGTCGAAATTTTGTTCTGAAAATTTCATCAAATTTTAATGTTAAAATTTTGTTAAATTTCATCTAATTCTTAATTTAATTCTATTATATAGACTAGTTGGTAAAATTTGTCATCGAAAGAAAAATTAGTATTATTAAACAAAAATTTTGTACAATCAGTAATTAAATCCAACGGAATTTTGCAAAAATTTATATTTGAAATTGCTTATTTTTCCAAGTTGTTTAAGACTAAATTTTCCGGAATGTTAGTGAACAAAGATTTTTAATCCAAAGAGAGTAATATATGGTCTGTGTCTGAAGTTATATTTTTTAATTTGTTTTGTAATACACAACTATTGTTGATATGAGATAGAGGAGTTTCTAAGATATTTTCAATTCATCATAGATTATGCCAAATATGAATTAGACTGTTTATTACTGTTTAACGAAATATCTATTTTGTGGAGTTTTGGTAAACCGTAACATTTAGCCAAATATGTATTTGTTAACTTTAATTGATTGTTATGATACTTATATTTTTGATTTAAATTCTTTAAGGGGATTCCCTACTAGCACACAACATTGTGGCAACGTTGTGGCAACGTTGCTTTGAGAACATTACAACGTTGTTATAAAAGTTGTTAAAACGTTGGAGCAACGTTGCTGCAACATGGGATATGTCCGCTAAGATCTTTGTAAGTTGCCGCGGTAGGTGGAAATAACGTTGTAACAACGTTTAAACAACGTTGAAACTGCCTTTTACAAATGTATTTCATATAAAAATTTAAAATATGTCCTATGCAAGCTAAAAAATACATTTTTAAATGCACAAAATTTTAATTAACAAAGAATAATAAAAAAAAAAATTTCCCATCCGCGGGAATAATTAATTAATTCAGCTCCGAAGGCTAGTTCTCTACCACCTGAGCTATTTTGTTGTTCCTATCATTAAATTAACTTTAGGTTATTTATTTCGGAGCATATTTTGATAGTAGTTTATAACCAAAAGTTAATGTAATGACAGGAGCAACAAAATAGCTCAGTTGGTAGAGAGTAAGCATCCGGATCTAAAGATCCTAGGTTCAATTCCCGCGGGATGAAAATTTTTTTTTATTTTTTTTTATTAATTGAAATTTTGTGCATTTAAAAATGTATTTTTTCGCTTGCCTAGGAAATTTTTTTAATTTTTATATGAAATACATTTTTAAAAGGCATTTTCAACGTTGCTCAAACGTTGTCACGTTATTTCCACCTATCGCGGCAACTTACATAAATCTTAGCGGACATATCCCACGTTGTAGCAACGTTGCTCGAACGTTTCAACAACTTTTATAACAACGTTGTAACGTTGTCAAAACAACGTTGCCACAACGTTGCTACAACGTTATGTGCTAGTAGGGTTATTTTTAATTTGGTCATTGTGTTTGTATCCGATAAAATATCAAACATTTTTGCATAATAATTGACCTTTTGCATATATAAACAGTAACATTTTCTTTATCCATCATTTATAAAAATCATATTTGTAATAATATTGCAAAGTTTCGTTTTTATTAAATTTGCTTTTATTCCAATAATTACCTTATATTTAATTTTTTTATATTCTGTGATCTGAGTTCAATGAAACGTTGTTTGTGTGCAAACCACATTGTGCAAACCACGGTTTGCTAAATGTTAAATATATTTACTTAAGCATGTCATAAGGAATGGGAAATTACTGGTATTCAACAAAAAGACTCATTTTTTATATGTGCTATTATTATTTTTTTTTATTCCTTTTTTAATTAATTAATAAATTAAATTAATAAAATATTACTTATGTCGACTGTAGTATAACTAAATTAATTAATATTTTTATCGGTCTTACAGTCAATTATATGGGCATAATATAATTATATGATATAATTATATAATATAATTATATGGTGATTATAAGTAGGGGCAATCTGACTGCCCATATAATTGACTGTAAGACCGATAAAAATATTAATTAATTTAATAAATTAATACAAAAATCACTACATGTTAAGAAAATAATATGAGAAATCGTAGCTGATCTACTAGCGAGACCATACACGACAGCTTTGACATGTCTACATTAGCTAAATGCATGTGTTAGCTAATGTATCTTGAAAGAAAAAATAATTTTTCACATTAAATTATTGTTTTTATGTCGGAATCGAATTGTGCCGTTACAACATTATGCTTAATTTCATTGATTAAACTATTCACTTTTTTATAATACACAACTTTTATTTCTTGTTCTGTGGGAAGATACATTAATAGAATTAGACAACTGATTTATGCCTTTTAAAGCTGTGGCTAATAGTTCTGCTCCACTTTGCATCTATTATTTAATGAGAATCGTTTAAGGTATTATAAGAACTAGGGGGGTACCCCCTGCTCGCTACTCTCGTCAACCCTCGATTGTGGCTTGAAAATTGTGCATTTGTTATAATTTATAGTATTATAAATTTTATTTTAAAAATAAACTTGCTTCAAATGGTTGAAAATTGTAGTTTTCGGTAAAAGTGTGAAAATAGAAAATATTCTCTCACAAGTATGTCGAACGATATTATTCGATATCGCACACTGTATAGAAAATAAAATATATAACTTCTGTTTATATGTAACAGTAATGTAAAAATATATGCAAACTGGATGGTAGTTTTGAATCACTCTGTATCATCACACATATGCTGCCATATCCACATTCACTCACCCACACCAACTCTCACACCCCAACATCTACTTATACCCGTCCCCATTTACCCACCCTCACACATCCACATCAACCCATACATACACTTACACCTACCTGCACCCACCCTCACATACCTGCATCAACTTTCAAATCCACATACATATACCTATCCATCCTCATGCACTCAAGTTTCACGTTTCACATACACGTCCACCCACGCACGTGTCAAAATTTAGATTTGAAATCTGTATTTGCCTGCAATTCGGGTCAGTCATCCGCTGTATATACAAATCATAGAAAGTATACATCCAGGGTAACAAATACATGATTCAAAATGATCACCCTTTATATTCAAATTTTGTCTATAGTTGGTATTTTTGAATAATGCTGCATCTCACGCACATGCTCACACACCCATATCCAACCATCCACACCTTTCCACACACACCCACCACCCACACTCGCCACTACCCACCGATCGTCATGCACTCACATTTCACGTTTCACATGCATATCCACACACACGCACATTCTAGTTTTAACATTTAGAATTCAAATGTGTAGTAGCCTGCAATTCGGGTCCGTTATCCCCTGTATATAGAAATCCCGTAACGTATATATACCGGATGGCACAAACATCATTCAAAAAGATGGGTATGATTGAACTCTGTATCTCATGCGCATGCTCACACACTCATATCCAACCATCCACACTTACCCGCACACATCCACATCAACGAATACATACTCACTTCTACCTACCCGCATCCACCCTCACACACCAACATATACTTCCAGATACACATACATGCACCTATCCATCCTCAGACACTCAAGTATCACGTTTTACATGCACATCGATCCACGCATAAATCCCATTATATATACATAAAGGGTGGCATAAACATGATTAAAAAAGATCACCCTGTTTATTAAAATTTTGTCTATAGGGGGCACTTTTGAATCACTCAGTATCTCACACACTCATGTATCATGTATTATAGACACATCAAACCACAGACACCCACGCTCGAGTTAAAATTTATAATTCAAATGTTTAATAGCCTGCAATTCGAGTCCAGCGTACACTGATACATAAGATCCATTACGCCTACAAGTTGTAAAACATACGATTGAAAAAGACCACACTGTATATTCCAATTTTACGTCCAGCGGCCACTACCGCAGCTGTTTGAAAAATATAGATAGAATAGATTTTTTTTAATAAGTCTTATCTGTAACCCACACATTATTGAAAAAACCACCCTGAACCATGAAGATGTAGATGTAGAGTCTAATGGGACATACTCTCTATTTCGCGACCACCCGTAATAATCACGTGATTACACGTCAAATTTCTGAAACAGCGGCGACGACGAAATTTTTTTTAATAATATAGATAGAATAGATAAAGAAATAGAATCAAGTTCGGTGTGTCTTGTATAAATTTTGTAAATTTAAACTTAACATAATCTTGACCCTGAGATGATGGGAGAAATAGTCTCCGGAATCGTATTCAGTGATCCCAAAAAGGTATGTATATACTGCTAAAACATGTTTGCCATCAATTTTGTAAATTTGACCTTGGAATGACCTCGAACCCGAGGTGATGGGGTCAAACGGACCACGGATTCGAATTCAGCTACATAATATACATTTTTCATTTATAAATCTTACTTTGAAAGTTGATACTTCAGACTCCGTTGACAAAATTACGTTATGGTAAAACGCGATAAAATTTGCTTGCAAAATTATTAACGCAAATATCTACCTTTGTAGCACCTTCTGCACTTATTATGCAGAAAAACAAAACAACTTTGAAATAGTGTATGTAAAGTACGTGTATTTGCAAGTAGGTACACGAAGTTCACTTCTCCTAACTGGTGTTTGCAAATCCAATGTAAATCGGTAAAGGAAATATAGCAGTGGATTTGCAAACGTCGGTTTGGAGAAGTGAACTTCATGCACCGTTTTGAGTTCTTCACGCACGTACTTTACGCATACTATTACAAAAAAAAAGTATGGAACACGAGCGTGACACTTCACGCCCTTGTTACATAATATACTATTTATTTTTTAATTATATTTTTGTGCTAAAATTATGAAAGAAGCCAAATGGTCCGTATTTTAAGAATTAACCATACATATTACCTCTACCATTCTGTTAAGTGTTAGTTTGAAACCGATGCTCGATTTTAGATAAAAACCAGCTAACAATTCAAATCTGAAATTGACCGCGAAATAAAGGTATGGCGCCGAGCACTTATCAATTTAAATATAAGGACAATTACTCGAAATGAAATTCAAATACAAAATAGAATTTATTCAAATAAATATTGTCCACCACAAGTTGGTAAAGGGATGACTTCTGGAGGGGGAAGGGGAAATATCACAAACTAAATATATAGTCAATGAGACTGATAAAGCTAAATCAATTAATTAATCAATTAATTAATCAATTTATTAACGAGTAGAACGCAATCGCGAAAGTGGCACTATTTACTTTATTTTCTCTCTTTCTCTCTCTCTTTCGCTCTTATTCTGGTATTAGGTACCCAGTCCGATCACCTGTGTACCGAGTTTTCATGGCTGCAAGAAGAATTCCTGTAATAAGATTCACACCGCGAATACAGGATTGGCCTGCAATTTAAACGCATTCACGCACACACCGTCAAAACAAGCACAGGCGATGCAAAACACGTCGCTCTTAATTCAAAAAAATGTTTAATATAATGTTTGCGTATTATTACTAGAAATCCACTTAGCAGACATAAATAGAAATGGTATTATTAAAAAAAAAAATTATCCTGATGGGGATGCGAACTCAGAACCGATAGTCAGAGTGCTACGCCTTAGCACGCACAGCTATCCCAACATTTAACTTAGATAGTTTCGGAACTTGTATATGCTCATCAGCTGCCTATCTTTCACATAATACGCGGTTGATTTATTTATAAATAATATTTATTAATTTCATAATTAAGTTTTGCATTACAATTAAAAGTACAAATTTACATAAAATGTGCGTGTGTCTTGTATAGTAGATTTTCTTGTGTAATCCTTTAAACTGATAGAAGAACAGTTTGTGATTTCTTGTTTAATATTAATTTACTACTACATACATAGACTTATATAAAGCTGTAGCGTATACCGATTATTGTTTATTAGACACTTTAAAATTATTTATAAAGTATTCGATTTACAATACTTTAGTAATACTTCCTTAATACTTATTGCTTTCAAAAAGAATTCTTTTTTTGCGGACATTCAAGATTTCTTATAGAATACTTTTTCTCTGAAAGTATGCTTATGGGGTTACGATACTGTTCGTTCTTGTTGTTCGAATTCGTCAAATAGTAAGGTAAATAATACCTTATCGTTATAATTGTAAAGGTAAGCTACATACTCTTATGCGTATGAAGCTATACCTTATAACGAGCGCGAGTGACGATCGGAAAAGCTCGTAGGTGATCGGGAAAGCCCGCGCGTAAGCCGCGTAAGGTCTAATACTGGTCCGACGCGCAAGCTGACTGAGGAGAGTATATATAGAGTTTATGCGAGTCATCGTAGATAGACACGTCGCCGGTAACGCCTTCCTTGATATTTCGCGGCAAGAGAACAAGAATCGTTATCGCGGATTCTTGCTCGGGTTCTGGGTTTCGCGCCGTGACGAGTGAGTGACTTGGTGGAGTGAGCGTGCTGGTGTTAAGTGCACAGCTCCAGCGACTCCCAGGAACCTGCGAGGACGGCGAAGTTGCCGCGCGCGAGAGCCCGACGGAGAGAGGGAAAACAGGCGAAGTCGAACGCATCGACGGGGAGAATCGAGGTTTAAGGTACGTGGTGCACCACTCGCGAGCCGCCGAAGCCGTAAAGACTCTCTCTTTACGGCTATAACTTTAAGTTAGGAATCGACGGATCTCGCCTGCGCGCGACGGCGAGGTAGCTAACGGGCGACCGCGTACGCGTGCTAGAAAGAGAGACACCTCGTCGCGAGACCTCACGCGGCCTATATACGGCTTTTGTTAAATCTTTGTTCTTTGTTAAACTTTGTTTCCATTTCTTTAACTTGAATAAAATTCATATGTAATCAATATCCGAGTACGAGTTTGATTATTGATTACCGGCGTATGTTATTCCCGTTATCCCGAATACCGCCCTCTCCGTTTCAGGAGCGGCCGAGGTAAACTTACCGCGAATTTATCCCTTTAATTCGCGGTCCTTTTCAGCTCACGACGTTTTAGCTGTACAAAGACGCGAGATCGGCAAGTGATCTCGCGGTTGTTAACGGACATCGCAACGGTAGGTCGTGCGCGGGGTTCACTGATTTGAATCCGCCGCGCACTCTCGGAGCACCGCCTAGGGAGTATAACTAGGCAGTGCCGTAGCAACCGATCCCTTTACCCCTACCGACGCGAAAGACTGTACCCCGTTACAACTGGCGCCCAACTCAAAAACCCACTTGCCAGAAGAGACGAAGTAGTTTATCTTCGCCTGGCTCATCTTGGACCGAAGTCGGTCATAAACTCCCATTCCCACCACCACAGTCCCGGTGGATTTCCCCGCGAGAACGTCAAAAAGTGCGGAGGTACGACTGTAGGAGAAAAGCCTGTGTCTGCAGTCCGCAGTGTGTATACGTATATGCAGTACACCTCCAAAGTTGGCACTAGACGTAGGGGAGCTTGAGTTTCTGGGATTTAAAGCGTGGTGGTGCAAACGCACGGCTATCCCTAACAAGGCTCCCGGTGCTCAGAAAACGGTCTTCTTGACACCGGTCGAGCAGGGACAACCTTCGCCTCTCTAGCCCAGGTGATCGAAGTGATCAAACGGCTCCCCGAGGGCGTAGGTCGCGTTTGGGTGGGGGATATAACGGGTACGGATTTCGAGTGTCGGCGCAGGTTAGGTCCCTGAATTATCGGCGACGTTCGTCGATAGGACCAAGTCGACTAGCCGGGATAATTGCGAATGGTAGCGCAGTGGTGAGGCTTCTGCCTCGCGCTCCCGGGATCGTGGGTTCGCGCCCCGATACCTTCGTTGATTTTTTTATTCCTTATATTCAATCCGTACCCCGTTACACAATATATATATATATATATATATATATATATTATAGGGTGGTCCATAATTTCCCGATTATTCTGGATCCTTAAAGTTACCCCCCCCCCCCAAAAAAAAAGAAGTTTAATATATGTAAAAATACTGCACTTCCGCGTTGACTACGTTAATATATAATTAAGATTTAATAATAGCAATTTTAATTTCAAGATTTTTAAAAAATTGTTGCTATTTCAGGAAAAAAGACGCTTACGCGGTGCACAATTGATCACGTTTTTTTAAAATAAATACAACCTAGTCATTCGTGTTTATTTCCTTTTTTTAAAATACTTAAAGGTTTTCCGATAAATTTTGCTAAATAAAATCGGTGTTCTATTTCGTATCTCTGTCTAACAAATTTTTAAAAAATATTCTTATCATTTCTTTACAAAAAATTTCAAACTCCGACTGGTAAAATATGTACTAAGATATTCTGTTGAAAAATGTTATGGGCAAAGTTTTAATGCTACAGATAAATATAAATATACTTATAAAAATATTTTGAACAAAGTTAAGATATTACAAGTTCTAATGATAAAAATAGAAAATTTATCTCACCAATGAAATTCTTAATAGCATACAGAAGAAGGAAAATTTTTTCAAATATTTTTTAAGCCTTAGTACTTTTTCTTTTTCCATGACGATTGTCAGAGCTTTAATGCCCTCATTATAAATTTTTTCTGAATTATTAAAAATCTCTACAGCAAAATATTTCTCTCGATTAATGTCATACAAGCATTCCAAAAAATTACGTTTATCATTTTCAATAATTCTATTACCATAACCATCTATATCTAAATTTGACTTAATTAAAATTTTAGCTTGCTTCAATCTTTTTCTTGTAAATTTATAATGACTATAGAGACATCCACGAGTTTGGGTGGCTTGTTAAGTCTCTGTACTTGATTGATACAGTATATAAAAAATAATAATAACTTTAACAAAAGCATCAGAGCTAATTCTGTAAATGTTTCAAGAATTTTTTAAAGATACTTTTTAAACATTAGGATACATGGAACGTGATGAAACAAAAATATTTTTAAATTGTAGAATAAAAAAAATGAAACTTGGTACAAAATAATAAAGTTGAAGTTATATTATATAAGTTGTTAAGAAGTTAATTATTATATAAAATAGTTTTAAATTATTTAAAATGTATATCAATCTTTAGGCCTGCGATGGCTCGGTCGGTAGGGCGTCGGGCTCGTAATCTGGAGGTCCCAAGTTCGATTCCCGGCCCCGGCCGATTGATACAAGCACCACTGGCGAATGTATTTTCACCAAGTGCTTTCTTCACCAAGACATCGTATGACCTCCGTCGCTGATTAGCACCGGTTTAGGAGCATAAAAAGAGCGACATTAAAATAAAAAAAAAAAAAAAAATATCAATCTTACTTACGAATAATTAATTTGGTCTTGGCTTATTAAGTGTAAAATTATTATATTTTTTCTTTTCTAAAATATTAGGTTCATTCAGAAAGCGAAATAAATTATTATTTTTAAATATAAAAAATCTACAAATAATTTTTAAAAGTTGACTGAAATTTACTTAAAATGTACGATACGAAATGAAGAAGATATAAGTCAATATGAAATGTACATGAAACTGTATCTTCTGTAATTACATACTCTTGCTCAGTATTTATTTGTTGGACAGTAGCAATGGTTACATTATTTTTTGATTTAAATCAATTAATTAAACTGTGACGAGTGACGATAGCGCGAGCCACTCGTCATGGTTCTCCGTCGCGAGGCCCGTACGGCCGTCAGAGAAGACCGCGCGGAATACGGAAGTGAGGGGGAACGGAGAGAATCGGTGAGAGATATTCTCGTGTGAGCCGCCGAGCCGGAAGGTCCTCGGAGATATTGGAGCGACGCCGCCGTCGACTACGTAGTACTACACTCGAGACACGAGGAGATTTACACCGACGAGTACCAGGTTAGAGGTTTCTCCCTCCCTACGAGGATAACATACTCGGGTAATTCTCGCGCACTCTCTTCGCGCTGCGATCCCGCGTCCGGGTTATAACCCCCCGCGATTGCGCCCAGGCCGCCCGGACAATTGTGTTATTTCACGCGTTCGCGAGCTAACTATTATATTGTAATACTGATTAGTGAATAAATTTGAATTTCATTTTATCTTTTGATTCGTATCATTTCGATATCCCGTATTCACCCAGGAATCCCGATCCTTAGTTTGATAAGCAGACGAGCCCGCGGTATTCGTCTGCCAATCCTAAATTCGTACTTCCGGAAGTGGGCTCACTCTTCCCATATCAACGTACACGGTAGCTGTTGAGGTATCGGCGAGCCGTCGACGAAGCGCACGAGAGGTCCGATCGCGCGCGAAGGTAAGTTCGTCACGCGCGATCTCGGGGTTACCCCTACTCACACTATCTCCGTGCATTATTCGGTAAAACCCGACATGCACCGTTACATGGCGCCCAACTAGTTAGCACTGGGCATACGGGATTATAGAAGAAAATTTGGTATTTTCTTTCTAACCGGGTACCTCACTAAACGGAAAATTAAATATATCGAGTAGTGAAAACGTCAAGGCCAACGTATTTCGCGAAGAGAGTATCGAGCGCGCGTGCGTTTTGTAAACAAAGTGAGTTGTTTAGTAAGTGCGAGAGAGAGAGAAAATAAAATTTGTTTTTACTTTCTCGCACGGATAAATACGCATGTTCGTACTTTACGAATATTGTTTCTTTATTGTACACCTTTTTAAGACAATTTAGAATCAACGTTTCTTTAATTATTTATTGATTTTTTTTTAAATAACATTCCGCTCTCACACTTACTACACTATCTTGTATAGCGAACAAGATAGTAAATTCGGTTCAGTGTGAGCGTTATATATACAGTTACATTAGCGTTATATTTATATTACACATGTCTTTGTAGTCGATTGTTGTTACGTATTTATATAACAACCAAACCATTACTTTTCGGGAACTCTCCATTCATTTATTGTTTTCTTTAGTGATTATTCCATATTACCTTTCTTTTTTTTGAACATTTAATTGTGTAATAATGTTAAATAGTTACCATAAATTATTTAAAAGTAATTACGAATAAGCAATTATATGTATGTACAGACGTATATATATATAAATAAAAATAATTATACATTTATTTAAAATTAACGCCATTCCGCTCACGTTTGAAACACGGATATCGCGTATTTAAATTATTATTTTCTTTTCTATTATCACTTCTATAAAAACTTAGGTATATAAATCGAATAATCTATGTTCCTCATAATTTTGAATTTTATAAATTAATTTGCAATTGAAAAATTTACAAAATAACCTTAATTTTTTTTTGTTATAATGAATTGTTAATTTTTACTTTATTTTTGTTGTACAAGTAAAAAGTAACAACCCTGGTTCCCGTTCAGTACAAACGCTTTTTTCACTTCGATAGTTCGCCGTAGCTATTATTTAATTAGCGCAACTATTTTGAAAATAAACAATAATATATTTTCCCTTTCTTTCTTCATATATATAATAAGATATTTATATTTCGACGGTCCTTTTCGATTACGAACTATTTAGTTACGGAACTATACCAGCGTATTCGCTCCTTAGAATTCCTTAATATATATTTTCATTTCTTGCGAACATACACACTGACCGACAAATTTGTACACGCGCATCATCATATCTGGTCACCGAGAAATCGAACAATGGCTCATGTACCTAGACGACGATACTAGGACAGACATGATGACTAGCTTGGAGCTAATCACATCGGGTAGCCGCATCGAGCAGTGCGCCCGATTTTATCGATGGCTCAAAGGCGACTACGTCCCGGCGGACTTCCAGCCTACAGAGGCGGAAGACGAGAATGAAGTATATACACATCGCGTGTATTTGAGACAAGATTTGATCCAACAAACTTGTCAAGAACGGTCCAGTTCGACTATACTGGGACAGGATTACGATTCCAATAGAACACACCCGCTTAGCATCTTACTAGATGAAGCCGGTAGGGACCATGATTACATAATACCACAAGCTGGCACTAACGGCAGTGCCAACACCCAGAGAAACCCCTCGCCAACGCACTCGGTCAACCGAAATACGAGGTCGGCGACCGACAGCGAAACCGAATCGCCGAATATCGGATTACGAAACGACGTCCAGTCGGGCGAGACCATGTCACTGGACGGTCTCGAAGGCGAATGGTTTAACCTGCCAGTAAGCTTTATAAATTATTTGCAAAGCTTACATGAGCAAATCAAAATTCTGTCAACTCAGATGACTGAGTTACGGAGTAGCTCACTAAATAACAGGCAAGGCATCGCGTCGAGCACTCGCATTGATAATGCAACAGAGAGTGCACATATTGGGCCCGACCTAGGGGCCCAACACCAAGATAGACACCAGAGGCAGCAAGTGAATATCCAAGATACATTCACATGCAATTATTACGACCAGAGGTGAACGATTTTATCGCAACCCGCGAACTTAGGTCACTCTCAAAGTCAAACCTCACCGTTGCGTGAATCGTGGAATCACACGCAACAACCCTGCAACAACCATACCCGATCTGCACAAAATGCAACTAGATTGCAGCGTTCACACTGCGCCAGTTGCACCTGTGGTTCGATACCACAGTTTGGAAATATCGGCAACGCCTGGGAGGGGGGGAACCTCTCCAGCGGCGCATATAGAGCAAATATGCACCACTCGCAGAGCAACGGTGGATCGACAAATACACGGGATATCGGCAATATAGTTCGACGATGGAACGTGCGATTCACCGGCGAACCAGATGATAGCATTGATCTATTCATCACAAGGGTAGAAGAATGCAGGACATTAGCAAGGCTTACAGACGAGCAGTTAATACCCGCACTAGCCGAACTAATGATCGGTGTCGCGTCCACGTGGTACCGCGATTATAAAGACCAGTGGACGACGTGGCAGGAGTTTTTCCACGAGGCTAGAGATTGGTACGGCATGGACCGCCGTTACCATCAAAGACTAGCGAGCGATGCGAACCGACGAACCCAAGGGAAAGGCGAACCCGTGCGCAATTATATAACGTGCTTAGGTTCGATGCTACGAAAACAACAACCAATCCCGAGCGTAAGTCAACAATTTGACTTACTACATCGGAACATGCTGCCTGAGTTACAGCGTATGTTAGAACATAACTCATGCCGAAGCATCCGAGACTTGCTCGAAAAGGCACGCGACGCCGAGCTAACGCTGGAGGCCGAGATATCATACCAACCTCCGCCTCCTCCAGAGAAGATGTTACACCCTGATCTAGGATTCAAACCGAGGACAGGGAAACCAAGTCAAGATCCTCCTAGTCGACCTAAAGTGGCTGCAACCGAAACAACCACTAAAAAGACCGACCGTTCGTTAGTCGAGCTAATGGCTGAGATGCTCAAGGAGATCCGCTCCTTGAAAACGAGTTCAGCGGAGCGACTAAACTCCCGACAGGGTAGCGGGAAGAATTACGTTCCGTTCAACAAAAGCCGAACGACTCTCGTTCGACTAAGGGAGGAAGTCCCGCTCAGAGTAAGCAAGGCTCGGGACAGAGTAACATGAGTAAGAGAGTAGACGACGGACGAAAGTCTCCCCCGAATAAGAAGAAAGACTTCGGTAGAGAGAACGTCCCAAAGGAGGTATACTGTTTCGGATGCGGCATGCCAGGTCATTTCCGATATAACTGTCCGAAATGCACGGGAAACGGGAAGGGGAAAAACCAATAGGGGTCTCAACGGCCTTTCCCCCGTGTAAAGAGGCCGCAAAAGAACGAGACGTTCGACACAACGAGGAGAACGCAGTTGCCGCAATCGTATCGACGGAAGAATATAATAAAACCGGTAGGACGGAAGGAAAATCGTCCGAGGACGTCTCCGCTAGTGTAGAGTCGGACCAGGACGTAGGACGCTGGTGGCTACAGGTAAACGTAGGACCTTACCGCTTAAGAGCGTTGTACGACCCCGGAGTATCGCCCTCCTGATTGCCAATGAATTAGGTAAATCAGTACGACCTGATAGCGGGAAGGGAGCAAAACTAGGAGACGGACATTTCTCTCCTGTCACGGGTTATACCTACTTGCCGTTTGAGGTCGCAGGTATAAAATACGACCTCAAAATAGGTATAATGCCACACTTAGACGCTGATTGTTATGTAGGCGTAAATTTCATTAAGAAGTTTAATGCGATCCTCTTTCCACAAGAGAACCGCTTGCTTTTTAAAGATGAGAAGAGATCAGTCTCCTTGGAGTTGGCGGGCGTGGACTTCCTGTGTATAGCATCTCTCAACTCAATCGGCTTAGCGGACGCGCTACCCGCCGAGAGAGAGCAACTCCGAAAATTACTAGACCGGACGCTGGGACCGGGTGGCGGTCCTATCGGATGCACGAACTTGGCAGAGCACACAATCGATGTAGGATCAGCTCGCCCAATCAAGCAAAAGTGCTATCCAGTATCCAAGGCTATTAACGATAAAATGAAGGAACAGGTTAACGAAATGCTTGCTGCGGGCATAATCGAATCTTCGGCTAGTAGTTGGTCTAGTCCTGTGGTCATGGTCTGTAAGGATAATGGCAAATATAGGTTCTGCATCGATTTCAGGAAAATCAATGCAGTAACTAAGCCGGATGCTTATCCCCTCCCGAATATGGATAGCATCCTGCGCAAGTTACAAAGTGCGCGATATATAAGCACGCTGGATCTGAGTAGCGCGTACCACCAGATCCCCCTGCGTGCCGACTCTCGCGAGATAACGGCTTTCACGGTACCAGGGATGGGCCTGTACCAATTTACGCGAATGCCTTATGGACTCAATAACGCTGGTGCGACGTTCCAGCGGCTGATAGACTGTATCATCGGTCCTAGCCTCGAACGGTACGTATACTCCTATCTCGATGACGTGATAATAACGTCCGAGACTTTTGAGGAGCACGTTAAGTTACTTGAGACGGTCCTATTGCGAATCAAGGAGGCAGGGCTAACTGTTAATCGCGAGAAAAGCGTATTTTGCCAGGAAGAGGTAAAATACCTTGGGGTACTAGTGAACCGCGGCGGTTTCCGGCCCAACCCATCCAAGATTGAGCCGATATTAAACTACCCAGCTCCTAAAAACGTTAAGCAGCTGAGGAGGTTCCTAGGAATGGCGTCGTGGTATCGGAAATTCCTAAAGGATTTCGCGACGATCGCCGAGCCCCTTACGTCTTTAACGAAGAAAGACCGTAAATACGTATGGCAAGCGGAACAACAGACCTCGTTCGAGCAATGTAAGATGCTCATCGCGACGGCCCCGGTCCTACACCGTCTTTCGTTTGACGAAATGTTCGTGATCCAATGTGACGCAAGCGACACAGGACTCGGAGCGGTGTTGGTACAAAATATAGACGGAGAGGAGCGCGTGCTCGAATTTGCGAGCCGCACGATGACCGACAGCGAGAAGAATTATAGCGTCACAGAGCGAGAGTGTCTCGCTCTCATCTGGGCCATTCGCAAGTTCCGCGCGTACGTCGAAGGTTATAAGTTCAAGGCTATAACCGTCCACTCAAGTCTCAGGTGGTTATGCAATCTGCGTAATCCGACGGGCCGCCTATCTCTTTGGGCCCTGGAGCTACAAGGGTACGATTACGAGGTAGAATACCGAAAAGGAGCACTCAACCACGTGCCCGACGCACTCTCTCAGATGAGCGAGGGAGACGAGTTATCGGTCAGCGCGGTGACCGGGAGTCAAGAGACTACTGATGAGTGGTACCTGGGCCAATACAACAAAGTTACGAAAAGCCCTAGTGATTTCTCCAAATGGAAAATCATAGCGGGGAGGTTGTATACATATCGCCCCGATGCAATGCTGTCCGCAACACTCGGTGACGACGAAGCATGGAAGCTCGTCCTCCCGATCGAGAAGCGTGCACTTGTTCTAATACAAGGACACGACGAGCGCACGGCGGGTCACCTAGGTAGGGAAAAAACATATAAGCGTATTGCCTTGTCCTATTATTGGCCACGCTTATACCGGGATGTAGCCGACTACGTCCGATGTTGTTTGATCTGCCAACAATGCAAGGTCGAACAACGCCTACCTGCAGGACTAATGGAACGCCGGACCATCGAACGGCCCTGGGAAGTTGTCGCAGGGGACGTTATGGGTCCATTTCACGCGTTGACGAGCTAACTATTATATTGTAATACTGATTAGTGAATAAATTTGAATTTCATTTTATCTTTTGATTCGTATCATTTCGATATCCCGTATTCACCCAGGAATCCCGATCCTTAGTTTGATAAGCAGACGAGCCCGCGGTATTTGTCTGCCGATCCTAAATTCGCACTTCCGGAAGTGGGCTCACTCTGGAGCCCATATCGACGAAGCACACGAGAGGTCCGATCGCGCGCGAAGGTAAGTTCGTCACGCGCGATCTCGGGGTTACCCCTACTCACACTATCTCCGTGCATTATTCGGTAAAACCCGACATGCACCGTTACAAAACATTATTTAAAAGTAACCTCCCTTTATACAAATTGCATTTTAAAATAAAATCTATTAATATATGTTCTTTGCTAACACAAACAAATATTTCTTGAATTTTAGTTGTTTTTAAAGTGACGTATCAGAAAAAATGTAACCCAAAACGAGTATAATATTTTTCTTTACAAAGAAGTAGTAATTATTTTAAAAAGTGGCTCTGTAACGGTGTAGACTATGGAAAGAAGAGAATATTATCAAAATTTGACGTAAATACATTAAGAATTGACTGAAAAAAGCTTTCCGGCAGATTGACGAAATGAAAATCTCGGCCATTTGTAATCACTTTTACATAATTATAAATTTGTCACTATATTCCATTTATTATTATGTACAAGGTTACAGCTAGCTTTTTTCGATACTTTATAGATAGTTTATACACATTTTTTATTACCTAAGAGACAGAGAATGAGAGAGAGATTGAAGAAGTTTTATTTTTGGCTAGGAAATAATTTAACCTTAAGGCATGTTACATAAGTATTTACAATACATCATTAAAATTTAAAAATACGACAATATAAACATAATCGAATGACCGAGTTTAAAAATACAACAAAATAAACAGAATCGAGTAACCGAGTTTAAAAATACAACAATATAAACATAATCGAGTACGATATAAACATAAGTTTCATTTTCTAAACACTTACTGCCTAAACTAAACTAAACGCTGGTACCTGATATTAGAAAATTAAAAAGTCGAGACTTAAATAAATTTACATTTCTCGCAAGTTTCAAATCAGACGGCAAAGAGTCCCACAAGTCCATGGCTTGAATCGTAAAGGAGCTGCGATAGGTATTCGTTACCGTGATAGGTCGCTCAAAGTAGGATTGCTTATTACGAGTAGATCGGCGCAGATCTGCACTAGGTGGAGGGAACAACTCATGCAATTACTCCGGTCTTCCAGTAGTCAGAACCTTGTAAGTCAAGACACCCATAGAGTATCTGCGGCGTTGAGTAACTGACAACCAATTCAATTTTCTAATAAATTCCTCCAACCTAGCATCCTTTTTTAAGCGAAATATATAACGCACACAAACATGTAAAAGGCGCTGCAATTTAACATTCAAATAGTCCGGTAAGTCGCAATAAACCAAATTTCTATAATCAAAATGCGGCAATACTAACGCAGCTACCAGTCTTTTCCGCAAAGGCAGTGATAAAAAATTTCCGCAGTTTCGCAATTTATGAAGAGTGCCATGTATTCTTGAGGCGACACCAGAGATGTGAGCATTCCATTGTAGGCTACCACAGATAATAATCCCAAGGTCACGAACAGATTTAACCAATGGAATCTCGTGGCCATCAACCAGAAGAGGAGGCAATGATTCTCTATCCACAAATCTCAACTGCTGTACCGAACCAATTAAAATCGCCTGGGTTTTACTGAAATTCAAGTCAAGACCATGCTCCTGTGCCCATTTGGAGACTATAGCACCATCAGCCGCCAATTTCTCGATACACGAATTACAATCGCCTGGACGACAGTGTAAGTATAATTGCAAGTCGTCAGCAAACAACATGCCCTTTGAAAAAACCAATCGACTCAAGATGGAATTTATAAAAATCAAAAAGTTTGTAGGTCCAGGAATTGAACCCTGTGGGACACCAGCAGACGTTTCGAGGTAGTACCAAAGAGCTCCATCCTCACCAATAACTGCCTGAGAACGTCCATCCAAATAAGAAAAAAAACATTCTATAACGTCATTCTCAAAATTCATATGTTTAAGGATTTTCAAAAGCTCAGCGTGACTTATAGTGTCAAAAGCTTTCTTAAAATCGAACAGCAACAAGAACGTAACCATACCTCTATCGATGGCAAGGCGAATATCTTCCGTAATTCTTAACAAGGCAGTCTGAGTACTAAACGAGGTACGAAATCCCGACTGAAAAGGTGATAGGATATTATTTCCCTCTAAATGTTCTATAATTTGTTGGGTCACCAAACGATCAAAGACTTTGGCAAAATGGGCGAGATTCGCAATTGGTCTAGTGTCTGAAGGCGATGACGGTTTGGGAATTTTGCTAAGAGGTACAATCGAAGCTCGCTTTCATACAGAAGGATACAATTTAGTTTGTAATGACAGGTTAAATAAATTTGTAAAAATCGGCACAATTGAGTGTAAAACGTCCTTGAAGTAGCACAGCGACAAACCATCCGAACTTCGACTCTTGACCTTAGGGAGGCAAACTATAAAAGACTCAACTACTTCATTTTGAGTAATAGGTCGAAATGAGAATGAGGGAAAATCCGTTACTGGGGCAATGTTTAAGATCTCAGCTAACTGGTGTAAACTGCATGCAGGATGGCGCCTAGTGACCGATATATAATACTGTGAGAGATCGTCAATCGAGAAAAACTTAAATGGGGAGTCGAAGGACTCGTTAACAATACCCAATCTTCTAAGAAGACGCCAGCAATCCGAACCGCCCGAACTACCCTGTAACATACGCTCGAAATACGAGTCTCTAGCCTGCCTAATTTCACGCTTAAGATGTTTTCGAAACCTTTTATAATCCGCCAATAAGATGCCATCACCTCGAGGTCTTACTAACTTGTACATTTTATTTCGCTTTTTTCGTTTGGTTATAAGGGTGTCGGTCATCCGTAGAGCTAAGCGCGGGCGAACCAAACGAGAAACCAAAGGGGCGTACCTATCAAGATTCGTAGTAAGAGAACTCTGTATGAAATCTAAGTAGGAGTCTATATCTGTGCAATCACCCAGCATTTCCCGAATGAGGGCAAAATCATCTCAAACTGCTATTGAAAATTCAGCAGGATTAAAGTTCTTGAAATCTCGGGTAGAGCGCACATTTAACTCAGTTCTCACAACAGGTAAAAGATAATCAATAAGTATATAGTCATGACCACATATAAAAGGGCTAGATGATTGCTTGGACATTTTAATCTTCAAATCAGAATCGGTGATAAAGTCATCGAGCCAAGTATCTGAATTATCACAATGGTGGGTAGCTTTAAATGGCACCAAATATAAAGAATACTCACTAATTAATTCTAACAAATGCGAGCTATAATAATCTAAAGTTAATAAATTCGAGTTCAGATCTCCAGCAATGATAATATTGCTATATATATATGACAATATTCCTGAAGAGTCTTGAAAAAATTTGACAAAGTATGACCCTTAGGCCTGCGATAAACTGATGCCAATAATAACTTTGTGGAATCAAACAACAAAAGCAGATATTCAGTATCATTCACATTTCCAATTTGTGGAGATTCCAAAATACGAAAAGTTATTCCGTTTTTAATATAGCATGCCACACCACCGCCTTGCATAAAATCACGCTTACCAGTGGCCGAGACCAAACCTCGGTCATTACGTACTAATGTATAATCTGGTAAATTGTACATAGAATTTGGGCGATTTGGTGTACACCATGATTCAGAGACTGTAAGAATATCTACCTTTTCCAGTGCTAGTAAGGACTCCAGTTCGGCAAGATGACTCAGCAAGGAATTTGCATTTACCTGAGCCACTCTTAGAGAGGATCGGATAACAGAGCAACCACCATCCGTCGGAGTGCAAGGCAGTCACAAGAGTTTTTCAAGATCAGCTGCTGAATTTATCTGCAGACGTTCTGAGTTGTCGTCTTTTTTTACAAAAATTACACTATCTCTTGTCCAAATGTATTTATAATTTAGTGGCTTTAATTTGGTTTTGACAAACATGTGGAGTTCGTGTACGGCAGGTGGCAGCATTTCATAAATATTTATCAATTTTGTAGAAAAATCCCCAGCATCAGCTATGATATCACCGCACTTTATGTTACCAAATTTACGCTTAGTTTCAAGAATGAAATTACGAACTTCTACCGATTTAAACCTAATTACAATGGATTTGGTAGACGGTGATGATGATGACTGAGATGATGCAGAATCCGAAGGTTTCTTAGGAACAAGCGAGCGCACATCGAGTATATCGCTGCAAAGATAATTAAGGTTTAAACAAAAAAAAATATTCTTAGCTAAATCCAAAATGGGCAAAGAGCACGAGGATGGGATACCGACAAGTTTTAGCTGAGTATTTGGTGCAGCAGTCACACGCATATCCTTAAGCTGCTCTACCTCACTGCGCAATGTAGCATTCTCATGCTCCAGGGCAGATATACGGGTATTTTGTTGTTCCAATTTGCTATTTATATCATCCAGGCGTACATTTATAGAAGCAGTGTCCGTCCTTGAACTGCGAAAAAGAAAGGCAGCTTGCTGCGAATGCGACATAGAGTCCCAATCCGTCGGCAACTCCATCTCCTCTGCAACAGTGGACAACAAACCTGAGACTGAGTTACACTGTGAAGAAGGCTACGAGAAGAAGTTACGAGTGGAATCCAAAATTGAATGACGTGCTGCAGCTGATGTAGCCGAGGCCTTCTTGCTGGACAAAGAGCTCAAGTATACAGACCTATCAACAGGAAAACTTAAATTATTAAAGCAGCAAACATCCTCGGATTTGTTTTGCAAAAAAGTGGCAGCACAGCTTGGATGAAACTGCTTGTCACACTGGTCACAAACTCTGATTAACAAAGAGATAGACTTAGCACAACGGAAACACTTTGTCACCCTTGAATTATTGGGCTTACTCATCTAAACTAAATTCATAAAATCCAAAACTTAAACTCACAATTTGTTTGCCATATAGCACAATACCGAAATTAAAAATTTAAAATACTGTCATTTAAGAGAGAGAGAGAGAGAGAGAGAGATTGATAACTTTTATTGGATATTAGGGGTAACACCCCATATACACTGAAGAGATTATATAAAATAGCGCATACAAAATAGTGTAACAGCAAATAAAATATATCAATAAAAAATAACATTAATAATCGTAGTAAAAAGAATAAAATAATACAATAATACACAACAAAAAATAAAAACAAATACACAAATAAATAAATAAATACATAAATTAATACATTACATACAAAATAAATAAATCAAGCTTCAGACGCGAAAACGCTTAGCTACTTTAATTAAGATTAGGACTTATAAACGCATACAAAAATAAAATATAAAGGCGCCAAACAAAAAATAAAGATAAACAATGCGAATAGTACAAAAATAATCTCCTAAGCTCGACCGACAGGCACCCCAATTTGAGACGATAGGGCGTCACATGCTCACGCCAAGGAATGTTCCCTCGCACAATGCGCATGCACGCGTTTAGTAAGTGTTAGAGTTTTAAGTTCTTAGTGACATCAAGGTCGTTAAACACCGCACATGCGTAATAAAAGTGCGGGAATACAAGCGCCTCCACAAGATTCTTCCTATTCTGACGTAAAAGTGCACGTTTTAAGAATCTCAAGGAGTGAAGGACCCCAGAACGCGCTGGGACACCGACGCAACGTGACACGATTAATCGAGGATAGACGTTATTCAGACCCCCAGCGATTCGACTTCGGACTCATTTAAGTAAATTACCATTTATTGAAAGATTGAAGATGGCCCACCAATGAGCGTCGAGAGTGACACATCAGAGCCCACCAATTAGAAATTTTGTTTATTTTTAAGATTTTGAAATAAGATAACAAGGTTATCGGTAAAGTAGGGCGTAATATTATCAATGAGGGATGATAAATTATTATGAAATGAATTATTTATATCAGATGGCGGTGGGTAATACTTAGAAAAAAATGAATATAATGCAATATACTACTGTTCAATGATTGAAACTCTCTTCAAGTATACAAAAATATGTAAATGACGATACAGCAAGATATTGAAATATTGATTTATTTATTTTGTTTTCAGTTAAAATTAATATAATATACTTAAATTGATGATTTAAAAATAACAATTTTTGGCGACTGAGAAGTAAAAAATGAAAAATTTTAAGTAGTAATAATAGGTTACGTTGTACAAATATTACATTGTTTTTGCGAATAATTTATTATTTACAAACAATTACAGTTAAATATTTTATAATAAATAACACTAAATAAGTTAATAATTTCATTAAATAAGTTAAATTAGTAATAACTATAATTCTCATCTTGGTTTTTCTTTGGTATACGTCGTCCTTCGCCTAGTCTTCCACTAACTTTGGCTGATTTCTGTTTCTAAAAAGTAATAATTTTATTTTATTTTAGTTTACATCGGATTAAATTAAATTAACTGCGAGAGAACTGTAAAAGATTTTTCTATGAGAATTTGAATTGACCACATTAAATGTCATAACTGAAAAAAAATCATGTGCATGTTTTCGAACTACATTTTTTAAATATTGTATTCTATTTTTCTGAATTAGCTTTGAGGAGGTCACAAAACATTCCGTTAAATCTTTCCCATCTTTTAAAAAGGGCACTTTGCACACGCGAAACGTTAAGAATCATCAATTTAAGATATACATATATTATTCTAAAGATATAGTTAACATCAAATCATGTAAATTTTTACGTTAGAAATTTATAAACACTGAGTTACGAAAATTTCACTCTTGATATTTTTTTTAATTTTATATGGATAAATCACTCAAATTAATTTAACAACAGAATGCGAATAAAAATTGTAATAAAAAATTAAATAAAATAGTAAATGTTTATCTATTTTTTTAGTGGATTTGTATATTTAATAATATTGAAATTCTCAAGAAATAATGCATACAATGTAAGGCCTAGGAAGTCAATTTCGCCTCGTTTAATCGGTTCACTCTTGCTTTGGTCAAACCCAAATGTTTAAACAAGGAGAAAATTACTTTCACACCCGAGAAACGTATAATATACTTTTATGAAACATGAGTAAAACCAAATTGTGGTTTTAAACAGAATCTGTTAAAATATTTTTTGTAACACATGCACGAAAATCGCGTTTTTGCGTCCTAAAAATAGGGTCTAAAGTAGTCCTTTTTCGGCCAGCGCGCATAAATAATTTCTATAAAAAAACTGCAAATTCATATATGAAACAACAAAAGTATAAATCATACCATGGGATGAAGAAGAACTCTATAAAAAAACGCCCACTCCCACGTTTTGCGGGCGATTTTTTTATGAACAGCGGGTTTTTTTTATAGAGTCCTTTAGCGCCCTTTGCAAATGTATAATACATATTTATATACATAGGTGCATAAATATATACATATACATATACATCAAATTGAAATTGGTGGTGATTAAAAATGCATTTGCTAGCGTAGTAATTGCGTAGATTACCGATTTTAAAAACTCCTTAAACGTGAACATTCGTGCCCTTGTCACAAAAAATATGGTGTGCACCAAGGGCTAAGTGGGCTTTTTTACCTCGTGTTTTTCGTACTCGGCTTCGGTGAGCAATATGTATTCGCCTTCGGCTCGTCCTAGCTCACCTGCACCTCGTACTGCAAAACCACACTCGGCTTAGAAAAGCCCACTTTACGCTCTTGGCACACATTAAACTATTTCAATACTTTACTATAGTTCTACTGTATTACATTACGATTAGAACCATCTTAATGCAAGTTAATCTAATTTAATTCTTACGTTCTTATTTTCTTTAATCTCTACTTCTTTCAATTTTCGTTTCTTGCATTCTTTAACCTTCTTTTTCTCCTCTTTTTTTCAAATCTTCTTTTGATTCTTCCTGTAACATAAACCATACAAGTTTTTGTTAATTAACGTATTCTTTTACCGTGAATTTTCAGTGAAGTACAGTTTTTTTACATTTAATTTATCCCAATGATTGTGAAGTGAAACAGAAACTAGTGTTAAGGGGGTAATAAACTCAGATTTTATCCTCCTTATCTTACAAGCCAAAAAAGTTATATAATATTAGTTATAATTAGAATAGAACGCTAATTTACGCAAATCTATGCGAACAGTGCCTTTTCTTAATTAATAATTTATCTATAAGTAAAATTTGAAGCGTAAATATTGATTGGCTTTCGAGTAATCCCTTACGAACATTTACGATAATTTTGTACAATGTGCTTGCCAAATTGGAAGTCATGTCAAGATTTTTAGCAAAGAATTTCTCGAGAATTAGTCAATATTTGTTTTAAATTTTACATGCAGATAAATTAATAATAAATGAAGGACACTGTTCTCCTAGATTTATGAAAATTTATGTCCTTTTTTCAATTATAATTAATTTTTTGTAACACATGCACGAAAATCGCATTTTTGCGCCCTAAAAATATGGTCTCAAGTAGTCCTTTTTCGGCCGGCGGCCAAAAAAATTTTCTATAAAAAAACTGCGAATTCATATATGAAACAACAAAACTATAAATCATACCAGGGGATGAAAAAGGATTCTGTTAAAAAAAACGCCCGCTCTTCATAAAAAAAAACGCCTGCTCCCACGTTTTTCGGGCGATTTTTTTATGAACAGCAGGTACATAGGTGCATAAATATACACACATACATGGATAAAATTGAATTTGGTGGTGATTGAAAATGAATTTGTTAGCGTAGTAATTGAATAGATTACCGATTTTAAAAGTTTCTTATAAACGCGAATATTGGTGTCCTTGTCACAAAAAATATGGTGTGCTCCAAAGGCTAAGTGGGCTTTTTTACCTCGTGTTTTTCGTACTCGGTTTAAAAAAACCCTTGGCACACATTATACTGTTATGCGATATTTCAGGTAGATAGGATAAAAGTTGGCTTTGGTACCCCCTTGAACAGTTTGTGTAAAGGCATTTAAAATATTTGAAAAATGAATTATGGACACTGCATAAAAAAGTATTTTTAAAAACTTTACACTTACAAGGAGAGGACCAACCCTTCGGACAACGAATCTTTACCAAACTCTAGGATATGATTTCTACTATAGAAATATGAAAAAAGCCGGTGTTTTAGATTCCCATGCCCCTTTTTACGATAGATATAAGCAAATAACGAAAATCTCACCGAAAAAATGTTTGACTTTGATTGCTTATAACTCGGAAACAAATAGAGATATGATCCCAAACTCAAATCCAGCAGAAAACTGAGATCAAATAGATACGATTTGAGAAGAAGAAGCTCAAATGTCTTGATTTGGTCAAAAGTTATGAAAGAAATAAGAATTTAACAATATTTTGGCCTAAAAATTAATACATTTTTTTATTCAAAATATTCATCCGTTACATTTTTATTTCTTCCATAACTTTTGACCAAATCAAGATATTTTAGCTTCTTATTTTCAAATCGTATCTACTTGATCTCAGTTTTCTGCTGGATTTGAGTTTGGGATCATATCTCTATTTGTTTCCGAGTTATAAGCAATCGAAGTTAAACATTTTTTCGGTGAGATTTTTCGTTATTTGCTTATATCTATCGTAAAAAGGGGCATTGGAATCTAAAACACCGGCTTTCTTTATATTTTTATAGTAAAAATAATATCCTAGAATTTGGTAAAGATCCATTGTCCGAAGGGTTGGTCCTTTCCTTGTTAGTTTTATTATTTATGTGGTAAGATGGAATAACGAATATGAAGCATTTTTCATAAGTCCGTGATATTGACGTTTAAATCTTTGAATAAAAGTTTCGTCTGGAATAAAGATAATTCATGGTTGATGATGATTAGTTACTCGAATAACATTTTATATAAGTATGTTGCCATCAAAGTATGACCAAGAATGATTTTTCTCTGTGAATATTCACTTTTTGCAAAATGTATGTTCGCTTTCAAAAAAAGTGCATGGATTCTCACTTTTAAGATAGGGAACATTCACTATTTGAGTTTTATTAAAATTTTTGTTTTTTGCTATCCGTCACCTTTATTTTCTTTTCTTTTTTCAAATCATTTTTGGTCGTCAAATGTTCCACCACAGTCTCTGAGGTCAGCTGTTCTTTTTCATTGGTCATCGATTCATTCTGTAATCATAATAACAATTCATCAAACGGAAGTATTTTGGGCTAATATTAATATTTAAAGCTTATTAAAAGGATGCTTAATTATGGTCAGAGTATGTAATTTTTGTAATACAATGAAATAATTATACTGTCTTGTTTTTAACAAAAATTAGAAGGTAAGTACCATTATAAACGTAAAAATAGTTTTTGTTGAGTAATTTATACAAAATGATTGATTCTTTTTTTAAGGAGTTTTATTATAAGTGAATAGTTATATCTCCAAAAGTAAAAACTTCGTAATTTTTTCTAAAGTAAGTTCAGATTTTACAAAAAGTGCATATTCACTTTTTTATTTCATTATTATTATTAATTTGTATTTTAATTTAATTAAAGTAAGATGCTAAGTTTATTAACAAGGAGAGTGTCTCAGATGCGGGAAACGGATCAGAATAAAAATTTTAGGATTTGTTTTCCACCATGAAAATATCAAGAAAACTAGAGCAAGTTTTGTCCCATGCTTCGTTTTACGCAAGTTATGGGCAATTAAAGCAAATAATAAAAAATACTTCCACTTGAAAAGATTATAACTAGGAAACAAATTGAGGTACAAGGACTGGAACCGAAATCCGGAAGAAAACTGAGATCAAGTAGATGCGATTTGAAAAAAAAGCTCATATCGGTTAATTTTCATCGAAGTTTTGGAAAAAATAAGAAATCGAATTTAACCAAAATATTGTAGTAACAATGTGTTGAATTTTTAGTTAAAATTTCTCTTATTTCTTATTTTTCCGTAATTTCGAGGAAAATGAACCGATTTGACTCCTTTTTTCCAAATCGTATCTACTTAATCTCCGCTTTCTTGTCGTTTTTGGATTGAAGGTCTTTCTTCATTTTTGACCGAGTTACAAGCGATTAAAATGAAAGTCTTTTTTTTTACAAAAGTTCCTTTAATTGCTCACATAATTTGCGTAAAACGAAGCAAGGCACAAAACTATTCCGGTTTTCTTAATATTTCTGTTATAGAAAACATATCCTAAAATTTCGATAAGATCCGTTGTCCGCATCTGAGACACTCTCCTTGTAAGTTTTATCTATTTAAATTGATTTAAATTTATTAAATTTTTTGGTTTATTTTAAATTTGGTATAGATTAATTCTTTATCATAATGCAGTTGATAAGTATATTGTAGTGAGAGAGAAGCCAGGCGAAATAATTTAATCCTTTGATTTGTTGTTTAAAATTATATTATTTATATTCAATTTAAATTACTTAACAGAATTATCTAATTTTCTTTTTTTTCTTTCAAATTTAACTGCATTTAACATAAACTCTCAGGCACTTCACCTAATGACTTGTCATCACTGAACATACTATTTTTTATGTTTATATCTCCTAAAAGTGTTGATTAATTAAATTGGTTATGAGAACAAATTTGTACATGTATTCTTTTAAGTTTAATTAAATTATAAATTTTCATTATTTTGTTTAGTATTACAATTCCTAAACAATTAAATAAATATATTTATCAAATTACAAAGGTCTACCAGAAATCTTAGTGCCAAATCAAGTTGTCATCGGCTTTTCATTATTTTACAGCAATTAGATCATGTTCGTCTTGTGAGATACGCAGCTGCATCAAAAGCAATTATTATTTACCACACTACTATATAGTATATCAAGCGAAAGTTCATAGAAAAGAATCAAGGTTTTTTTAGAAACCAATTTAGAAAGAATTTTAACAAATTAATTTAGCGGTTGCGCTAATATTGTTAATGCAGAAAAATCAAATTTAAACACTTTTTTATAACGCAATATAAAAATTTTATAACAAAAATTGTACAACATTTAAATTTACCGTTTCCTTGCTAAATTTGAGATTTAAAACAGCTTTTATGTCTCATTTTGAAATGTTACAAAAACGAAATGAGCTTTATTAAAATGCGGCTATTCGTAGAAAATATTCACCATAATTCAAATTTGCAGCTTATGATTTTTAAATTTTAATTACGTTATACTGCATAGCCTGCATTTTTATATAATTGCTTAACAATTACAAAAAGTCTAAAAAGTAAAAATTATGTACCGATTGCGAGATTTCATCGTCAGACAAATATTTGAAATCATTAAAATCCATCTCCGAATCTTCATTGTCTGAATCCTCAATCTTCTCAATTTCTTCAATTACTGCATCCGTGAATTCAACTGTAACAATAATTATTTTATACTTACTTTCTCAAAGTTCGCAAAATCATATACACACAGTTGGGAAAAAGAGCATCGAATAAAACAACGATCACGATATTAAATTTAGGAACTCAAATATTAGTATTTCGTATATGTATGATTGTCACGAATAAGTGTTTTTTTACACTCAAATTTAATCAAATTCAATGGCAGCTGTCTACAATTTTAACTCAAACATTATATGCTAATTATAATTTTAAAATCTGAAAAATATGAATTTATTGTTGAAAGCATGCCTGAGGGCTTGACTAAAGAATTTTTTGTTTATAAAATAATACAGGGATTATTCTGCTTAATAATGCTTTCTCTTTATTTCGTGGTCTTAGTGTTGGTGCGATTCTCAATTCGTCTTAGTAACTTTATACAATTAAAAAAATGATAAATATTATTAAAATATTGCGTTGCATTTAAAATTAACAAATTGAGTTAGATATAAATTATAAAAATTCAGTAATTATTTAGCGAACATAATTACGTGTCACGGTAATGACAGCTAAGGTAATAACATTTGGCACTAAATTCAATAAACGAATAAATATCCATTTGCCTACTTTACAAACTTTGTATTTTTAACATTTTTCTCGTATTTTGGTAAAGAATAAATTTACGCACTGCTTAAAAGAGCTTTCCACGGTAATGACGTTTTTTTACCACAACACTATTGTTTAAATAAAAAGTATAAATGTAAATAAATAAAATAAATAAATAAATAAATAAATAGATAAAATATTTTTTACCACACCACGCGTAAAGTGCCTACTGTACTGTTTAATAAAAAGTGTCTTCTATTGATCGTCACGAACCAATGGTGTTTACAGATGTTTATTTAAGTTACAAAAATATGCCGACGTTTCGGACGTTTTTACGCCGTCCCTTTTCAAGGCTAAAAAAATTTAATAGTTTACAAAATATATAGATTAATACCCAATAGTGAAATATTTACATCGATGTCACAAACAAATCATAACTCACCAAATTCTAACAGAACTCAAAAAAACCACATATCACTCGTGTAAATCTCGCAAAAGCCACTCTTCGTTATTACATATACATTCTATAAAAATTCAACGCATCACGTTTAATTCTCGAATTAAAAACAATAATTTTCAGTAATACCATTAAAAAAATACAATTTAAAAACCTTTTTGCTAATTTTCACCACCCACGCTGTCGTCTCCAGAACACATTGTTTAAAAATTATATATATATATCTATATACATAGGACCTCCCCGAAGGGAGTCCTAAGTCACAATTAAACTTCATAAAGTCTCCAGACTCGTGCCCAACCTTCCATCAATACATTTTACAGCATACACATACATACACACACATATACATATATGTACATATACACAACATACATATATACATACGTATATTCGCCCCATACATCAATAAATCCAACCAACGAAAGAGGGGAACATTTTGTATTACGAGGCTAAGTCGAGTCGAGAGCTCCTGCGTATCAGGCGAACATGCGCCGCGGAGAAGTGGCACGCCCCGTCAATCTTAATACTGCCGGGATTCCCCGGATCGCTCCGAAACTTAACGCGAGTCGCCCAACCTCCTCACTACACATAGTACGCTAATACTGAGAGCCAGTTGTTCTCAAGCCAACAAACGCAATGGAGTAATTCTCGACTCGACTTAGCCTCGTAATACAAAATGTTCCCCTCTTTCGTTGGTTGGATTTATTGATGTATGGGGCGAATATACGTATGTATATATGTATGTTGTGTATATGTACATATATGTATATGTGTGTGTATGTATGTGTATGCTGTAAAATGTATTGATGGAAGGTTGGGCACGAGTCTGGAGACTTTATGAAGTTTAATTGTGACTTAGGACTCCCTTCGGGGAGGTCCTATGTATATAGATATATATATATAATTTTTAAACAATGTGTTCTGGAGACGACAGCGTGGGTGGTGAAAATTAGCAAAAAGGTTTTTAAATTGTATTTTTTTAATGGTATTACTGAAAATTATTGTTTTTAATTCGAGAATTAAACGTGATGCGTTGAATTTTTATAGAATGTATATGTAATAACGAAGAGTGGCTTTTGCGAGATTTACACGAGTGATATGTGGTTTTTTTGAGTTCTGTTAGAATTTGGTGAGTTATGATTTGTTTGTGACATCGATGTAAATATTTCACTATTGGGTATTAATCTATATATTTTGTAAACTATTAAATTTTTTTAGCCTTGAAAAGGGACGGCGTAAAAACGTCCGAAACGTCGGCATATTTTTGTAACTTAAATAAACATCTGTAAACACCATTGGTTCGTGACGATCAATAGAAGACACTTTTTATTAAACATTACTTGAACGAACGATAGATTCATTTAAACAATATGCCTACTGTACTCCCTCATTTCGAGGAGTAAAGTGACTCGAGTACGCCCTACAAACTATCTTCATGTTTGATAAGAGAAAGAAAAGCAAATCGGAAATAAGGTTAGACCCAATCGTATTATCGACGTCACTTTACTTCTCAAAATAACGGAGTACAGCACGCAATGTATGCGAGGCGTGCTCAAAAATAGTATATGCACCACGGGATTTACTCCCTAGATGCATAATCTACTATGGTGTGGAGTAGTCACGAGATCCTGAGCAACTTACTGACCAAAAATAGGCAGCAAAATGAAATTCTTATTTTTTCGATTTTTGAAATCAGGTAGTTAAAAGAGCGTAAAAGTGCGAATACAAGGGGCTTTACGCAATAAATATTGAATAATATGTTTCTTTTGAAAGTCCTGTTGGTTCGGAAGGATATATTTGCGTAGATTAAACGCAGCAGCATTTTCATCTACATAACAAGAAAATAGTTTGCTATATCTCATCCTCTTTTTAAAAAGTTTAGGCCAAGTTTTTTGTCCAGTTAAGGAATAAAAATACTTTAAAATGTCAGTATTTAAGGCGGCGACATCTGTACTTACTAGACTCCATAGTTTCGTAGAGAGAATTGTCATCGTAACCAGTCATTTCGTTCAGAAATTTAGAGACTGACCAAGGATGGCTCGATTCTAGTTCTGTCCAGGCATCTCTGATGCAGTCGTCTCTTAATCTTGTTGTTAATTTTTGACCAACGGTAGTTTGTATTTTTTTCTTAGCCCTTTCTAACTCAATGCCCGATTTCTCGACTAATTTAACAATGCCAACTGCAAAGATGTAATTAAAGTATTTATTACTAAAATTATAAATATTATAAATAGTTTTTTTAATATTAATTAAGAGTGTATTCTAAACAAAATTATTACAGAAGCTTTTATGAAAGAGAAAGTAAATACATCGATTTAAAGAGAAATAATATTTTTCAATACGTGAATTGGACTCTGTATTTATTTTTTAATTAACAAATTAAATTTAAACGATTTATTAAAAAGTAATGAATGATTAATGATTACTTTTTGACAGTAATAATTAGGTGTAAAATTGATCTTTGCAACTGCATAAACATCTCAATCATTTAAAACTCACATACGTACTATTTAAATAGAAAAAGGTTACAGGGAGATTTTTTCTAAAGTCAATCCAGATTTAATTAAAAATATTTTACAGCATAATCATGAGATTAGTATCGAGCGTAAGGCGATTCGCACGGTGCAAAAAAGGAATACTTAACTAACGGATAGTCGCGATTAAGTGCGGATTTAGACCATGCAGTGCTGTAAAAGAGTATATCAATGGAGTTATTAATAAACGTCAAAATGTATATGGGCTATTTCACGTCAAGTGGTACGGTGAAAATTTCAATTTGCACCAAATTTTGTGTACAGGCTAGAAATGTTTTCCAAAGTACAGAAACAAAATTTCAGGTCTCCAAGTTAATTAGCCTAAAAGTTACATTAACCTCAAAAAATGAGATTTTTTCAATTATTGTTAATAATAGGCCATTTATTTCAAAAACTATTAATTTTTTGAAAAAATATTACATACAACTTTTGTTCAATATAATCTCTAGAACTTATCTGTCCAGGTTATGATTCTTAATTTTAAAATCTCTAAGAGATAGGACACTCGGAAATATTGAATATCAAAAAAAGGCGACCACGCCACAGTTGATTTTCATCTAACACCGCTCAAAAAATCACATTTTTCAAGAGCTTTCGAATGGCGGTGGTTAGATTATTGGCCAAGGTCACTGGTGAAAGTTATGCTTTAAAATACACGACAATTGGCGATTTTATGAGGTTTATGAGGCATAACTTTCACCAGTGGCCTAGGCCAATAATGTAACCACCGCCATTCGAAAGCTCTTGAAAAATGTGATCTTTTGAGCGGTGTTAGATCAAAATCAATTGCGGCGTGGTCGCCTTTTTTTGATAATCAATATTTCCGAGTGTCCTATCTCTTAGAAATTTTAAAATCAAGAATCGTAACCTGGACAGA
This sequence comes from Theocolax elegans, assembly GCA_026168455.1. Taxonomy (NCBI): domain Eukaryota; kingdom Metazoa; phylum Arthropoda; class Insecta; order Hymenoptera; family Cerocephalidae; genus Theocolax; species Theocolax elegans. Next base: position 28,109,392 of record CM047425.1, read on the forward strand.
TAAGTTCTAGAGATTATATTGAACAAAAGTTGTATGTAATATTTTTTCAAAACATTAATAGTTTTTGAGATAAATGGCCTATTATTAACAAAAATTGAAAAAATCTCATTTTTTGAGGTTAATATAACTTTTAGGCTAATTAATTTGGAGACCTGAAATTTTGTTTTTGTACTATGGAGAACATTTCTAGCCTGTACCCAAAATTTGATGCAAATTGAAATTTTCATCGTACCACTTGACGTGAAATAGCCCATATATATTTAATAGATATTTTAATTTTAAAGTAGTAATAAATTTTGTTCAATAACTGACCGAAACTGCCACTTTTGCTCCCTGCGCCCGAATCGCGAAGATGCAATTTCGGCCTCGTTGTTGAAAAAAATAGTGTACACATTCCCCTTCGGCTCGGGTGGCAATTCACGTGTGCTATAGGCTCGCCAATACTTTACCTCCCTAAATTACCTCCCGAACTTAATACAATATTAAAGAGTTGACTTTCGAACTAATGCGGGGTTTATCGCTCGAGCGAAGCAACGGTGATGCTCGGACGAGTAAAACATCATCTCTTACACTTATGTATAAAAGAATATTTTTTTGTACAGGAGGCGTAATTGCAATTTTACTTTGCATCGAAAACGACTTTTTTTATTGTCGAACAAATTTTATAAAAAGAACGGAAATACTCACATTTACTTATGCAAGCCTAAACCCTCATAAAAAAATTTGTCACGTTATATGTGTAATAAGTATATTTATATTGACGTTTCTTTCACATTTGTAACTTTTTAATAATAGAACACCAGGTATACTCACTGTGCTTTAAATATAGTACGTATTCATTAATTTGTAATGTTTTAAATGATTTGTGTAAAATAATAATGTAATATAATGGTCTTATTTACATACTCACATAAAAAATTAAAGACAGTATGTTTGATTCTGAGTGTGGCATTCATCGACCGATGATATGACTCTAAATAATTATTCGTCCGGTCTACGTCTTTAAAAACGCTAAAAACCTTTGGAAAGATAGTTTTTATCCATTCTTTGTTAAAATACACTGTAATGTATTTTCTCCACTTTTTAAGATTTATGGGATCCTCTTCAAATTTCTCATTCACTAGTTGTAGGATGATTTCCACTCCTTCTGCAATTTTTTCGGCTGGAAGCAAAGGAAGGACATGAATCTTCTTTAAGATTTCATGTCCTTCTGGATTTTTTTCTGCATTCTTTTTTACGTAGATTCTATAATCTTTAAACTTCGCTTTTCTGAGAGTCGCCTAAAAAGATAAAAAATTTAATTATTTTTTTAAATTACATATAATTATCGAATAGTCAATATACATTGTTATAGTACATTACGACACAAGAGCGTGGTGAGGCACGCATACTTGACGAGTAAGACAAATAAGATGAATTCGAGAGTCACCAGTACCGTGCACGTATATTGTATACAATTTTTTAACACATCATGAACGAAACACGATTATCTTTGAGGTTAAAAATCAGTATTTCGCGCATATGAAGTGTTAAAAATATATTTTGCTAAATTATGAAGATAATTAAAATTATTAATAATAAAATACTGATACAGTACTAAAGGATTTAAAACTAAATTAAATGATGAACATTATGACAATTAGAATTTATAGTAATGGTTAAAGACTACATACAGACGTACGTGGACGCCTCAATAATATTTTTTTAATGTTTAACGTCTCCTTTTTATTTATTTTTTCATTATAAAATTAATCAGCGACGAAGATGTACAATGTATATTTTTTCTTAAGGACTAGATACCCAAATTGCAAGGACCTATCTTCAAAAACCCAAAAATTTTAAAAAACTATTGAGGCTAAAATCTGAAAAAATTCACAGATAATGTTAAAAGCAAATTGAATATCGTTGTTGAGACTAAATCGCGTTATCTCTAAATACGCGTTCGATAATTAATTAATCGTAGAAAGGCCCCCCAATAAAAAAAACCGTTAAAAGCAAAAATTACTGAAAACATTACGCGAATCGGAAAAGACGAGAATCGGGTGCGCGCGCATTGATCGGTCACGGAGAGCCGGTTGAGCGCCGTGCATCGAGAGCAGGTCCGCGTTATGGGGGGAAAAAGGTGCGCTCATCCGAGCTCGCATTCATTCGTACGTACGAACACGACGCAGCAACTTCGATCTTCAAGGCTCCACGTAGATCAACGACGGGTAGGCGAGAATAGGAAGTCCCCCCACCAGGCAAGTCGTGTTAGGCTAGCAGTTGGTGACGAAGAAGACGCGAGGCGCATATCGCGGGGCCCCGATTCGACCGTCCGGTAATCCACACACACACACATACAACACAAACATAAAATCATAGCGGCACTTGCCGACTCGAGCAACTGCTCCGTACGCGAGAAGCAACGCTTCTCCCTCAAAACAAACAACAATCTATCTCTTTCTCTCTCTCTATCCTATCAATGTAAAATTCGAGGAGTTTTTCTCCCTACGGGGTTTTCTCCTCACGAGCCAATAAATTTATTTATCTGGCTCAACGTAAAGGAACAAATTATTTGACCACCTAACAATCTTTCCCCCTCCTCACACATTCATACATACACCGCGCGGGTTTAATGTAGTCCTCGACGCTACATTTTTTGGTGCCTCCTGTGAGGTTGGACAACCCTGATCTTCAAAATCGTTCTTCCCGAGAGAGAGAGAGAGAGAGAGAGAGAAACAACAACGTAACTATCGAGCGAGAGAGAGAAAGGAGAAATTTGTCTTTGGTTTGTTTCAACGTCGCATAGTTCCAGGCCTCGCTTCCAGGAAGACAACGACCGTTAGCACTCAAACAGGCAATTCTTCGTATTTCACAGATAAGATTATGTACAGTGTCGGTAAAATTGTCCATTACATAAATAATTCCACATTAATTTTTTTAACACTAAAGGCTCATATAATTATTAATTTTTTTTATTTTTTCTCTTCTTATATTTTACATAAAAACATTTTGTTTTCTTCATTAACTAATTTAAATATAAAATTATTTCTTATTTAATTTAAATTCAGTAGACATCAATTCTTTATCCCTCTTTTTACAATTTAACTTATTTCCATTTTTTATAAATTGCAACATAATTCGTTTGTTTCAGATAAATTCACTTTAAAATTTACTTATTATTTTCATTTTTTTTTATATATAAAGTATAACCCGAGTTTACCTTTTAGAAGTTATTTCATTGCTTTATTTTCATAATTCCTTTGTTCTTTAATTCGGTGAAATCATAGTTCAGTTTAATTAGTTTAACAATTCCATTCCGTATATTATATGTTTAATTTCTTTCATTTTTGCAATTGAATCTAAAGTATTCATTAACAATATAATTTATAATTTAATAGTTTTGATTATTCGAGGTATTTTACCTACTGGCAATTATACATTCCACATATATATATATATATATATATATATATATATATGTGTGTGTGTGTGTGTGTGTGTGTATCTATATATCTTTGTTTATATACAAGACAATTGGTCTTAATAACGAAAATACGTTTTACCAGGAAAGTTTGATTATTCAGAGGAATTGCCAGCGGGTGATATACACAACTTACATTTTTTGACGCGCGCACATAGGTTCATACAGTTAATCTGATCATTATCATTCCTTTATTCTTTAATCATTAAATTTAATATATCACACTTTAATAATTGTTTAGCGTGTGTGCGCGCGTGTAGAGAGTTGAGTTAAGTTAAGCACTTAATAAAAACAAGGCTGTTTTTCCTCCCCCCCCCCTTTTCTTATTACATCATGGCGGACGAAAAAGCGAAGCGTATTTCCCATATAACCCAAAGACGCACAACCTTGAAGGCGCAACTTACCAACGCCCTTAATAGTATAAGTCAACATAAGTGGGATAATGCTAGCACGCGATCTCGCTTAGCACGTCTTACCAATTTATCAGATACATATGAGGAGTTACATTATGAACTAGCCACGTTAGAAACTGAAATCGATAGATTACCCGAGTTGACGGAAATTCAAGATAAATATTTTGAAATCGTATCTAAAGTAGAAGTTTTATGCGCAACGAACGTCAAATTAACGACTCGCGCTCCTAACGCCGCGAATGCTACGTTATCTGATAGGCAAAAAACATTAAAATTACCGACAGCCGAATTACCTAAATTCAATGGCGATATCAATAAGTGGTTAGACTTCAAAATTACCTTTCAAACAATGATAGAATCTCGAAACGATATAGACGATTTAACTAAATTTCTTTATTTAAAAAGTAGTCTCGAAGGCGAAGCCGCCAATAAAATTTCGATTTTCACCGTGTCCACGGAAAATTACAAAAACGCTTGGAAAGTTTTAATAGAAGCATACGAAAGAAAACGCACTTTGATATCTAAACACATCGACGCGGTTGTAGAATTCTCACCCTTAAAAAGAGCTACGTCTTCGAGTCTAACTAAATTCGTAGATGAGATTAAGCAACATTTAACTATGTTAAAACTCTTAGAAGTTGAAACTCCCGATAGATGGGTTATACGCATTTTGGAGAAAAAATTACCACCCGAGGCTCGCCAGAAATGGGAAGAATCACTTACTCTACATGAATTACCGGACTTTCAAAAATTCGTAAGAGTAGTAAACGAAATAGCTTCTCAAATGAGTGCTTTGGAAGAGGACTCGGTGCGTTCGCGAGACGATATGTACTATAAAAGGTCAATTGATTCAAAAAGTAAAAAAAATAAAATGTTTAAAACTAACACGGGAGCGAGAGCCTTAGTCACACAAACATCAATTTCATGTCCGCGGTGTCAACGCAATCACCCTTTATATAAATGTCCAGACTTTGTTCACATGACAGTAGACGAACGTTGGAAATTCGTTAAGGATAAGAGACTATGCGTTAACTGTTTGCGACGCCATTTCGGACAATGCAATTCGACGTACTGTAAAACTTGCAATAGATTCCACCATACTATGTTACACGCATCGAGGTCGATTCCAGGACACAACGCGTCGTCTGCAAGTACAAGCGCGATAGCAAAAAAGGATGAAACTATATGACCAAATCAAAATTTATTAAACACCATTTCTCGTACGCCTTATTCTCAGCTCATTACGAGCTCGGTGGTACGTATCACGAGTCATAACAACGAAACGTTTGAAGCGCGCACGTTGCTCGATACATGCGCAACTGCACACTTTATATCAGAGAATTTAGTTCGCATTTTAAATCTACCGATAAAACAATGTAAGGTTCCGATCGGCACTATTAATGAATTAAATACAATTTCAAGGGGTAGTGTTCGTTTAACTATTAAGTCAATTTACCATAATTACAGTAAAACTTTAACATTTTTAATAATTGACAGGATAGCGAATTTAGTTCCAGATGAAATCTTTCCTCGCGAGTCCATTAATATACCAAAGCAATTAAAATTAGCTGATCCGAACTTTCACATGCCACAACCAATCGATTTATTAATAGGATCTAGCGCTACTTTATCTATGTTAATAACAGGGCAAATTAACTTGTCTCACGATAAAATTACCTTAACACTACAAAATACACGGTTAGGTTGGATAGCAGCGGGTAATTCTAGTAATATAGGAATGGCCAAAGAAACAACCTGTAATTTCCTCGAATTGACCGAACTTTTAACTAAATTTTGGAACATAGAAGAAATTAATTCACACACAGATAAGACTCTAGACGAGACACTTTGCGAAACACATTACGATAAAAACACTACACGCGACAGTAACGGTAGGTACATAGTGCGTTTACCATTTAAAAATAATACTAATAGCATAGGAGAAACTCGGGCACAAACTTTGAAAAGATTCTATAATATGCAACGTAAATTGAATTTGGACAGTGAGCTTAAGAGTGAATATCATAAAGTCATGCAAGAATATATCGCGTTAGGACACATGACCTTAGTAGAGAACGAGAAGGTCGAGGGTTATTACATGCCGCATCATGCTGTTTTTAAATCATCGAGTAACACTACTAAGCTTCGCGTAGTTTTTGATGCATCAGCTAAGGCCGATAACGGCATTTCATTAAATCAAACTTTATTGATAGGACCGACTATACAAAATAAATTATTTGAACATTTGATTAGATTTAGATCCTTTGCATATGTAATGACCGCCGACATTGAAAAAATGTATAGACAAATTTTAGTGCATCCCGACGACCGCAAGTATCAGCGTATTTTTTGGTATGATAAAAATAATATTCGTGTTTTTGAGTTAATTACTATCACATTCGGAGTCTCTGCAGCTCCTTACCTAGCAATTAAAACTTTACAGCGACTTGCGAACGACGAAGGCAATAAATTTCCACTAGCTCAACGAGTATTGAAACGCGATTTATATGTCGACGATTTATTGACAGGCGTAAACAATTTAAATGACATTCTAGTAATTAGAGATCAAGTAATTCAGCTTTTAATGTTAGGGGGATTTAACATACGACAATGGGCTTCGAATCACGCGCACGCGTTAGACAACGCCGATAAAAAGGTGTTTACATTTAATTCTTCGGTTGAATCAAATACAATAGTAAAAACTTTAGGTGTAGGTTGGATATCCAAAAGCGATAAACTCATTTATTCAGTAAATCCATTCAATATTGATGAACCTTTAACAAAACGAAAAATTCTATCAGAAGTCGCAAAAATCTACGATCCGTTAGGTTTACTAGGACCGATCATCTTCAGGGCAGAAGTAATAATTCAAAAGTGTTGGAGTATAAAGATTGATTGGGACGATCCAGTACCTGATAATATACGTAAAACATGGGTACAATTACAAAGTCAGTTACCTTCTATTCAAAATTTACAATTCGAGCGCTGCGTATTAATAAAAAACTCGATACACATTGAATTACACGGATTTTGCGATGTGAGTAATATAGGTTATGGTGCGTGCATATATTTGCGATCAAACGATAAAAATAACAAAACGCTTGTACGCCTACTTTGCGCAAAGTCCCGAGTAGCCCCTCTAAAAACGACCACAATCCCACGATTGGAGCTTTGCGGTGCTTTAACGCTTGCTCGCTTATATAAGGAGACGCATTCTGTTTTTGAATTCCAATTGGACAAAGTTGTATTTCGGTCAGATTCGACAATCGTATTAAACTGGTTAAAAAAACAGCCGCAAGCTTTGAAGACGTTTGAAGCCGTTCGAGTAGCAGAGATTCAATCGTTGGGTGATTCTATCCATTGGCGATACATACCTACCCATGACAACCCGGCTGACGCGCTATCGCGAGGGCAGTTACCTGATGATTTCGTCTCAAACCGAAATTGGTTCACCGGTCCCGGGTGGTAAGACAAATCGCCTCTTAACTGGCCAGCGAGCGTGGTCACGCCCGACCCAGACCTTCCCGGATTAAAACAAAAAACGTGTTTCTCGCTTACGACTCCGAAATGCGATATTTTCGAGCGATTCTCATCTTACGCGACACTCCTGCATACAATTGCATACTGTATGAGTTTTATAAATAGAAAAATAAGGTACGAACATAAAAATATAAGCATAAACGAAAAAATAGAGGCTGAACGTAAAATCTTACGTTTGATACAAGCCGAACAGTTCTGCGATGAAATTAAAAGATTAAAATCAAATAATAAATTGAAAAGTACCTGACTTTCTTGTTTGAATCCATTTCCATACGTCATTCTAATTTAAACATTGATCAGAAACACCCGGTTTTATTGCCTAAAAATCATCTAGTTACGGATTTAATCATTAAGCAAATTCACCTCAATAATTTTCATTCGGGAATTCAGAGCACACTTTGCACTCTTAGGCATCGCTTTTGGCTTTTAGACGGAAAAAATCAAGTACGCAGAACTGTTCGACGATGCGTCGAATGTACACGTCATCGAGCGACACCGTTACAATTTTCGATGGGTGATTTACCGAAATCACGAGTAAGTGAGTCTAGCGCATTTGAATTTACCGGTATAGATTATTTCGGACCGCTTTTTATTAAAGAGAAACAATTTCGCAATCGCAATAAAATTAAAGTTTATGGGTGCGTATTCATCTGCATGGCGACGTTTCATTAGACGTTTCATAGCGCGGCGAGCGATCCCAACTCATGTTTTCTCTGATAATGCTACAAATTTCGTGGGCGCGAGTAGTACTCTTTTCGAATTGTATGCATTATTTAACTCACAACAATATAAGGATGACATTAATAATTTTTCAGTTAGAAAAAATGCCTTGAAGTGGCATAAGAGGTTAGGACATACCGGCCAGAGTTCTCTGAATAGTGTTTTTGGAAGAGGTTTAATGCAAGGAGCCGAATTGCAGAGTGCTACTGAATTTTCATGCGAGGCGTATCATCTATGCAAATCGCGTCGATTGCCGTTTAACAAGTCTGGTGAGATAAAATATAATTTTTCTGTAGGAGAATTTTTTCACAGTGATCTCTCTGGCCCGATACCTGTTACCTCGCTCGGTGGTGGCAGGTATTATATTTCTTTCAAGGATGATTGTTCTGGTTATAGGCTAATTTATGTCATGGCGCATAAATCGGACGTGTACGAGAGATTCTTGGAATTCGAAAGCGCAGTTGCGAAGCATTTTGGTCGAACTTTAAAATGCCTGCGTACCGACAACGGATTAGAGTACTGTAACGATAAACTGAAATCTTTCCTGCTTGAAAAAGGCATACGTCATGAGACAACTGTACCGTATACACCGCAGCAAAATGGTAAGGCCGAGAGAGATAATAGAACGATTGTCGAATCTATCAGGACGATGCTCCATAGTAGTGGAATGCCGCATACCATGAGGGGGGAGGCTGCCATGACAGCAGTCTATATATTGAATAGGATTGCAAATGCATCAAACCGAGATTCCACTCCATATGAGCGTTGGTACGGTAAGAAGCCTTCAATTGCTCACCTTCGAATATTTGGATCTGAGGCGTACATACACGTGACAAAGGTTTTACGGAAGAAGTTTGATCCGAACGCTAAGAAAATGTATTTGGTCGGTTACCAGAGCGAGTCTTCCAACTATAAACTGTATGATCCGGATTCAAGAAAAATTGTTGTATCTCGTAATGTTGTATTTAAGGGAGGAATAATTTTCGTGCCACTTATGACTGAAAATGTAAATTTTAATTTTAGATTGGAAAATAATGACAATGGAACACACGCTAACGATGACAAGCTCGATTCTGATGACGTTTTCCATGATGCTGAGGATGACGAAAACTTAAATAGTGGATCCAATTGCGTCGCAGTTCAAAGAAACGGATCGTTGCAATGCTGAAAATATGAAAGGACATCAGGAAGTTAGCAGCAAATCGAAAGGTAATCAGGGCGGACGTGTCGCATACGCCGAGCCTAAACAGCTGCGAGACAGAGACTCTCTTCGTCCACCCGATTGTTTTCAGGCTAATAATGTCGAAACGTACGAGCCAATGACTTATCGCGATGCACTTTCTTGCCCTGAGGCAAGTAAGTGGAAAGAAGCCATTATGGAGGAATTAAAGTCGCACGAGTCTAATGGCACTTGGAGTATCGTTCCTCGTCCTGCGGGTAAAAACATTATAGATTCGAAATGGGTGTTTAAGGTGCAACCTATTAAGTCTGGTAAAACTAACAGATACAAGGCGCGGTTATGCGCGCGTGGTTTTCGACAGATTTATGGTTTGGACTACGAGGAAACATTTTCACCGGTTGTGAGGTACGACACGATACACGTTTTATTGGCTTTCGTCGCGCACGAGGACTTAGAAATGAGTCAATTTGATGTCAAAACGGCGTTTTTGTATGGTAAACTCGACGACGAAATTTATATGAAATTACCGGATGGTCTAGATGTATCAGGGTCACCGGATGACCTTGTATGTAAATTAAATAAATCGCTTTACGGTTTGAAGCAAGCTTCAAGATGCTGGAGCAGAACACTCGCGACGCTCCTTGGTGAATAAAACATTTATCCGTGTAAATCCGATGCATCTGTATATACGGGTAAGATTGATAGTGATATAGTAATTATAGATGGTTTATTAATTGCGAGAAAACGTGAAACTTTGATTAAGATATTGGATATTTTCAGATCTAGATTCGAAATTACTGTTGCAGATCTAAGCATTTTCGTGGGTGTGGAAATTGAAAGAGATAGAGTAAATAAAACTATGTTTTTAAGACAATCTCAGTATATAAATAGAATACTTTCTAAGTTTAATATGTCCGAGTGTAAATCTCTTTCTACGCCGATAGAGAGTGGTTGGAATCTGCGCGACACTAAAAATGAACAGGATGATGATGTAATGATTCATTTTCGAGAGGTTATCGGATCGCTTATGTTTCTGGCGAATGTCACGCGCCCTGACATCGCGTATTCTATTAATTTGTTGAGCAGATATGTAAATAATTATTCTAAAAAACATTGGATTTCGGCTAAGCGTATATTACGATATCTAAAGGGCACGATTTATTTTGGTATCGCGGAAGTAATTTAATATTGGAATGCTTTAGCGATGCGGATTTTGCGGGCGATGGTGAGACAGGCCGATCTACATCCGGTTGCTTATTTAAGCTTGCAGGCAGACCGATAACGTGGATGTCACATCGACAGCGTTCCGTAGCTCTAAGCACAACAGAAGCCGAGTATATGTCTGCGAGTCTGGGTTTGGCGAGAGATCGTTTGGCTTAGACATCTGTTGAGTGAGATTGGGTGTTTGAATGATGGTGCAACCGTACTATGGATAGATAACCAGAGTGCAATTCGTCTAGTAAAAAACCCGGAATTTCATAAGCGTGCCAAGCATGTAAACACCCAGTATCATTATATTCGAGATCTCTATGATGAAAAGATTTTGAATGTCGCGTATGTTTGAAGCGAGGATCAGCTTGCCGATATGTTCACGAAGCCGCTGACAAGAAATTTTTTTGAGAGAATGCGTGATGATCTTGGAATGTGTGAAAATTTAACTTAATCTAATATGCGCTTGTTCTAATATGTTAATTGTTCAAATTCATATACTTCCTGCAAATATTCGAAAAGCGGGAGTGTTAACAATGGTTCCTTATATTTGTCTGGAACTTTCCAGATATTGAACAATGTTGTGCGTGTATGTGTAACTTGCGTGGAAGGGGCGTCTTCCTACTTTTAATCCTTCGACCAGACCGCGTCAGCTACTCGAGCCGGACGGACGCTCTTACCGTCAAAGTGCAATATCGCGGCGCTATGCGCACTTGTATATATAAATTGTAACTTTTATTAATAAAATATTATATTTACAAATATACACTAATAAAATAAAAGATACTACATCTGTCAGCAGCGAAACAAGATGTACAACATATACTCTAGCCTGCATATATGTCGTATTTGCTATAAAAATTACTTCAAGACTTGGTACGACCTTGGTTAAGGGAATATACGCACGTGTGCTCACGAATCATATACGGTCAAGTATCTTCCTTCTCTTCGCAAGTGTGTTTTCTCGTTTCCCCCTTCGCCCCCTTTTTCCCTTGAGTAAGAAGCCGTTGCAGCTCGCATGCAGCAAAGTATTCTTACATAGATTCGCCGCGATCGTACGCGACTGGCGCCCTTTTTCTTTTTAATTATTATAATCATTTATTGTTCTTTTATTCAATTGCTTATCTCGCCTTTAATGCCATGCCCTAATCCGCAGTGCTACTGTTACAATATATATATATATATATATATATATATATATATATGGGCTATTTCACCTCAAGTGGTACGATAAAAATTTTAAATCGCTCCAAAATTTGAGAACAGGCTGGAAATATCTTCAAGAAGATAGAAAAAAAATTTTAGTTGTTAAAAATAATTTGCCTAAGAGTTATTCCACCATGAAAAATGGAAATTTTTCAATTTTTTAGAAAATTTTCTATTTTTAAAGCCATTTATCTCAAAGTCTATTAATTTTTTTGAAAAAACATTACAAACAACTTTTGTTCAAAATAATCTTTAAAATGTATCTACCTGGGTTACAATTCTTAATTTTAAAATCTCGAAGAGATAGGGCACTCGAAAATATTGAATATCAAAAAAAGGCGACCACGCCACAATTGATTTTGATCTAACACCGCTCAAAAGATCACAATTTTTGAGAGCTTTCGAATGGTAGCGGTTAGATTATTGGCCAAGACCGCTGGTGTAAGTTATGCCTCATAAACCTCATAAAATCACTAATTTTCATGTATTTTAGGGCATAACCTACAACAGCAGTCTTGGCCAATAATCTAACCACCGCCATTCGAAAGCTCTCAAAAAATGTGATCTTTTGAGCGGTGTTAGATCAAAATCGATTGTGGCGTGGTCGCCTTTTTTTGATATTCATTATTTTCGAGTGCCCTATCTCTTCGAGATTTTAAAATTAAGAATTGTAACCCAGGTAGATACATTTCAAAGATTATTTTGAACAAAAGTTGTTTGTAATGTTTTTTCAAAAAAATTAATAGATTTTGAGATAAATGGCTTTAAAAATAGAAAATTTTCTAAAAAATTGAAAAATTTCCATTTTTCATGGTGGAATAACTCTTAGGCAAATTATTTTGAACAACTAAAATTTTTTTTCTATCTTCTTGAAGATATTTCCAGCCTGTTCTCAAATTTTGGAGCGATTTAAAATTTTCATCGTACCACTTGACGTGAAATAGCCCATATATATATATATATGGGTGGTTCTCTGTGACATCGAAGATGAAAAAAATAAATATTGCTATAACTGTGGGAATATGTTTTAGAGCTATCCAGTAGTTCTCCTGAATTTTTTCAGATTTTTTCTGGGCCATTATTTTAAGTTACAGAGAGTCAAAGTTGACATTTTAGCACTTTTTTTTTGCATTTAAATATAAATGAATATGCAGGCTGCCATCCCGTATTCGGAACATTGTCTAAAATTGGAACAACAGAAATTGTTTATGAATTTTTTTAACTTTTCTAGGATGTTCTAAAGAGAACCCCATTTGTTTTAACCGGAAAGATTTATATTGACGCCATCTACAAATTTTAATATTAATATATTGCATTTAAACACACATGAAAATGTGGGCTTTCATCCCGAATACATTTTTATACGATTTATTGTGCTTTTTGGGCTTTTTAAAAAATAATTTGATGAATTTAACTCATATTAAATATTTAAAATAAAAAACATTTGGATTTCTTGTTTGTTACGAACGTTGCGAACTTTAGTATCATGCCACAACAAGGTAATGACGATGTAGGAAATAATTATGTAAGGAAAATATAGACACTAAAAAATGATGGATGCAAAATATTATAAAATAATTAGATACAAAGTGACTAAATAAAACGAATGTATGCAGAAATTATTGTGGCGAAACGTAAAATAGAAAATATGCGTAACAAAAGATAGCGTGTGCAGATAGCGAATAATGTACAAAGTGAGTGTAATAATTTGAGTAATGATACGGAGATCAGTACAGTTTCGGAAAATTCAATGTTCAATCAGATTGAATATGAGATACCAAAGTTTTCTAAGGAGGGTGGTTTACACTATGGAATTTTTACTAATTCCATATATGAATACTATGGAATTTTTACTAATTCCATATATGAATACTGTGGAATTTTTAGAGGAGATTAAAAATTTTTTAGAATTAAAAATATTCTAAAAAATAATTAATACAAGTAGATATGGCATTAGAAAATAGAGAAAAATTTTGGCGAAGTGTACAAATGGGTATTATAAATTATGAACAATTTAAAGCAGTATTTTTAAGAGAATTTTATACAATACCAATGCAAGTAAAAGTAAAGATACAATGGGCCACAAGAAAATACTGCGAAAAAGGGATTAATTTATAAACATATTTTTATAAGCAATTGAGCCGTTATTTCTGTCTAAAAATTCGTCCGATATAAAGTAAATACGATTTAAATTATTAATGTATTTTTTAACCCTTAAAATCCGTTTTCAAACAAAAATAACGATACCATTCAAAAGCTGATAAAAAAATCTTTCGATGTATGCGTCTGGTTTATTATTATGTAATTTGAGTGGTTAATTTATAAATGATAAAGCACGGCGGCGGCTGAACGTAACGAGTGAAACGCGCATTCCAGGCGCTCTGCGTGTTTTTCGTTTCTCTAACTTAAATTTTTGATGCCTAAAACTTCCTCTGTCAAGTAGTATAATTTATTTTAAGTTAAAACGTGTCCCACGTAGAGTATAATCGATTTTAATTTTCAATTCACTTTTTGGACATGTTAAACGGGTTTTAAGAGAAAACAATAACACCATTCGAAAGCTGAAAAAGAATTTTTCGATTTATGTGTTGGGTATATTTTTTAGAGTCAAAGGTCAATTCTCGAGCGAGTTGAACAGAACGTCTTTTGCGCGAAGAAGGCTTCGAGCGAGACCAGTGACGACTGTTTCTTCGACGCTACCATAGATTCTATTTCAAAAACTGTGAACTTTTTGTTATACAATACAAAAATGTTTGTAAATTGCATATAGAATATGTTCATATTTTTAAAAATTACAATTTCAAAATTCTGATATTGGCCATGATAACAAGTCTCGTTTTCAACCCCTAAATGATCTTTGAAATCTATCTGTCTCCTTGGAGAGTGACGCGCAGAAATTGAGCGTAGTTTTCTTACAATGGCTTAGATATGCCAGCTAGCCTTACATCTACGTCATACATCAGAACCGTAAGTTAAGAATCGGATCCTATTGTAACATTTCAGAGTATTTTTTATTATAAATGCATAAGCTTAGTGATTTATTCGATTTATTAAATACAGAAGTATGTCTTTTACTAAGAAATGTAACTTCGGAAACCATTTTAGGGTTAAAAGCAGGGTTTTAGAAAAAAATTGCAAACAAATGTTTTCTCTTTTTATGTGTAGAGTTGAAATCCACGAAAAAATATAATATTCTGTTTAAAAAAATATACTGCCAATCAGCACAGATCAATTCCGGTGGAAACCGGAAGTTGAAAGTACCTGCATTAATCAAAAACGATCAATTATTAGAGTTTCTATTATTCATTATTAAACATTCCACGTTGAATTTGTGCCTCTAGACAGTACTTTACATAAAAGACCTTTTCCGAAGGTGTCAACATTCGCAAGTATGGTTTCCGATCACACTTAAAAATGATATCCGATAAAAAAATCTTTAATTATTACTCCCATCCTATTTCTACTTATATTTTGCTTAAACTCCATAAAAAGTTACTGCAATAGAAAGTATTGAAATCAAAGCGGAATAATCGACAAGTATTGTTTACCATACCGTACATTGTATATTTTGGAATTAAACTTTTATAAATTTTGCTTAAATTCTATAAAAAGTTTTTATTAATTTCCACAAAACTGATAAAAAGAAAACTTCTTTTTTTTATTCTCTTTAAATAAACAATGTTTATCATTGCGCTAAATCTAGGGAGCAGATAAGGTAATGAGTCTTTGTTGTTTGTTGAATCTCGGCAGCGCTAAAGTACTTTTGCGCCCGTCGGTTGCTAAAGGGATACTATAGGCCCTATTTTTAGGGCGCAAAAACGCGAAATTCGTGCGTGTTACAAAAAAAATTTTGTTTCTAGACATTCTGACGTAAAATTTTCTGCTGTCAGAATGCCTTGTCAAAATTTTGGCCATATTTAAAGCAAAATTTACGGATTCCGCGATCAACCGCCACTTGTCCGCGTTCGTCGTCATCATGTATGTCCCGTTTTCTGGCGTGATAGCTCCTGTGTCAGATTCTAGTCTCTGTCGTTGTTCGGTCCAACGCTCGCAAGCAAAGAATGTATGTTCAGCGTCGTCGTAGGCCCAGTTGCAGTACTTGTAATCTGGCGTGCAAGCCTGACCATTCGGTGTAAATAGCCCCAGAAGAATTCCAGACAGGAAGTGAGTGACATAAAACTCCACCTTACCGTGATTCCTTCCGTCCTACGGGGCAACCGAAGAGATAAGCCTACGCGTCCATCATCCGTGTGGGGCGTTTGTCCACCAGTCTGCCAGAGTTTCAACGTATGCGTTCATTCTTCCGTCACAGCGACAACCCTACCTAAATGCTTGCTTCGTGCGTATATATCATACATTATTGGGCGTACTTTTACAGTAACTGTATACTATCCATTGTATCCTACTCATTGACGTTACTGATTAGTTTTTACTATTTACATGATGAATAAAAAAAAACAAAAAAAAGAAAAAAATATAAAATTAAATGGTACTATAATATAAACAATATTATACATTATAAACTTCAATGTTTATTATGTGCACTTGCAAGTATTTTTCTCGTAACTATAGTCAATTTTGACGAATAAATCCATTTAAACGTTGCAATTATTTTATAAAATTAATTAGATTGATTATAAATACTTACATGAAGGGGTTCCATCCTCCGGCGTGTCACGGATTATGGTACAACTTCAAAAAACCATTTTCTAATACATAAATATAAAAGTAACATTCAATTTTATAGGCTGCTTAACGAAACGTAAACGTCCTTAATGAATAATTATAAAAAGTATGTTTTTAATTCAGTTGTCGATAACTTGGGAACAATTAGAGGTAGATATACAAATTTAAAATAGCTAATATTTTTTTTATTTTTTTATTCTTGATTTTGTGCCCTCTTTTTCCTGGCACTTCCTACCGTTTATCGCCCTGAGGACTTTAACGGTTTCCACCTACCACCTATGTGTGGGTGCTTTTATCCCTCCCTTAAAAACCCCACCATCTCGCATTCGCCCGGGGTTATGCCCGTGGATGAGGGAAACCTGTGAAGCAGGGAAAACCTCACCCGAGATGGCCGGTGTATTCAAAACATTCTTTTTGGGTGTCAAAGTCACATTGCGTAGGCCTTGACACCGAAACCGAATGTTTCACACCTCCCGCTCACGTTGTGAAGTGTGAAAAAACACCTAACCCGCCACGAAAGCCAAGCGACCGAGAGCGTCACCCATCCACTTGGGTACCGCGCTCAATACTGCTTAACTTCCGTGACCGGCTGAGGTGCGTCTCCGCCACTCCGCCACCGCGTCGGTCTTTAAAGTAGCTAATATTTGACATCAAATAGATACGATTCCTAGAATTTTGAACAAACTTATTACGATTATTGTGCTAAAGATTTGTATTTCTAACAAGATATGCGTAATAATTTTAAATGATGATTTATTTTCAATTATGGCAACTTTAAACTATAATTAATACAAAAATCGTATATGTTATAAAAATTATTTGATTAAAAAATGTAATATATTCTTTAAATATATTGTTTCTTCTTTTAAACTTTAGGAATATGTAACTGGTTCTACATGCAATCAGTGCAAACCTAATACGTTCAGCTTAGCTACTACAAATCAATTTGGATGCATTAGCTGTTTTTGCATGGGAATAACAAGTACTTGCACATCATCGAATTGGTACAGATCTGAGGTAAGCAAATTTATTTATAAGCAATAATTTTATTATCTTTAAATAAGAATTTTAGTCCATATATCCGAAGGAAAGTAAAGTTGGCATTTTTATATAGCAATCCAGCATTCTATTACCTAATAACATTTTTTTAAATTTTAAATTTTTAAATTTTTATAATTTAACCTCTACAAAATTAGTTGGATTGTATAAGATAATAACTTGATCATGGCTTTGATAATGATCTAGAAGATTATCTTCAACTCCACTTGATTTTTTAAAACATAAATTATAATAAACGAAATATTCTAGTCCATATTTAGTGGTATATAGTGTCTGTCCTGTGCAGAAGCGAGCTTTCCCTTATATTCTATTTGTTCCGGAAAGAATATTGGCAAAATAAGACAATACATATATACAAGGCCTACGATAGCTCGGTCGGTTAGGGTGTCGGGCTCATAATCTGGATGTCCCAGGTTCGATTTTCGACCCTAGCCGATTGGCACCGATTCGGCTACATTAAAAGAGCGACGATAAAATAATAATAAAAAAATACATACACTTATACTCACACATTCTACATTCGAGCCTATTGCACCCTCCCAAATAAATTGTCATTATACCGAGGCAAGCGTAATGCTTACAAAGGCACGGTGGTAAATATTGTAAATAAACCAAGTGCAAAAACTATAATCAAACTGCAGTATAGTGAAAATTTAATCGCTGGCCTTTATCTTAGGTTCAAATCCCACACATCGTTTTTGGTCCTTCGAGCCGGGTCCAGTGCCCATAAAAGCAGCCCTGGAGATCATTCACAACTTAAGTAGGAATTGCACTTTGTAGAAAGTGCATACCATCAAGTGACGAGTATCCAGCTGCACTCCCAGTTACATCTGTCTTCTCAAAAAGAATTCCATTAGCAACTCACAGCATTTCATTGTTGAATCGAACAATTGCATCTCAATTTATTGTAATTTCAAAACTCGAGTCTAAAAATTTTATTTCTTGCCTTATACACGCACAAGATTGTAAGAGACTTAAAACTGCCTGAAATTTGAAATCAAAACATAGTTCTGATTAGCCTCTGTCGTGTTTATATTCTCGCACTCACTGAGAGTCACAAGTCGATTCACCTCGGCTACGCTCGGCTCTCTTTGGGTGGTCAACTCAGTAAAACGAACCATTTCTCTCTCTCTCTCTCTTTTTCTCTCTCCCTCTCTCTCTCTCTCTCTCTCCAACCAAAAAGGTTCTGGTCGCGCAACTTTGCGCTGATCGATCTGGCGGAGGCAGCTGCATTGTTTTCGGATACTTTTGATCGAGCTTCATCTCATCTTAACACTTCTATCTTGTCATCTTGTCAATCATCTACGCACATGTCGCATGTCACGCCTGGCCGCGCGTTCTCTCCTTCTCCATCTCCCTCAAATTCCCTGTTACAGTCTAACTCGTTGTCACTCTCTACGTCACCTATCTTTATAAATGACCTCCTCTCCAACCTTGGCAATTCCATTTTGTCTACTTTTAATTCACTAGCTCCGGCAAAACTCACCACCATTAAATATTCTAACAAACCATGGATCACCCCACTCATTAAACAAAACATTAAGGCTCGAAACATGGCTTACAAGAGATACTTGACCACAGGCCTGAGCTCTGATTACCACATTTTCAAAGACCTTCGTAGATTGGTTGAAAACTCCTTAGACTCGAGTAAATTTACCTTCTATAACCAGAAAATAAATTCATCTGATCTGTGGAGAGAGCTCAGGAACATGGGTCTTGTATCTAAACCAGCTCAGTCGCCTCTTAGTTTATTTTCACTTGATCAGCTTAATACTCATTACGCCTCCATCTCATATTCACCCTCTCACCTCACATTGGATCATCTTCAGTCACTCATCACATCTCAGGACATCTTACCCGCCAATTATCCCACAACTTCATTTAATTTCGTTCCTGTCACTACTCATAAGGTGCTTTCCACCATATCCAGGGCTTCCTCCAAGGCTATAGGCTACGACGGGATCTCGGTTCCCATGCTTAAATGCTTGGCACCCCAGATAGCTCCGCACCTGGCTGACCTGTTCAATTACTCTCTTTCATTTGGTTTCTTTCCAGAGCCCTGGACTAAATCCTTGCTTTTTCCTCTGGCTAAGTCGAGCAGGGTGATCTCGCCGTCTGATACCAGGCCCATTGCTAAGCTCTGCGAAATTTCCAAAATCCTCGAGAAGCTTGTCCATGAACAACTTACAGATTTTATTAATTCTAATAACTTAATAATTGAGAGACAAGCAGGCTTTCGCAGGGGGCACAGTACCCAGACGGTGCTGATTGGTGTGTTGGATGATGTTAGAAGAGCGATCGACAAGCGCATGATTACCATCCTCATCCTGTTCGACTTTTCCAAGGCGTTCGATTCGGTGCCGCACGATATTATGCTACGTAAACTACGTGCGCTGGGATGTTCGGACGTAGTGCTAACCTGGTTCTTTCACTACCTTGTGGGCCGTTCGCAGGCGGTGGTGGACGAGCTGGGGAACACCTCGGCCTGGCTTGACACATCCAGGGGAGTTCCACAGGGCAGTGTCCTTGGCCCTCTGTTGTTTTCTATTTTTATCAATGACCTGCCGAGTGTTTTAAGGCATTCTAACCATATGATTTTTGCGGATGACACCCAGATCTATCACTCCTTTTACCCGGCAGATCTCGCTCAGGGAGTTCTCAGAATTTCGGAGGATGCCAGCGCGGTGGAAGAATGGGCGAGATCAAATGGGCTAAGTTTAAACGTGAAAAAGACAAAGGTGATGATCTTGGGGAGTCAGGCCTACACTTCGCGCATTCAACTAGACTCTGCTCCTAAGGTTAGAATTGGAGATAACCTACTGATTTATGAACAACAAGTTAAATCATTGGGCATTTGGATAACTCCAACCCTGGATTGGTCTCGCCAGGTTGCGTCGGTCTCTCAGCGCGTTCATGGAGTCCTCCACTCCTTAAGATTCTTTCGGCGGGCACTCTCGCGCCAGAACCGTAAACATCTAGTCGAGTCGCTTGTTCTCCCACACTTTGATTATGCGTGCGCAGTCTTCCATGATTTAGATGCGACCAGGAATTTGCGACTCCAACGACTTTTGAACGCCTGTGATCGCTTTGTGTGGGGGAACATACCCTGGCGCGAGCATGTGACACCTTACCGTCTGAGGCTAGGATGGCTGTCGGTTGAGCTCAGGAGATCCCTCTTTATTGGTTGTAGCGCCTATAATATCCTCTCACACAATTCCCCATCCTATATTGCACGCCATTTCATTGTACGCGATTCCTCATTCTCATCCCGCTCATCCTCTCGCCACTCACCCTTATCCCTCTTTTATCTCCCTCCCAGAACCGAAGCCCTTAACAACTCCTTCATAATCACTGCCTCTCGCCTCATAAATCATTTACCCTTCACTGACTTTAACCCGCACCTTTTCACTTCCTTTAAAACGTCATTAATTTCCCATCTTACTGAGCTTGACCGACGGGCCTGGGATTCGAGGGTGTTGGCTGAGGATATAGTTTGCCCTCCCTTGCCTGAGGTGTAGATTGAGGTTGAGATGGGATGGGTCGATCCATAGTATTAAATCCATAGTATTAATTTCTAGTCACTCTCGTTTTACTTTTTTTTTTGCTTTGTTTTGTTCCATATTATTTATTTTTACATTTTTTCTACTCGGTTTTTATTTCATTTCAACCTTAATTTATTTTATCCTCCCGGACCTCCGCTTAACCCTTTAACGTCAAAACTGCAGTTTTCGGTAGTACTAACTTTAACTGTGTATCTATCTATGAAAGCGTTGGAATTTTCTTACGAACATTCATACCCGACTATTTTCGAGGGTGCTCTTTCGGAATCCGTTGAGAAAATTTTGAAATTTTTCCATTTTCCATTAAAATTTTTCATTTTAAGTCAAAAAAACGTGATTTTTTTGACATTATTTTTTTTTAATCAAAATTTTCAACTTGATTAGGTATTGCAATGCAGCTAGAGCCATTATAGACCGTGCATTTTTTATATAACCTTTCGACTGGTACCCATAGATTTTCGAAATTCAACATGGCGTATTCAAAATGGCGGCTTTCTCCTGGAAAATTCGTCAAAAAGTTCAGGAATTTTTTACACAATGATGTTTGACTTTAGGAAAAAATGTTACTGAATAAAAAGTTCTTAGAATTGATCAAAGAATACAGTAGAATTTTTTGACACTTATCAAATTTTCAAAATTGTCAAAAAAGTCTGAAAAAATTCTACCGTATTCTTTGATCAATTCTAAGTACTTTTTATTCAGTAAGATTATTTTCTAAAGTTCATCATTATTACGTAAAAAATTCCTGAACTTTTTTATGTAGAAAAGTTCAATTATAATTACATATACTTTTTTTATGCTTGATCAAAGAATACAGTAGAATTTTTTCAGAATTTTTTGACAATTTTGAAAATTTATCAAATTTATAAAAAAATATAAAAAAGAAGAGAAAGAAAAAGAAAAAAAAAAGAAGATTCTTCATCGACCTCCACGTGGTAAGAATCGGGCAACATTGAATAAGAACAAAAACAATGGCTAAAGATGTTTGATTTTTAATGTGTAAGCATAAAAAAGTATATGTAATTATAATTGAACTTATCTACGTAAAAAAGTTCAGGAATTTTTTACGTAATAATGATGAACTTTAGGAAAAAATGTTACTGAAGAAAAAGTTCTTAGAATTGATCAAAGAATACGGTAGAATTTTTTCAGAATTTTTTGACAATTTTGAAAATTTTTGAAAATTTTGAAAAATTGATAAATTTTATAATTGTCAAAAAAATCTGAAAAAATTCTACCGTATTCTTTGATCAATTCTAAGAACTTTTTATTGAGTAACATTTTTTTTTAAAGTCCATCATCATTGTGTAAAAAATTCCTGAACTTTTTGACGAATTTTCCGGGAGAAAGCAGCCATTTTGAATCCGCCATGTTGAATTTCGAAAATCTATGGGTACCAGTCGAAAGGTTATATAAAAAATGCACGGTCTATAGTGGTTCTGCTGCATTGCAATA